>JAMPIV010010765.1:0-532500 GCA_024509875.1 Oreohelix idahoensis
TAGTGGGGGATATGGGTTGGGAGTAAGGTATGTGGGTTAGTGAGAGATGGTGGTGAGTAATGAAGTGGTAGTTGGGGGGTGGTGGGAGGGGTTGTGTTAGAGATTGTAGGGAGGGGGTTGTGTGTTAGTTGTGATGAAGATTGGGTATGGGGGGGGTAAAGAGGAGAGAGGGAAGTGTGTGTTGTAAAGTTGGTTATATATGGTGGGGGAGAAAGGAGTTAGGGGAGGGGGGAGAGAGGAATAGAGGAAAGTGGAGGGTGGTATAGTGATATGATAGGGGAAGTGGTGTGGTGAGTGGTTTAGATTGAAGATGTGGTGTTCCTCATATGAGTAGGTGTCATTTTTGATGGGTGGATTGGTTGAGTGATTAGGCATGTAAGATGCAATTGCTTTGGGAAATTGCTAAAGAGAAGGCAAGGCAGTTTGCTAGCAAGAATAGATGTCTACGACAACTTTGTCCAGGTGACAAAGCATTCGTCCTACTCCCCAGTAGGGAAAATAGACTTCTTATTGCATGGAAAGGTCCGTATGCAATAGTCTCTCGGATTTCCGATGTTGACTATGTGGTCGATATTGATGGAAAGCATAAAACTTTCCACATAAACATGCTTTCGGAATTTCACGAACGTCCGGACTATTTGCTGCCTATTTTCCAGGCAACGGATGATGCTCCTGCACCTCACGGTCATTATTCATCCCTGTCTGTCATTCAGGATGAGGAAGCTACCTTCTCTGATGTCAACCTTCCCCTTCCAGTGGTTCCATTACATTCCACGGAATCTTGGAAAAACGTTTCTGTTTCTCCTAATCTTTCTGGTGACGAACATCGACAAGTCTCGTCGATGTTACAAACATTTCAGGATGTTCTCACTGACATTCCTGGACACACAGATGTCATAGAACATGACATAATTCTTACCGACAATAATCCAATTAGGGTTAGGCCGTATCCTATTCCTATTGAAATGATTCAATTAAATATAATTGAACCATCGACTTCACCATATTCTTCTTCCATGGTTATTGTCCGGAAGAAGGATAAGAACATACGAATTTGCGTTGATTATCGCAAATTGAATCAGGTCACAAAAGTTCGACGCCGAACCGATGCCTTTGTTAGAAGATCTACTGATTAGACTTTCTAATTCTAGATTCTTCACTAAACTTGACTTGTCTAAAGGTTATATTGGCAAGTGCCTTTAGCAGAGCATGCCAAACCTCTTACTGCTTTTTCTACACCTAGGGGTCTATTTCAATGGAATGTTATGCCTTTTGGTCTCATGAACGCCCCTGCCACTTTCGTTCGCATGATGCGTCGAATTCTGTCACATCGTTCGGATGTCATCGCATACTTAGATGACATCTGTCTCTTCAGTGATACCTGGGAAGATCACTATTTAGGGTTATATGACTTACTGTCCACTCTACGTGAGAATAATTTGACAGCAAAACCTTCTAAAGCTTTTGTTGGTTTTGGTGAAATCTCTTTCCTGGGTCATCGTGTTGGTCATGGTCTCTTGAAGACAGAAGACCACAATACTTCCAAAATACTGAACATCTCTGTTCCTAAAACGAAGAAACAAGTTAGGAGTCTCTTAGGTTTAATTCAATTTTATGGGAGATTTATTCCAAATTTATCTTCGATCATGGCACCTCTATCAACATTGTTGAAGAAAGGTTCGCCTAATCTGGTCCGTTGGTCTGAAGAATGCCAATCTTCACTAGACCAAATCAAGAAATATATTTTCTTCTCCTCCCATCTTAAGATTACCTACTCTTGATAGGACTTTTGTTCTTCGGAGTGATGCTTCATGCACGGGGATTGGAGCAGCACTGATGCAAGAATATGCAAATACTCTGCATCCTGTTATGTACATTTCTAGAAAACTAAATGCGGCAGAGAGGAACTACTCGGTTTTAGACCGTGAGTTGTTAGCGATGGTTTGGTCAATTCTAAAG
The DNA here is from genome assembly GCA_024509875.1 of Oreohelix idahoensis. Lineage (NCBI taxonomy): Eukaryota > Metazoa > Mollusca > Gastropoda > Stylommatophora > Oreohelicidae > Oreohelix > Oreohelix idahoensis. Next base: position 1,960 of record JAMPIV010010765.1, read on the forward strand.
CTACAAAGATTCCTCCTGGGCGCACATTTCATTCTAGAGACTGATCAGAAAGCTCTTACAGCTATTCAGACTAAGAATTTGAAGAGTTCGAGATCCACTCGATATGCTATAGCTCTTCAACCTTTTCACTTCACGGTACGAGCTATCCGTGGTGCGGATAATGTGATGGCTGACATTTTGTCTAGATGCCCACATGACTCCAACTAATACTTCTGTCCTATATTTCCATATATTACAGAGTCATAACACACCTATATTTCTACAATAGATTAGCACATCTGTACTTACTCTATTGTACCTTATGAAGCATATTAGTTATTAATTAGCATTATATTGCTTGTACTTTCTCAGAATGTCATTGTTGAGCTGAGGACTTACCTTACTAGTATCAAGCGTGACGAGTTCTAGATTGTGTACTTACCCTCGGAATACCAGAGCATATGTCCTGGATCGTCATGTAGTTTAACTTTACTATGTACTTATGTCATTACATGTCAAAGAATGTACTATTTAAATTTTCCTATCAGATTTGTACATCCATTTTTAAAGACAATATTAGAGTATGCTGTTTAATGATGATTATGGTAACTTGCATACGTATATTGTGTTTACATGCTAACGTGATGTGTGTTGGTGACACCTCCCCGATGTGAATATTTTTTGAGACATTTATTTTTCTGTTGAGGTATATCCTCACCAGACACTCTATAATTAGCCTATTGTTGGGCAATTTAATTAATTATCAGCGCATAATTCGTGCGTTTTGAGCCGCTTATCGCTTGCTCTTTGATATTGAAAAAAAAATATGTTCCACATTTTTTTTTTTATCGGGAGGAGGTGGTGATATGTTGCGTGATAAATTCTCGCAACATCGTTTTATTTCAATATCTTTTTTATAACGCAAGGGCAACAACTGCTTGAAATTTATAGTCACTTTTCTCGGTAAGCATTTGTCTTCTCGCGTTGGTATCGAATGCAGTTAACTTTTGAGCTGTGGTCATTTTTGCGCTGGACTGCGCATGACTTGTCTTGTTGTTTGGTCGATCGGTTTCCGCCCACCACTAGTGGAGTGAGCGATTTGGAATGGCGAAAGAGATGCCTCGTTGAAGAGGGGATCTCCGCTATTTTTTGTTCTGTCAGGGATGTGTAGTCCTCTTAATGGATATTTCGTTTATTCGAGATAATACCTCTAGTGTTTCCCACATGTCGGGAGGCGTGATATTTCTGTGTATTTCCTGAAGGCAAGGTAAATTGACTTTTCATTAACTCTATCGATTTTGGGTCGTGAGCGATTTCGATTCATAGCCTGTCTCGAAAGTCGTCGTCACGAGATGTTTTCCCAGCTCACATGTCGCTGTATTGTACTGCATCGGTTGATGCATGTCCCAAGGACCATTACTTGCTACTTTGTTAAATGAACTAGGTTTGGAAAACCTTTATTATCTAGAGGATATTTTTTGAGGACATTATTTATACTTCGGCAGACGTGTCTGTCTTGCTGAAGTCAAACTAAGGAGAGTGAACTGATCTCATACATCTGGTTATCTCCTGGCTGTTATAGAAAAGGATGGAGTTTTCCACCTGACTACATTTACAGCACTATGAAATATAACATGCATCTGACTCATCATTGTAATGCTGTCTACCGTTTATTGCTGTATTGAATGTTGCTGTGATAATGACTGTTTGATGTGCCTACACATTTGCGTAACCATTTTGTCACTGTGGCGTCCACAATAAATAATGCAGAAAAACGACTGCTGAAAGAACCAACGAGGACGTGCCAGGTCAGAGAAGAATTAAAGATACCATCAAACAAAAAAACTGTGGCGCCTCCGTTTTGGTGCAGCATACTTTATGATAGAGGAACCACACTGCCAAGAATGTCAGGAAGAGAATGACATAGACCACTACCTGATCCACTGTAAAAAGTACGAACAACAAAGGCTTGAATTAAAAACTTACTATAGAAATCACAATATAGACATGACAGGTGATAAGGTTTTAAGTATAGATGCCCCAAGAGATGCCCAATCAATACTTAAAAGATATATACATAAAACAAAGGAAAACATATAAGGTTAGTACTTCAGGAAAAAAACACCCAACTAAATAGAAATTAAGCAACAAGAAATAACAAAGCATTAAGAAAAAACTAACTAACTACTCATAGGACAAGGAAAGACAACGAGGTATATATAATATAAATATATATATATATATATATATATTATATATATAAATATATATATATATATATATATATATATATATATATATATATATAAAAAGAGGGTAACAACTCAAAAAGAACAAATACTAATACAGATTAAAACCAAGTGTAAAGAACAATAGATATCTATAAACAATACAAAAGAGAAAATAAAATGGACAAATACTAATATAAATAAAAATCAGCTACTGCAAAAGACAATAGTTATTTAAATTAAATACAAAATCAGTAAATAAAATGACACTAACTACCCCAATTATAACCAACTTTCAGGTTGAACAGGGTAGACCAAGATGGAACGAGAAGAGACAATAATGGTCAGCTGTTAGTGCCCGATCTCCACCCATCAACTCATCAAAACAATAACAACAACAACAACACGAAGGTCATCAGCAATGGATCTTCGGCGTCTTCGTTTCTTGCCGTCTTTCATTGCCATGATAGTCTCTTTCCTGTGCAGTTAGCCTATCATTCCTTTTGATGTTAGAATGTTATGTATCTTGGCAAATTTAGCTGTATATATATATACGAGGGGCGGTCGAAAAGTTTTGCACTTTACTAAGAAAGCGTTAAGACAGGCGGGATTGCTGTGTATTATTGTAAAGACACACTATTGGTTTACATTTCCCGGGCGTACATGGTGCGCGCGGGGTGCCGTGTGAAAAAAAAATTGGCGGGAAACTGGTTCAGATGTGTTTGAAGCGGTGTCATGAACAAAATGCGCCGACTCATGCAGCTCATGGCTCCATCGTCCTTGCCCAGCAGTGCGGGTATGAAATCATGCCCATCCACCATAATCACTGGACTTGGCACCGAGTGACTTCTTCCTGTTTCCAAACATGAAGAATCCGCTTCGTGGACGGCGTTTTTCTAACGACCAGGACTTGATTACTGAACTGGAGACGTGGTTCCGGGCCCAGACGGGGGTGTTCTACAATCAGGGCATCAGGAAGGCGAAGAAGAGATGGGAAAAGTGCATTGCCTTGAGGGGTGAATACATAGAGAAGGACTAAAGTTCACACCAATTTCCAGGTACGTGCCTTGACTCCTTCATACTAAAGTGCAAAACTTTTCGACCGCCCCTCGTATATATATATATATATATATATATATATATATATATATATATATATATATATATATATATATATATATATATATATATATATATATATATATATATATATATATTGACATTTGATGACTCTCAGTTTTAATTTGTAAGCTAATTGTTTAAATCGTTAATATTTGTCTCATGCTGTTGAATGTAGCTTTGGCCATTCCTATTCTCTTCCTGATTTCTGTTTCATATCAGCTGTTTTCTGCTATTATATAACCAAGATATTAGAACCCCTTAAATTGGTCCAGAAGTTATCCATTTATTTTTATTTTTAATGTTTGCTTATCGTCTGTTTTGCTAATTATCATAGTTTTTGTTTTCTCAATGTCAGTGTCCAGTACATATTCACGACTTATGCTGTTTACTTGCTTCATCAGTTCTCATAATTCCAGATCACTTTCAGCTAACATAATTGTATCATCTGCACATCTATTATCTAAGGTTGTTTATTGATCTATTTCAAAATAAACAACCCTTCCCAAATGATAATAGACACGTAAGTGGATGATACGAATTAAAGCACCGTACAGTGGTGATTGTTTTACATAATAAACTAAGCCTGAAATTAAATTTCTTATGGGCGAACTTTTCGACCGTAAAGACTCGCATGTTAATTAAAGGCTCGGGGCTCTGGGGCAAAGTTCCCATATTTGGAATTTTCTGACGTTTTGAGTTTTCATTCAGTTTTAAAGTTTAAGGGTCACTTCTTTTCAAGTTTTTGTTTTTTAACGTATGGTAAAGTTATACACAGCTGTAAGGGAAACTGAATGTGAAATAAAAACATACAAAAGTGGGATGAATCCACACAAAAACTTAGTTCAAACGTACGTGCTCCGAAAAATGGGCCCACGTCTCAAATACAAATGAAATTCGGTCATGAATATTGGCTTGTCGTCCTTAGAATGTTAATATAAGAAGTAATTTTGTGAGATTGTTCAGTCCTAGCATTTTCTCTACTTATCCATATAGTATTTATAAAATGCATCCATCAGATCCTGCTCTGTCTTACGATGATGGTAGCCATCAATAAAAGAATTGGCCAATGAGAGATGCAAGAGAACGTGAAAGACGTGTTCATCATCATCAGCGTTTTCTTTTACGTTCCTCATGGAGCATGGGTCTACCACTGCAGCTTTTCTCCTTGCAGGAAGCCTGCACTAAGCAGTCATGTGTTCTTGTGGCGGTGTTCATGTGGTAATTTGTATAACATGATGAGATTGCCAGCCCCACGCACAACCTGCTAATAACGCCTTGTACGACATACCTGAAGATGCAGTAGGCCCATTCTTCCTTTGTCTATTCAGAGAACCCGGGAACCACACGAAGAATACCACTAATTAGAGCAAATAAAAGGCCGGTCCCAAGCCCGGCTGAAAAAGGAGAAGGGTGGCCTGCATGGAGGCCGTAAGGGGGCAACCCCTCCACCATGCAAAGGCACATCAGGCCAATCACCTGTTTGCTTTAAACTTTTTATTATGAGAACTACAAGAGAGAAAACCGGACTGATTCTAAAGGCGACGAACTGGAACGGACTTCGGACTACGACTTATGGAACTTGGAATACAAGAAGTATAAATGGGAAAGAAGAGGAGCTGGTGGAAGAGATGAGGAAAGCAAAACTAGAAATCCTGGCTATAACGGAAACAAAGAAAAAAGGACAAGGAGTCATGGATCTCGATGACAACACGCTGCTCTACAGTGGTGTACCCACATCTGAAAGATCTAAAGGGGGCGTGGGTTGCACTGTGGCCAAAAATCAAAAAGATAGTATCAAGGGATGGAACTTTGTCTCGGAGCGCATTATGGTTGTAAAACTAAAAGAAGGAGAAACCATAGTCAACCTGGTCATAGTGTATGGGCCAAATGAGGATGAGAGAGCAGAGGTCAAGGAAGAATTCTTCGAGCTGCTTCAAAGGACAGTGGATGACTGCCTAGATGAAATTATCATGCTCGGAGATTTCAATGCCAGAGTTTGAAATGACCATGCTAAATAGGGTGGAGTTATCGGAAGATATGGAGAAGATACTCTCAATGACAATGGAAAGCGACTCCTTAGATTCTGCAGTGAGCAGAATCTGATCATTACAAACACAAAGTTCCCCCATAAGCGCATACATGCATACACTTGATGTGAACCAACAAAGAATGAGAAGTCAGTGATCAACTATGCCACTGTTAGGAGGAGGTCATTCAAATATGTCTGGGATGCTAGAGGGGGCCAGAGATTGGAAGTGATCACTACCTGCTTACAATCAAAAGGACAACTGAAAGAGTTCCTCAGCCTAGGAACTGCCCAACATCACGCAAGAAACTAAGTAAACGAACGGGAGAAATGAGCATTAAGACCTACAAGCTGAGATAGCCAGAAATTAAGACCAGATATCAGGGGCTTATTGCTACAGCGATGAGCAACACAGAAGAACAGCCTGATGACTTGGAAACCCTCTGGCTTAAATTCAAGGACATCATAAAAACAGCTACTGCAGAAGCATGTGGGGAAGTCCGACTTGGGAACAAGAGAAAGAGGACACCTTGGTGGACAGAGGAAGTCAAAGAGAAAATAAGAGAGAATAAAATGGCATGGAAAAAATACTTAGGAGCTAAAAATACAGCAGGATAAATGGAGAAATATAGAGACTATGTGACACTCGGAACAGAAGCAAAGAACAAGGTGCTAGCAACAAAACATAAGTCATGGGAAGAATTTGGAGAAAAGCTAGAAAAAGATGCGCAAGAAAACCAGAAATTGTTCTATAAGACCCTAAAGAACATAAGGAAGGAAAAACAATGCCCTCTCAAATTTATAAAGGACAAGCAAGGCAAATTGCTTACTGCCCCGAAGGAAGTAATGGAAAGATGGAAAGAATATTTCTCATAACTCCTGGATGGCGAGCACGGTCAAGCATCAGAAATGATAACCACTAGCACAGAAGAGGAAACCAATGATGGTGAAGATGACATAAAGATGGAAGAACTGATGGCAGCACTGGATAAAATCAAAATGGGCAAAGCAGCAGGGCATGATGGTATAACACCAGAAATGGTTAAGTACATGGGAGCATCAGGCGACCTATTACTCTTAAGGGTCCTACAGGCAGCGTGGTGCAACAAGACCATACCAAAGGATTGGGAGATTGCCATCATAACACCAATTTTCAAAAAGGGTGATAATCGACAATGTGGAAACCATAGAGACATATTCCTTCTCAGTGTCCCTGGTAAAATCTACTCTAGAATCCTAGAGCAGAGACTCCGACGCCTAGCTGAGCCACAATTGGATGAGGTCCAGTGCGGATTCCTAGCAAACCGAAGTACTCAAGACCTAATCTTCACACTCAGACAGCTGAGTGAAAAGGCCCTTGAGTATAAGAGTGAGATCCATCTTTGTTTCATAGATCTGGAAAAGGCGTTTGACAGGGTCCCCTGGAGCAAACTTTGGAACTGTTTGGCAAGGAAGAACATTCCAGCACCTCTGATTCATGCTATACAGACCTTCTACAAGTCTTGCAGAAATTATGTGAGGACAGCAAACCATAAGCCAGAAGAATTCAGAACCACCACTTGTGTAAGACATGGTGATATCCTGTAACCTTATCTTTTCATACTCCCCATGGACGATGTCATCAAAGCATGTAAGGAGAGAACAAGAAAGTATTCAGTGGGGTACTGGAAGATGAGACAGGTATGTATTTCAGAGTTGGCATTTGCTGATGATGTTGCCCTGATTGCTAAATCAGAGGCACATCTCCAATCCAACCTGCAAGTCTGGAAGGAAGAGCTGGAGAAGAGAGGGATGGTCATAAGCAGCTCTAAAACAAAATCCATGGTGATATCACGAGAAGAAAGAAGACATCAGATTAAGCTGGGAGTACAGGTCCTGCTGCAGGTCGACCACTTTAAATACCTCGGAGCTATTATAGACCAAAGGAAGGCATCAAAGAAGAGTTGGCCACTCGAAAAGCAGCAGCTGAGAGACTTTTTCAGGCCATAAATCGAGGATTCCTCAGCAAGAGAGAGGAGGTTGGTACGAAAACGAAGATGGCTGTATAGTATACCGCTCCACCTATGTCCCAGTCTTGACATATGGATGCGAGTCATGGGCAATGACTACAACCCACAAAAGCCAGATCCAAACCTCAGAAATGAGGTATCTGAGGAAGGTGGTTGAAGTAACAAGAAGAGACATGTTCCGCAAAAAGACAATACGTCAAGGCCTAAAATCCCACCCCCTGCAGACACAAGTAGAACAGTCCCAACTAAGATGGTTTGGCCATGTCTGCAGAATGGGAGAAGATCGGCTACCACGACAAGCATGGGAAACAAAGAGCCAGGGATCCAGACCCCCAGGACGACCCACAGTCCGCTGGGAGGACAACATTAGACAATCTTTGAAGGACCGAGGACTAGAATGGAACCAGGCCAGGAGGACGACAGCTGATAGGATAGTCTGGCACTCTCTCTTCCAAACCTCTACACCTCACGGTAGAAGGGGAAAGACTAAGTAAGTAAGTACTGTGTGCAGCAGAGTCATATATTATACTTCAATAATCTATTTTTCCTCTAATAAAATATTTATAAAAAGTGAGCATTGTCTTAGAGCTTGCACCCCATCCATTACCTTTCAAATATCTTAATAAGTTAGTCAATCCTCTGCAAGACTCCACTAGTTTATTTATGTGTTTATTCCAGTTCAGCTGTTGGTCCAATATCATTCCTAGATATCGAGTGGTTTGCACTGTATTAATGTTTTGCCCTTGGATATTTATGTCTATAATTTTATTTTTAACAACCCTACCTTTACTGAAGATCATTCCCAATGTTTTATTTCTATTCAGCTGAAAACCCCATTTTGTCATCCATTTACATACTTTATTTATTTGCTTCTCTAGATCCTTATATAATTTTGGCAGATGTTTCCCAGTCCTCCATATAGCAACATCATCTGCAAACTGTGACAATTTATTTGTTATATCAATAAATTCTTCACCTAAATCATTTACCATTATTGTAAAATTTGAAGGAGACATTACTGATCCTTGGGGTATTCCATTTTGTTGTTCATACAGTTCTGATCTATCATTGTTTACCTGAACAGTGAAATATCTATCTTGCAGAAAATTCTCTAAATAATTATATATTTTACCGGTTACTCCTATCTTCTTCATTTTAAAGAGAGCACCCTCTCTCCAGCATTCACCATAAGCACCTAGCTATATCTAAAAATACTACCAGTTTTTTCTTTATTTTGAAATCCTGATTTTACTTCATGTTCCAATTTAATTATCTGATCCATGGTGCATCTGTTCTTCCTAAATCCTGAGTTTGATTATATAAATTATTCTTTTCCAAATAAAACTTTAATCTGTTATTTACTATGGTTTCTAATGTTTTACCTAGATGGGAAGTTAAAGAAATTGGTCTGTATGAACTGGCATCTTTTTCTGGTTTTAGTATTGGAATAATTACTGCTGTTTTCCATGTTTTTGGAATTTTTCCTGTATTCCAAATTTTGTTAAAAAGGGATGTTATAATTTCTATGGTACTTTTTGGTATGTGTTTCAAGATTTCGTAGCTCAAGATGTCATGCCCTGCTGATGTATTTGTTTTGTCCTTTATTGTATTTTTCATACCGAAAAAAAAAAAATCATAAAAGAAAGAAAGAAATAATAACGACAGGAAAAGTAGGCTTATGTAGCAGTTTATATATATATATATATATATATATATATATATATATATATATATATAATATATATATATATTTATATATATATATATTATATATATATATATATATATATATATATATATATATATATATATAATATATATATATATATATATATATATATATATAATTACCGATGTATGTTACATCGGTCGGTCTCACTCAAAATAGTAACTCGCGCCAGAAAAAAAAGTGCGCAACGCACGGTGTGCAACTTGCGCGGCGTGGGTGTTACATAAAAAAGTACTTTGGTTTTATTATTTTTTTTTAATATTCTTTAACGAAATTAGTAGCGCTCAATATGAACGGGAATTACATGAAGTACGTTGGTCACAGCTGAGGAATGGAACCGTGTTGAAAAATTGTATTGTTTCCATTATATATCTTCTCCTGAAAATAGTTACAATCAACAAAGAAAAGCGTTCAAATGACGGTGTTCATGAACAGTTTGATTACACAGTATAATGGAAAGAAAACAAAAACACTCTAAGAATGTACTTCTATCTGCTCATCCGGGAATGGAAACAGCACACTATAATTAAAAACCTGTCAAGTTTGACTGGTTAATGCTAGTATATATATATATATATATATATATATATATATATATATATATATATATATATATATATATATATATATATATAACAATCGACAGTGTGGAAACCACAGAGGCATATCCCTTCTCAGTGTCCCTGGTAAAATCTACTCTAGAATCCTAGAGCAGAGACTCCGACGCCTAGCTGAGCCACAGTTGGATGAGGTCCAGTGCGGATTCCAAGCAAACCGAAGTACTCAAGACCTAATCTTCACACTCAGACAGCTGATTGAAAAGGCCCTTGAGTATAAGAGTGAGATCCATCTTTGTTTCATAGATCTGGAAAAGGCGTTTGACAGGGTCCCCTGGAGCAAACTTTGGGACTGTTTGGCAAGGAAGAATATTCCAGCATCTCTGATTCATGCTATACAGAGCTTCTACAAGTCTTGCAGAAATTATGTGAGGACAGCAAACCATAAGTCAGAAGAGTTCAGGACCACCACTGATGTAAGACAAGGTGATATCCTATCACCTTACCTTTTCATACTCCTCATGGACGATGTCATCAAGGCATGTAAGGAGAGAACAAGAAAGTATTCAGTGGGGTACTGGAAGATGAGATAGGTCTATATTTCGGAGCTGGCATTTGCTGATGATGTTGCCCTGATTGCTAAATCAGAGGCACATCTCCAATCCAACCTGCAAGTCTGGAAGGAAGAGCTGGAGAAGAGAGGGGTGGTCATAAGCAGCTCTAAAACAAAATCCATGGTGATATCACGAGAAGAAAGAAGACATCAGATTAAGCTGGGAGAACAGGTCCTGGAGCAGGTCGACCACTTTAAATACCTCGGAGCTATTATAGACCGAAAGGGAGGCATCAAAAAAGAGTTGGCCACTCGAAAAGCAGCGGCTGGGAGACTTTTTCAGGCCATAAATCGAGGATTCCTCAGTAAGAGAGAGGTTGGTAAAAAAAACGAAGATGGCTGTATACCGCTCCACCTATGTCCCAGTCTTGACATATGGATGCGAGACATGGGCAATGACTACAACCCACAAAAGCCAGATCCAAACCTCAGAAATGAGGTATCTGAGGAAGGTGGTTGAAGTAACAAGAAGAGACATGGTACGCAACCAGACGATACGTCAAGGCCTTAAATTCTACCCCCTGCAGACCCAAGTAGAACAGTCCCAATTAAGATGGTTTGGCCATGTCTGCAGAATGGGAGAAGATCGGCTACCACGACAAGCATGAGAAACAAAGAGCCAAGGATCTAGACCCCCCAGGACGACCCAGAGTCTGCTGGGAGGACAACATTAGACAATCTTTGAAGGACCGAGGACTAGAATGGAACCAGGCCTGGAGGAAGACAGCCAAATAGGATAGTCTGGCGCTCTCCCAAACCTCTACACCTCACGGTAGACGGGGAACGACTAAGTTAGTAAGTAAGTATGTATATATATATATATATATATATATATATATATATATATATATATATATATATATATATATATATATATATATATATATATATATATATATCTGTTAAGATAGGAATATATGTATTGTTTATTCTGTGGCCAAAGGGAAACCATTAATTGTATATTTTTTAGTTCAGGGTGAGATTTAGCGGTTATCTCCCTTGTCTGGACAATGTCCATTATTCTGTACGTCTATATTAGGATATCGATCATACAGCTGGCCATATATGGAGCGGTCTTGCTCTGATTTCACGGAAAGGTCTGGTCTGTTCCAGGGCTTACGCATGCGCTATGAACTTGCGCGGGGAATTGAAGACTGGTTTCCGGGCAGTCGATGTGAAGTCTCCGAGCTGACAAGAAGTCAGCTCGTCTCTGTCTATATTTTTTGGGGATTGGAGCCTTTTTAGCTGTTAAAAGATATTGAAGTTTTCCCCTGTGATAATTCAGGCTTGTGACTGAATAGCCATGGATGTGAAGAAATGTGTTGTGTCTTATTTCTAAACGGCAGGCAGATAAAGAGACTTTTGAATCTTATCTTATAGCCAAGAACATTATTAAGATGGCTTTCTCCTAGTGAGGAGATGTACTGAGTAGAGGAGACTGATGTTAGCCATTTCTTTGAAGAAACCTTGCCGCTTATACGGCTTATTCCTTTGTAGCTTAGATCTACACGAGTCTGGTCACGAGAAGTCAAGTACTTTATTAAGGTGGTTTTCTCCTAGTGTGGAGATATTAAATAGGAGAGACTGATGTTACCCATTTTGAAAACCTCGCTGCTTGTATGGCTCATGTGGAGCCTGGAACTTTATTGCTAAGGTGGCACTCCGAGTGAGGAGATATATTATATAGAAGAGACTGAGTTAGATATTTTGAAGCAGCCCGCCATTCATGCGGCTGATTTTGTAGCTTAGATCTAAATGACCTTCTTGGACATGAGCAACCAAGAACAGTAGTCATTTGAGGCACGCCAGTTGCGCGGCTTATTTGTTGCAGCCAAGGTTTACATGCAAAGTCTCCATAATGTTGAATATTATGAGTTGTTGCTATTCTACATGATTATATGTGCTTACATGACAGTGAATCGTTCGATGTCTGCGTATGTTACTGTTGTCCATAATAAATTGTCTGAAACGTCAACAGTCGTTCAACGTTTCCTGACTTCATCATGTGTTACTGTGAGGTCTTCATGACCTGTTTATAGTAGCCCTGTGTGGGCGTATATGTCAACAACAAACCTTGTGTCATATCAAGAAATCGTTTCTTTACTGGTGTTTACTTCTACAATGTTCGCCAGCTGTCAGTGTGTACCCAAACGACAACCACGTTACAACAAGAGTGCAGTAACATATCTAGTAACTTAAATATGCAACACTACTGGTGGCCGTCTCTTCGCTACCAGTAACATAACTGATAGAAGTACAGCATTACCTGTTCGGTGATTAATACCTACCGAATAAAGTGTTACTGAGTAAACAGAACTCATAACATAACTGTTGGCCAGTGTGCTGTTACTTTGCAAGTCAGTTCCTGTGTCATCGTTGCTGTTACTTTGCACGTCAGTTCCTGTGTCATCGTTGCTGTTACTCACGAAGTCAGTTCCTGTACCATCGTTACTGTTATTTTGGAGGACAGTTCCTTCAGCGTTGGATCCTCGTCTCGCTGAACTGTGTTGCTGTTGTTTGAAGGCCAGTTGCTGAGTTATAATTGCTGCTATCCCAGAGCCCAGGAGATTTTGTTTCACAGTTTAAGATAAGTGGTTTTTTTTTTTGTAAGCCGTGCCTCTGTGTTTTGATCTAATTGAGCCTTCCTCAGAACACTACATTTTGTTTCATGATACATGTTTTTTGTGTTTATATGTTATAATTGTATTGATATTTCAGCGGGCAAGGTTGGGCGGTGACTCCAGTAGGGTATCCCACTTAACCGAGGGCCTAATGTGAGCGTTCTTTAGGAACCATTGCGAATTTCCCTCAGTGGAAATCGCTAGCGACTTTTGTTGCTATTTTTGTTTAGCTGTGACGAGATGTGTTAGTGTCGTTTTCGTCTATTTTTCTCCGTTCTTTAGTTTTGAGTTGTTTTGTTTGTATTTGTCTTCCTTCCCTTTCCTATCATTTATTTCTATACACCTTTTTGTTTATACACTGTGTTGTCATTGTTTCATCGTATTATTCGCAGTCATCATTACATTTTTTGTAACATTTTCTTTTAGTTCTGCTTTATTGTTCTTTTGATTTCTGCGAACTTTTATTATTTGTAATTTATATCTTTCTTTTGTTATGTTTGTATGTACTGTATATGCTATTATACACTGTCAATATTATTATGCACATTATGTATACAATTGAGTAATTATATTAATGACAAGTAAGGTAATTATACAAGTTCGGGTATAAAGACTTGTCACCCACTAAGTTGGGACAGTGTGACTGATACAAAGTGAGTTATTCAGTTGATAAATATTTATACAAGGTGTTATATCATATTATCAGACATAATGTCTACCCTGGACTATTTCATTGAGCAAGGGAAAGCTCTTGGCAAGACTGGAGACAAGTTAGAAGAATTTGCACTTGCTCAATATACCAAGGCACAGAAGGCTGAAGATAAAAAAATGCAAATGGAAGCTGAACAAAAGAGATTAGAAAGAGAGGCTGAAGCTGAACAAAAGAAATTAGACAGAGAAGCTGAAAATAAAAGATTAGAAAGAGAGGCTGAAAATAAAAGATTAGAAAGAGAGGCTGAAAATAAAAGATTAGAAAGAGAGGCTGAAGCTGAACAAAAGAAATCAGCCGCAGAAGCTGAACAAAAGAAATCAGCTGCAGAAGCTGAAGAGAGAAAACAGAAGCTAGAAGCTGACAATCAGAGAATGGAACACGAGGAATAAATGTTAGCTTTGGAGTTGGAAAAAATAAAGTTGGTGAATATGGGTAATTCACAAAATGATTCAAATTACCAAACATCTTCTAGTAAGATGAATGCTGGTACTTATAAGGTTAAATTACCTGCTTTCAACTCTACCTGTGATGATATAACGTTCTACCTGAATAGATTTGAACTTTCATGCGAAACTCATAAGGTAGACAAATCGCAATATGTTGCACAACTGATGGAAATACTTAAAGGTGATGCATTAAATACTATAAGTATGGTGGAAGGGCCTGACAAGTTTAACTATGAGGTTGCCAGAGCGGCCTTGTTAAAGAAATATCAGCTCAATGAAGACGGTTATCGTCTTCGCTTTAAGACTATGCTACCAGAAACTGGGGTAGAATTTTCAGAATTTATCTCAAAGATACGTCTTACATTCACACGTTGGGTTGAACTTTCAAAGACTGAACACACATATGAAGCCCTTATGGACTTATTGCTTCGTGACAAAGTCATGTAATCGGTTAATGAGTCTTTTCTTGCATTCTTACACGAGCGTAAGCCTACGAACATAAAAGATATGGAACAATATTGTTGCCAGTATGTCACTGCACACCCAGAGGTAACTGTTAGTAATTCTAAAGTCAAAGGTTTACCTGTGGCGTCAGCAGCACCATATGGTCCTAATTTTCGTCGTAAATATCAAGGTGCTCAGCGCAATTTTGATAGGAGGAGTAATCGTGATTTTGGACAGAAACAATGGGGTCCATCACGGAATGATTCATCCTCAGGGAATTGGAGGCAATCTAAAAGTTCTCAATATTTTGGTCCTAGTAATTATAGGAACTTTAAAAGAGGTTACTACAATAGAGGTAATCGAAACTATAATAACTTTTCAGGTAGACAACAAAACCCATCTAAGAGATATTTTGATCAATGTGGAAATGACAATCACAACCAGGGAAACTTTGGTTCGAATCAGAACAATAGTTTCAATAGACCAAATAACAATAATTGCAAGAGAAATAATGCTTGCGGTAAATCGCAACATAATAATAAATCATGTCACCATGTTTACTCTGCTCAACAAGAGTCCCAATGTAACCATAATCAGGGTGATAATGGTAATAGTACCTCTAATGCTAATGCTTGCTATGCTTTCGATTTCGAGAGAGCATCAAAGTGCCCACAATGCAAAACTTTATTTGAACCTACAACTATATCTACTTTGAGTTGTGGTCATCCTCTACCCGCTCTTCCTGCCGCAGCTGCGCATGACGGAAGAGGGTCTCTTATTCTACATAAAGGTTTAGTGAACAATAATCCAGTCTCAGTTCTCTTTGATTCTGGATGCACTACTATTGGAGTTAGACAATCTCTCATAAATCCTTCCAGTGCCACTGGGAAAGTGGTAAAATGTGTGACATTCGGTGAGTCACTTGAAAAGTATTCCACTGCTATCATCCACATAGCTACTCCGTTTTTCACAGCAGATGTTCACGCATGTTTGCTCCAGAATCCTATTGCGGACTTTATCGTCGGACGTATACACGGAGTTAGAGAGTGTATCCCGGAGCAGATTACTATCTGGGAAGAACAAAACATTCAGGCTACTTATGCAGTCACTACAAGAGCGCAAGCTCAAAATATTTCTCAAACTCCATCTATCGAAACCGAAGAAGTGCATAACCATGATGATCACTCAGTGATTTCCCAAGAATCTTTTATAAAACTCCAACAAGATGACACTTCTTTGGAAAAATTCTTCCTACAAGTTAAAAAGGATAATCCAAACCATAACACAAATCGTAAATCTTGGATTTCTAAAAAGAATGGAGTACTAGTCCGCATGGTGCAAGATTCTACTGCGTCTACTCATTCGCAAATTCTAGTACCTAAGAGTATGAGAGTTCGAATTCTACAACATGCTCACGACTCTCAATGCGCAGGACATATGGGATTTTCTTGTACCAAATCGAGGGTTCTTGCCTCATTCTTTTGGCCTCAAGTAAATAAAGATATACGTATGTATTGTCGCTCCTGCAAGATATGCCAAAAGGTTAAGTCATGCGGTCCACGCCATGCAGCACCTATCCAGGCTGCGGACATTTCTATCCTTCCATTTCGAAAGATGGCGATAGATATTATTGGTCCTTTTAAAATCAAGTTGGCCAGAGGACACCAATTTATCTTAACATGCGTTGACATGTGTACTCGTTGGCCAAAGGCTATACCTCTCAAGAGCATTTCTACTGCCGATATTGCAGACGCTCTTTGGCTAGTATTCTCACGTTTAGGATTTCCCAATGGAATCTTATCAGATCATGGCACACAATTAATATCAGACACTATGTCTAAGGTGATGTCTACACTCAGGATTGAAAGGTCTTTAAGCAGTATCTATCATCCGATGTCAAACGGTTTAGTTGAACGTTTCAATGGAACGCTCAAGAGTTTGCTAGGAAAGATAACTGAGGATCATCCTCAGGATTGGGACAGGGTCTTACCAGCTGCTCTTTTTGCGTATAGAGAGGTCCCTAACGAGCATACAGGGTTTTCTCCATTCCAACTTGTCTTTGGTGCGCAACCGCGCGGTCCCATGTCATTGCTGCACGACCTAATAACAGCTGAGAATATCAGTGAAGACACTAAATCCTCTTACGAATATGTAATTGCTTTAAGGCAGAAAATTATTGAAGCATGTAGATTAGCTACCTCTGCATCCGAGTCTGCTAAACAGAAAGCAAGAAACTTCATAAATAAAAAAAGATGTCTACATCAACTTTTTCCTGGTGACAAGGTACTTGTACTACTGCCTTGTAGAGAAAATAGACTTCTTATTACATGGAAAGGTCCTTACACTATCATCTCTAAAATTTCTGATGTCGACTATGTGGACAGAAAACATAAAACTTTTCATATCAACATGCTAACAAAATTTCATGAACGACCACTTTACCTACAACCTATTTATGAAGCGACGGACGATTCGCTAGTCCCGCATGGTCATTACACATCTCTGTCAGTCATACAAGAAGAGGAATCTACTTTCTCAGACGTAAATCTTCCTCTCTCCGTAATCCCACTGCATTCTACGGAATCATGGAAAAATGTGACTGTTTGTTCAGAGTTGTCTGCTGAGCAACAACAACAAGTTTCTTCTCTTTTACAGACTTTTCAGGATGTTCTCACTGACATTCCTGGACAAACATCAATTGTTAAACACGACATAATACTCACTGATCATAATCCTATCAGAGTCCGACCTTATCCTATTCCTTTACACTTCCAAACACAGGTCGAGAAAGAATTGGATGAAATGATACAGATGAAAACAATTGAACCATCCACTTCGTCATATTCTTCGTCTATGGTTATTGTCCGTAAAAAAGACAATAACATAAGTCTTTGCGTCGATTATCGTAAATTAAACCAGGTAACGAAATTCGATGCTGAACCTATGCCCTTATTAGAGGATCTACTCGTTAAGCTTTCTAATTCTAGGTTCTTTAACTCGACTTGTCCAAAGGTTATTGGCAGGTTCCCCTCACTGAACGCGCCAAACCTCTTACTGCTTTCTCAACACCTAGGGGGCTGTTCCAGTGGAACTTCATGCCTTTCGGCCTTATGAATGCCCCAGCTACTTTCGTACGCATGCGTCGTATCCTTTCTCATCGTCCTGATGTCATTGCGTACTTGGACGATATTTGTCTCTTTAGTGATTCCTGGGAAGATCACTATCGAGGTCTTGTTGACCTATTGTCTATCCTACGCTCGCATAATTTGACGGCCAAACCGTCAAAAGCCTTTGTTGGCTTTAGCGAGATTTCTTTTTTGGGTCATCGTGTTGGTCGTGGTCTCCTGCAGACGGAGGACAACAACACCACTAAAATTCTCAATATTACTACTCCCAAAACAAAGAAGCAAGTCCGTAGCCTATTAGGCTTAATACAATTTTATGGTAGGTTCATCCCTAATCTATCAACTATTACAGCACCTCTCTCTACACTATTGAAAAAGGGGTCACCTAATATTGTACGTTGGTCCCAAGAATGCCAATCCTCACTAGATAGGATTAAGGGTCTGTTTTCTTCTCCACCTATCCTAAGACTACCCACTGTAGATAAGACTTTTGTTCTTCTCAGTGATGCATCATCTATAGGAATCGGAGCCGCATTGATGCAAGAGTATTCTGAAACTCTGCATCCGGTGATGTATGTCTCTAGGAAGCTAAATGCGGCAGAACAGAATTACTCTGTACTAGACCGAGAGTTATTAGCTATGGTCTGGGCGATTCTTAAACTTCAGAGATTCCTTCTTGGTGCGCATTTTATTGTAGAAACTGACCAAAAGGCTCTAACAGCTATTCAAAGTAAGGATCTGAAGAGCTCAAGATCCACTAGATATGCTATTGCTCTTCAACCTTTTCACTTCTCGATACGAGCTATCCGTGGTTCGGATAATGTAATAGCAGATATACTGTCTCGATGCCCACATAATTCTACGTGACTATTTTTATAAATTTCAGGGTTAACTAGATACCTGGGGTTATAGATTAACACTCAGATAGTACATGTCTATGATCCTGTTAAGTTAAGACTCTAGAATAGTCTGGTCAACTTTCTCTGTAACAGAGGAAGGTTTGATTATATCCATACATGGGCCAAAAGTTTACATAGCCACATTTTATAGATAAAAATGTAGGATTGAATGTTATATATTATAAAATCCTACGGTTATCAAACAGAGTGTATCATTTGTATTTTCTCATAGCAAATCAGGCTGTGATATGGAGAGTGTCAACGGCCTGCCAGCTGTGTTAAGATGTGCCGTCCTTGCTTTTCATTTAGCGTTGGATGCTTCTATTGATGTCTATGGCTCTCATTACAGTACACTATGCTTTGGAACCCCTGACTACGTCGATGATTCCTGCTTGTTAATTAACATTGTTGTACATTGTCACATGATATTATATTAAATATATGTTACTATGTAATTTGATTGCTAAATCAGAGACACATCTCCAATCCAACCTGCAAGTCTGGAAGGAAGAGCTGGAGAAGAGAGGGATGGTCATAAGCAGCTCTAAAACAAAATCCATGGTGATATCACGAGAAGAAAGAAAACATCAGATTAAGTTGGGAGAACAGGTCCTGGAGCAGGTCGACCACTTTAAATATCTCGGAGCTATTATAGACCGAAAGGGAGGCATCAAAGAAGAGTTGGCCACTCGAAAAGCAGCGGCTGGGAGACTTTTTCAGGCCATAAATCGAGGATCCCTCAGCAAGAAAGAGGTTGGTAAGAAAACGAAGATGGCTGTATACTGCTCCACCTATGTTCCAGTCTTGACATATGGATGCGAGTCATGGGCAATGACTACAACCCATAAAAGCCAGATCCAAACCTCAGAAATGAGGTATCTGAGGAAGGTGGTTGAAGTAACAAGAAGAGACATGGTCCGCAACCAGACGATACGTCAAGGCCTAAAATCCCACCTGCTGCAGACCCAAATAGAACAGTCCCAACTAAGATGATTTGGCCATGTCTGCAGAATGGGAGAAGATCGGCTACCACGACAAGCATGGGAAACAAAGAGCCAGGGATCCAGACCTCCAGGATGACCCAGAGTCCGCTGGGAGGACAACATTAGACAATCTTTGAAGGACCGAGGACTAGAATGGAACCAGGCCAGGAAGAAGACAGCTGATAGAATAGTCTGGTGCTCTTTCTTCCAAACCTCTACACCTCACGGTAGAAGGGCAACGACTAAGTAAGTAAGTACTATGTAATTTTCCCAGCACTTCATAGTGCGATTGTGAGAACATAGTTTCTCTAAAGTTGTGAGATTATTTTTGTTCTCACCCGACGCTCCATTGTGCGTCATTATGTTTTAGCGATGTATGTGTTGATGCCCTCTAGCTACGCGTCATTTATGCGCGGTGGGCTGGTTGGCTAGAGTATCATGCTCTTTATTTTTTGTTTTGGTGTGTATGTTTATTAGGGTTTGTCATGTACACGGTTATATATTATTATGATATGCATTGATGTCATGCATTGTTTATTGTATCTGATTACCGTGTCATGATCCTTGCCTTTGTTTACTCGTCGTCCTTCTCCACTTTTTTTACCTCTGTGTTTATGACTATATTTAGAGTATACTTGAATTTAGATATGTGTATGCTTCCGCCCTCCTTTGTTTCCAGTCTTTGTAATTTAAAAAAAAAATGTTGTTATCATTCCCCCCCCCCCCCCGGGGGGTGCGGTAAACTGTTAAGATAGGAATATATGTATTGTTTATTCTGTGGTCAAAGGGAAACCATTAATTGTATATTTTTTAGTTCAGGGTGAGATTTAGCGGTTATCTCCCTTGCCTGGACAATGTCCATTATTCTGTATGTCTATATTAGGATATCGATCATACAGCTGGCCATATATGGAGCGGTCTTGCTCTGATTTCACGGAAAGGTCTGGTCTGTTCCATGGCTAGCTCTACTTAGGGCTTACGCATGCGCTATGAACTTGCGCGGGGAATTGAAGACTGGTTTCCGGGCAGTCGATGTGAAGTCTCCGAGCTGACAAGAAGTCAGCTCGTCTCTGTCTATATTTTTGGGGATTGGAGCCTTTTTAGCTGTTAAAAGATATTGAAGTTTTCCCCTGTGATAATTCAGGCTTGTGACTGAATAGCCATGGATGTGAAGAAATGTGTTGTGTCTTATTTCTAAACGGCAGGCAGATAAAGAGACTTTTGAATCTTATCTTATAGCCAAGAACATTATTAAGATGGCTTTCTCCTAGTGAGGAGATGTACTGAGTAGAGGAGACTGATGTTAGCCATTTCTTTGAAGAAACCTTGCCGCTTATACGGCTTATTCCTTTGTAGCTTAGATCTACACGAGTCTGGTCACGAGAAGTCAAGTACTTTATTAAGGTGGTTTTCTCCTAGTGCGGAGATATTAAATAGGAGAGACTGATGTTACCCATTTTGAAAACCTCGCTGCTTGTACGGCTCATGTGGAGCCTGGAACTTTATTGCTAAGGTGGCACTCCGAGTGAGGAGATATATTATATAGAAGAGACTGAGTTAGATATTTTGAAGCAGCCCGCCATTCGTGCGGCTGATTTTGTAGCTTAGATCTACATGACCTGCTTGGACATGAGCAACCAAGAACAGTAGTCATTTGAGGCGCGCCAGTTGCGCGGCTTATTTGTTGCAGCCAAGGTTTACATGCAAAGTCTCCATGATGTTGAATATTATGAGTTGTTGCTACTCTACATGATTATATGTACTTATATGACAGTGAATCGTTCGATGTCAGCATATGTTACTGTTGTCCATAATAAATTGTCTGAAACGTCAACAGTCGTTCAACGTTTCCTGACTTCATCATGTGTTACTGTGAGGTCTTCATGACCTGTTTATAGTAGCCCTGTGTGGGCGTATATGTCAACAACAAACCTTGTGTCCTATCAAGAAGTCGTTCCTTTACTGGTGTTTACTTCTACAATGTTCACCAGCTGTCAGTGTGTACCCAAACGACAACCACGTTACAACAAGAGTGCAGTAACATATCTAGTAACTTAAATATGCAACACTACTGGTGGCCGTCTCTTTGCTACCAGTAACATATATTACACATAAGGGATGGAAACCCGAGGCCTGTAAACAGTAAATTAATATGAAACAAATATAAAGGTATGTTATCAGGCACTCGCAGGAAATAAAGAAGTAGAACACCAGACAACAGAAAAACAACAGACATGAGTGGCTTACCCAGGATTTGAACACTGGACCTTCCGTGCGACAACCCCGCCTAGCCATGCAAGCGAATCACACTATCCGCTCTGCCATCTACGCATCATCAAAAAATGATGTTTCAATGGCAGGTCAATAGTGTGATTCGCTTGCATGGCTAGGCGGGGTTGTCGCACGGAAGGTCCAGTGTTCAAATCCTGGGTAAGCCACTCATGTCTGTTGTTTTTCTGTTGTCTGGTGTTCTACTTCTTTATTTCCTGCGAGTGCCTGATAACATACCTTTATATTTGTTTCATATTAATTTACTGTTTACAGGCCTCGGGTTTCCCTCCCTTATGTGTAATAAATGTTTATACAATACCAAACCTACCCACTATCATTTACTGGACACAGTATTAAGGTCCTTGTCTTGTTGGATTCGGCCTATACTGCTTGATAGAAATACAACAGAAGTGATTGCATCATTAATAGGCTGAACTGCCCATGGTGGACTTCTGGTGTCATGTATTGTGGTTCGCACTATTGACCTGCCATTGAAACATCATTTTATGATGATGCGTAGATGGCAGGGCAGATAGTGTGATTCGCTTGCATGGCTAGGCGGGGTTGTCGCACGGAAGGTCCAGTGTTCAAATCCTGGGTAAGCCACTCATGTCTGTTGTTTTTCTGTTGTCTGGTGTTCTACTTCTTTATTTCCTGCGAGTGCCTGATAACATACCTTTATATTTGTTTCATATTAATTTACTACCAGTAACATAACTGATAGAATTACAGCATTACCTGTTCGGTGATTAATACCTACCGAATAAAGTGTTACTGAGTAAACAGAACTCATAACAATATATATATATATATACATATATACATATATATATATATGACCTCCTTCAGTGTCTCTTCTGTGCCCTTCCTTTTCCCACCCGCTCCATATCGTTGTGTCACTTTCGAGGTTTTCTTATCACATCTTGTCACACCTCTCACCCACCCCTCTCTCTTGATTACTTTCTCATTTGTTATCGGTGACGATTAGCAAAGGAGTGGACTAGCCACACTGATCTTTGCTTTTCGCTAATCCAGATGGAGTAAGAGTCTACACTGAGCGACATTCCTATTGTTAAACCAGACTTTCTGTCTGCTGTCGATAAATGCAACCCTCCTCTCTCTCTTTCTCCTGTGGGATTACCCGGTATTTAGAACAAGAGTAAGTGATCTTGAATAGAATCTTTCAATTCGACTACTTCTTTAGGATGTTCTTTATTATTTTCAAAGCTGGGGAGTGACAACCCGAAAGCAGGGTTCCCCGCAGGCATCGGGCCGAATTGGGTCAAACAGATTAAATCGGCTTAAGGTCGGCACAGCACCGAGGGTAATAAAAGGGAAAGGTAATTCAATAGCAGATACTGCCGTGGGGTAGTGGAGCAACAGAGACTTCACAAAATGTGTTCAGCTTTGAGAGGAGCCATGACTAATCCTCGCCGCATTTGCCTCCCTAACGCAAGAGCGTAGTCTGGTACTCATTTGCAGCTAGATAGATTGAAGTGAGACGCCACTGTGTTTCGAACTCAGCACCTTTGCTGCGAGAGGCTAGCAGTCTAACCCCTCTGCCAAGCGGACACTCAGGGTACACCAAACACTCTGTAACTTCATTGACTTAAAATTAGTTTGGAGTTTATGATTATTACGGTAATCAACTCGCTCATCTTTCACGTGGTTGTTGTCATTGATTTTTTTCTTTCTAACTCAATATGAGCAGGGATTCTTATCCAAACCTCATTCATTTGGTCATCATGAATTATTTCTTCACCTTTCTTTTCTTGTGCATATACTGGATCTGGAGTGATTTCATCAAGAGGCTGGAAATTTGCAAAGTTACCAGACTCCACCCTGCTTCCCCAAAAAGCCAGTTTTTCTTGAACTATTAGAATTTGCTCGTTTTTTTTCGGCCTACGAGAGAATGTCTGTACCTTGCAGTGAAATGTAAACTGAAATTAGAATGCCAAAAATATAAGAAAGGTATGCAAGAAAATCTCAGCATAGTACAAGCGCTAAATTATAAATATATAAGAGTTGTGTATTTTTTGTACTTTTGGGTGGTGCAGAATGCTGGAGTCAGCTGGAGAGTAAACAGATAAGGAAATGTTTAAACTGTCCTCTTTCCACACAGTGTGTCAAAGAAAAATCCTTTGAATATTCTGGCCGAACACCATCACGAACTGCTAACTCGAAGCCGCCAAGAAGATATGCGCACCATCATCGGGGATAGTCGCTGGAAATGGGTTGGCCACATCCTCATAAAAGAACTTGACACCACCTCCAGAACTGCCATGCTATGGATTCCAGAAGGAAAGTGAAAGAGAGGCTGGCCAAAAGCAACATGGCAGAGAACTGTTGAAGAGGGGATGCAAAGTATGAACCAGAGCTGGGGCACCACACGGAGGATGATTGCCGACCGAGCAAAGTAGAGACAGTTTGTTGCTGCCTACGAGATGCCACTGTGCGTGATGGTCACTGTTTGCTCTGTCAATCGAAAAAACGAACGAATTTTTGACATATACAAAACATTTCAATTAAATTTCGAAGTTTTAAAAAATCCTACCGTGCATTTCCTCTTCATAGCCATTTTACTGTAAGGAGCATGAGATCTGATACAACCTCTTCACACACATATTTAGACATAGAGTGATTCAGTTCATTTGCTCTGATAAAATTCACAATTTGAGCAGCATTCAGACTGGCTTTCAAATTATGTGCAAACATTTTCAGCGTTCACCCATGTGTTGCCGGGGCCCAAAAGGGGAGCAAAGAATAGTAACACTGTTCCCTTCCATGCATGTCATAGAAAGCGACTAAGGAGGGTTGGGCATGGGGCTGGTTACCCCATCCTGTAAAAAATGTAAACCACAAAAAACTTCAACAAATATGGCCAAGTCAAATAAGGAAAATAAAACACAGCCATCCAAGACAGGGGAAGGTCCTCTCGCAGGGAGGCGTATGATGCAACACAGAGAAAGCCGAAAGGAGTCTGTGTTGCTGACTAACCTTCTTTCTTCTAGGAGAACTTCCAGATTTGGCACCTGGAATGTTTGGACATTAAACGAACAAGGGAAAGTGGCACAAGTAGCAGCAGAAATGTGGGAATATAAAATCGAGGTTCTGGGAATGTGTGAAACAAAGTGGAAGGGGGTAGACAGGAAGAAACTCATCACAGGTGAATTGGTGTTGTCCTCAGGACATGAAGACGAAAGTTCACACCACAGTGAAGGGGTAGCTCTTATGTTATCTAAAGAAGCACAGAAAGCACTCATTGAGTGGGAAGCTGTTGGACCCAGAATAATAACAGCCACTTTTAAAACAGCTAAAAAGAAAATACATGTAAATGTCATCCAATGTTATGCACCAACTAATGACAAAGAAGAGTCGGTGAAAGAAGCATTTTATACTAGACTACATGAAATTATGGATAAAGTAAAAAGAAGAGACATCACAATTTTGATGGGTGACATGAATGCAAAGATAGGTACAGTCAATACCGGATTTGAAGAAGTCATGGGAAAACATGGGCTAGGAATAATGAATGAAAATGGGGAACTATTCTCAAACTTCTGTGCTTCAAATCAACTGGCTATAGGAGGAAGCATGTTTCCACATAAGAGAATACACAAGGCAACATGGATATCACCAGACCATAGAACAGAAAATCAGATTGATCATATATGCATAAACAAGAAGTTTAGATCATCATTGCAGGATGTAAAGGTATATAGAGGAGCAGATGTGGCATCAGATAACCACCTTCTGATAGCCAAAGTAAAAATGAAACTCAAGAGATATGCAACAATGCAAAATTATAGACAACAATTTAATGTAGGACATCTAAGAAATCAAGAAACAAGAGACAAATTTGCGGTCACAGTATCCAACAAATTCCAAGTGCTCCAACAGCTGGAAGATGTAGAGAATACAGAAGACTACTGGCAGAAGGTCAAAACTGTATGGAATGAGACATGTGAAGAAATACTGGGGAAAAGAGAAAGACAACAAAAATCATGGATAACAACAGAAACCATCAATAAGATAACAGACAGAAAAAACAAGAAAGCAGATTTAAACACAAGCAAAACCAGAAGTTCCAAAGCCAAGGCTCAAGAAGTGTATACAGAAGCAAACAAAGAAGTAAAAAGAAGTATCAAAAGAGACAAGAGGAAGTATATTGAGGAGTTGGCAAGAGAGGCAGAAGATGCTGCAGCCAAAGGAAATATGAGAGAACTGTATAACAGCACAAAGAAGCTAACAAGGAAATACAAGCAAACAGGTTGCCTCATAAAAGACAAGAATGGGAAACTGCTCAGCAATATACAGGAGCAAATGAAGAGGTGGACAGAATATTTTGGTGACCTTCTCAATAGACCAGCTCCAAAAAACCCCCCGGACATCCAGCCAGCAGAAGAAGAGCTACAAATTAACGGTGAAAGACCAACGAAGGAAGAAATAAAGAAAGCCATAAAGCTTCTAAGAGATGGAAAAGCTGCTGGACCTGATGGCATTCCAGCAGAGGCCATAAAAGCAGATATCGACACGGCTACAGAGATGTTATATAAATTACTTGGTAAAGTCTAGGAAAAGGAAGAGATACCAGCAGAATGGAAGGAAGGATATCTGGTTAAGTTGCCTAAGAAGGGAAATTTACAAGAGTGCACAAATTATAGAGGAATAATGTTACTATCAGTGCCAGGAAAAGTATTAAACAGGATTATCCTTGAAAGATTAAGAGTCCATAGACAAGAAACTGGGAGATGAACAAGCAGGTTTTCGACAAAACAGATCCTATACAGACCAGATAGCCACTTTGAGAATAATAGTTGAACAAAGTCTGGAATGGAATTCACCACTATACATCGGATTTGTGGACTACGAAAAGGCATTTGACAGTGTAGACAGAGAATCACTTTGGAAATTGATGAGGCATTATGGAGTTCCCCTGAAGATCATTAATTTAATAATGAAAACATATGAAGACATGACATGCAGAGTTCTTCACGAAGGACAGCTTACAGAACCGTTTGGGATAAGAACAGGAGTGTGACAGGGATGCCTCTTGTCTCCATTTCTTTTCTTGCTAGCAATAGACTGGGTTATGAGATCATCGACAACACACAACAGAAATGGAATCCAGTGGACTCTGACTAAGCAATTGGATGATCTGGATTTTGCTGATGACTTGGCTCTTCTGTCCCATAACCGTAATCAGATGCAGGACAAATTGAAAACACTCGATGAGAGGTCACAGCAATTGGGTCGGAAAATACACAGGGAAAAGACAAAAATAATGAGAATAAATGCAGGTAATGATAACAGGGTTGAACTTGAAGAAACACCAATACAAGATGTAGAATCGTACACATATCTTGGCAGTAATATAGACAAAGTTGTAGGGACAGACAGCGATATTAAAATAAGAATACAAAAGGCAAGAGCAGCTTTCACTGCATTGGGAAATATATGGAGATCAAGAGAAATCGGATGCAACACGAAAATAAGAATCTTCAACTCAAATGTGAAGTCAGTCCTATTGTATGGCTCTGAGACATGGAGAACAACAAAGACAACAACCAAAAAGCTACAGACTTTCATAAATGGGTGCTTGCATAGTATAGAGGGATTAAAATGGTATGACAAGGTTACCAACGTGGAACTGATGACAAGAACTAGACAAGTGCCAGTGGAACAAGAGATGAGAAGAAGACGATGGCGATGGATAGGGCACACACTGAGGAAACCTGTTGATAGCATTACAAGGCAGTCCTTTTTCTGGAACCCCCAGGGCAAGAGAGGCAGAGGTAGACCAAGAAGCACATGGAGAAGAGAGCTGGAAACAGAGGTGAAAATGATGAGGAGAACGTGGAAAGAACTTGAGATGATGGCACGTGACAGGAGGACTTGGCATGTGTTTGTTGAAGGCCTATGCTCCTTTGGGAGTGGAGGGTTATGATGATGATTTTCAGCGTTGAATAACACAGTTGTTTGTAATTACAGTTGGGCTCATATTTTAAAATAGAGTGCTAAAACTTGTCCACCCCCACCCCGTGGCGTACAGCATAGCAGGAGCACTTTCAGTTCATACTATTTCTACTAGTTTCAATAAAATACAATGTACATTTAAAAACATTAATGAAAATACATAAAGTTGACAGACTTGTTTTGTGTGTGTGTGTGTGTGTGTTTTCAAGTGTTTACAACCACACACACACAAAAAAGAAGAACGAGGAGGAGGTGGTGGAGAAGAAAAAGAAGATGGAGTACGGAAAAGAAATTCCTCTTTGTCCCAATTTTGATGTATTTGTCGAGCAAAAACTAGAAACTGGGCACAGCTGTAAACATTAACTGATTCATCAAACTAAAAAGCAATTTTTGCAGCCTTTTCATGATTGCCTGCAAAACCTGTACACATATGTTTTCTGACATGCCTAGAATCTGGTCATACATTTTATTATTTGATAATGGAACTTGTGCAATTTTCCGTTTTGCTTCATCAATTTTAATAAATCACATTTTTTTTTTCTCCCGATATAGTATTTACTCTCTTATACCCGGAAACGGAAGTGATCTTGCATATCAACACATGGTGGCTATTTCGACCTAATGATTGTTTGTTAACTAGTTTCTTTTTTTTTTCTCTCATGTCTCTTATTTAGCTTTCGCTTTCTCTCTGGTGAAGGCCTTGTGGCCACAGCATAGGCAACTTTCTTTGCCTTTTATCCTGGTATGAAGCACTACCTTTTTTAATTAAAAAAAAATAAACGCCTTGGAACAGGTCAAGTTTCTCATATCTTGGTCATACAATAACAGAAGATGGCAGATGTGAAATAGGAATGAGAAAGAGAACGGGGATGGCCAAAGTAACATTCAACAATATGAGACAAATACTAACATCAAAGCAATTAAATCATAAATTAAAACAAAGAGTCATCAAGTTTATATTTCACGAACAACATAAAAAGGAGAAGAATAGCACAATATCCAAAGGAATAACAAAACATTCAAAGGAGTAATAAAATATTCAAAGGAAAAACAAATCACACTCCAGTCTAGGCAACTGTAAAAATCGTACTCTATTTTTAAATTAGGGAAGACAAAGGCATCAAGGATCATGTCTACCCAACTGTAAATAGATATCTGACTGCTCCTGAGTTAGAGAAAGTAAAGACAGTGATGGTCACCCCACCTCATAAAGCTGAGATCTAGTATAAGTGAAGTCTCTAAGACTTTACTCTCCAGTGCTAGTATCCAGAGTTGTCAACCCGAGTTAGACTTACGTCGCTACAATGACGTTACGTGGGTGTTTTTTTTATTAGCAGCTTGATTCAACTTGAGTCAGGACTTGCCTATTTCTGTGTTGTCGACTGCAGCCCAATGACTTAAACTTGAATCACACTTCAGTTACTTTGAGTTTTTATTAGCGACTCGACTAGACTTGAAAATTGTTAAGAAAGACCATTTTTTAGTCTAGCCGTTATTTTTTTTTTTAGTCTAGCCAAGCTAGATGTATTCGTATATATTTTTCATGTTTTTTTTTTTTTAACTTAGTTCTCACTTTTTTTCCCTTTCTGTTTTTGTTCTGGTGCCCCTGACAAAGGCCTTGTAGTCGTAATGTAGGGCTTCTTGTCTTCTGTCGTAGTAAGAAGTATTACCTTTTTTTCTCTCCACTCCACTGTTTACCACTGTCCTTCTAATTTTCTTAGGAAAGACTAAATAAATACAGGTAATTAACAGGCACTCAGTAGGACACCAGACAACAGAAAAAAAAATAAAGTGATATGCTTACTGAGAATCAAACCCAGGACCTTCCAAATGGCGCCATCGCCTTGCTGTGACAGAAGATCGTTAACAGACGCACAGCCAATGGCGAAGTTCGACTCCTGGTAAGCCTATCACTTACATTTCTTTTCTGTTGTCTGTCCTACTATATGTCCAAGGAGTACCAGTTAATTACCTTTATTTATTTACTATTCAAAGGTTTCCTTCATTATTTATTTAGGAAAGACTAGATAACTCTGGCAGTATGTGCTATGGAACTGCCTTTACCTTTGCATCAGAGTTACTTTTTCCAATGTTACTGACTTCATAGTTAACAGTTCAAAGTTCATGGGAAATGCTAATTACAATGAGCAGATAATCACTTGTATATTAAAATAATTTATTTCATTTAAAATAATATATGAACATCAAAGTTTTCAAAATGTACATAAGAAATGTTGAAAATATAGTTTTCGTAAATATCTTTTTGCCTTGTCTGCCTGTCAGAAATGATGCCAATGTAATTTTAACATAAGCAGTACAAACGTAATGTAATTCTAATAAAACTGTTGTAAGTGAATAATACTATTTTAACAGCACGAGTGTAACATAATTTTACATGAAGTTTAACATATATCTAACAGGCTGCACTTTAAGATACCTCTATAAGAACTGCACTATATGCTTAACTGTAGTAAGAATGTAACATTTTTAACAGAGCTGACAATTTTTAACAGAACTGTAGGAAGAATGTAACACAATTTTTACAGAACTGTAGCAAGAGTGTAACACAATTTTTAAGAGAGCTGTAACAAGAGTGTAACACAATTTTTAAGAGAACTGTAACAAGAGTGTAACACAATTTTGAACAGAACTGTAACAAGAGTGTAACACAATTTTTAACAGAACTGTAACAGGAGTGTAACACAATTTTTAACAGAACTGTGGCTAGAGTAGAATTTAAAACAATTTTAAACAGAACTGGAGAATGAATTTAACAAAATTCTAAGAGAACTGCAGTAAGAAAGTACTACATTTTTGAAAGAACTAGCAAATTAATAAAATAAACAGAACTGCAGTCTGTCTACTGTGCACCATACTTGAGCGCAGTCTCATCACAAGCATTCAACAATATTCTGCCAATTGATGCCGCCAAAAATTTTGCTGTCATTTATCTGTTTCTTTTATATAATTCTTCACTAGAACCAATACTTCCATTGGCAGAGGAAGGCAGAAAGCCACCTCAGCCTGATATAAGCAAAACTGATGCATATTTATCAGGTCAGCAGAGGAGAAAAAGTGATAATCTTCAGACTCCACGTGTCACAAAAGATTGGGATACAATCTATTCAACAAGCTAAAGATAGGAACTATCGATGAGTGTAACAGTGGCATAGATAAAATTACTGCTGAACATCTGCTTCAAAGGTGCCAACAGAGAAATCACATATAGCCGTCACCAGTACCATTCCTGAAAAACTCTATGGAGATACAAATAGCCGTACGCTTGCTTTGAAAATATTCAAGCAGACATCTGAAAGTGTATGAAGAAGAAGTTAGGCATTTTATAGTTTCTGTTACAAATAAGAATTCAATCATTTGTTTACATGAAAGCCACAGAAAGTACATTTTACTAACCTCATCTCAGAAAATGTTATAATTAAACCTCTATTGTTTCCCTAATAAGTCCGCCAGCCTGTTCCAAACTGGTTTATGTATACATCAGCATATAACAGGCAAAAAGAAATTAACACGAACTCACCACACATGCGACTTTTTAATTTTTTAAAAATAAAGTTTTGGTGAGGCGCGTCCCGTTCAACCTAGTCGGTTATATTAGGGCGCATGTCCAAATATAAAAGACCCTTAGGTCTGAGATTATATCACACATGCGACTGTATTGCAGTGCCCAATAAAATTATGCTGACTTCTACCAAAGACTCTGCCAGTAACAACGTCCATTTACATTTTTTTATTCTATTCCCGATGTGTACAGTGGTCCTTTCTTTTTTCTGTCTCTACTGAGACTCCCGGGAGCCATGGTAGCGCAGTGGTTAGTGCACTGGCTTTCTAGCTCGGTGGTCCATGGTTCGATCCCCAGTTGAGGTGGGATTTCTTTAGACCGCAAACGGCTCCAGGGTCGACCCAGCCTCATGAATTGGGTACCAGAGCAACTCTGGGAAGGTTAAGGCAGCCAGCGTGATGCTGACCACATCACCCCTAGTGTGTCGATGGTCAAGAAAATATGGGCCTAACACCATATTCCTAATATGCCTCAATGGGCGTGTAACGGGATCCTTACCTTACTGAAACTCCCATGACTACACAGGGCATATATATATGAATAATTAAAATATAGTGATCTCCAAAATGTACCAGTGAAATATAATTAAAAATATAATTATAGAATAGCAATATAATTAAAGTACCCAATAGAGATATTAAAAAATCTTTATGACAACCCTGCAATACTTGCACCAGTAATAAGAACATGAATCCCAGGACATGGGTCTGTACTTTAAATAGACAAACACAGAAGGCTGTAACATGAACACTAGCAATACTTTTAGAGTTACCAATACAATGAGAAAACAATCTTTAAACAGTTAAAAAAAAACAAATGCACTTAGCCCAATGTATACAAAACATTTACAGCCAAGATCTTTCATTAAGGAAAAAAATATATATATACATTTCCTTATTTACAGGGTGTTTCAAAAGTCATAATTCCATTGGAAGATCTTGTAGTTTCTTTAAGTTCTCATTCCTTTTCCCTTGCAGATTATAAAAATTCAGCCCCAAAATTTCATTCACAAAAATTTTTTTCCCCAGTTAAGAGTCTCTGTTTCTTTTTTGGTTTAAAAGTTATAAAAATAAGTAAAACAAATCAGGTGATGACTTTTGGAACACCTTGTATAAGAAAGAAGAGTTTGATTGAAGGCTCATTCACTTTTGTGCTGATAAACGTCAGTAGATTTAAGAATAAACACAGCATCATAAATGTGAAGTGAATCATACCCTTCTCTGTAGTAGTATTATTCAGGTAACTTTGTCATTCAGCTCCCTGAGTATCATAGGCCTTCAACAAATCAATACCAACTCCTCCTGTCCTGGACCATCCACTCAAGGTTCTTTCACTGTTGCCTCTAGTTCTCATCTCCCCATGTTCTTTAGTCTCCCTCTTCATCCCTTACCCAGGGGATTCTAGAACAAGCACTGCCTTATAACGCTATCAACAGGTTTTCTCAATGTGTGTCCTATCCATCACGAGCATCTTCTTGTTCCACTGGCCCTTGTCATCAGTTCCACATTGGTGACCTTTTTGCTTATTTCAATCCTTCTATTATGCTAGCACCCATTTATGAATGTCAATAACTTCTTCTTGGTGGTTTTTGTTCTCCATGCTTCAGAGCCACACAATAGGATTCACTTGACATATGAGCTGAAGATTCTTATTTTTGGACTTAATTTCTTGTGATCTCCATATATCTGTGGAGTGTTGGCTTTCCATTAATTTATGCCAAGCCCTCTCGTCTGTCTGTAGATGCTCTGGTTCCTTCCATGTTTTCTGTATTCTTCTTATGTCTGTCACCATTTCTCTTCCCCATAAGTTTTGGGTCTTCCTGTACTTCATTTACCTTGGGTATTCCTGTACAAGAACCAGTCAAACAAGTGAAGAGGTGCTAGAGATGTACAGGACACACACACTGATGAAACTTGTTGATTGCTTTACCAGGCAGTCCTTGTTCTGGAATCATCAGGGTAAGAGAGGTAGTAGAAGACCAAAGAACACATGGAGAAGAGAACAGGAGACACACATGAAGGGGATGAAGTCATGGAAAGACTCAGCTGATGGCACTGGACAAGAAGAATAGTCATAAGTTGGTTGGAGGCCTATGCTCCTTGGGGAGATGAAAGGTGGTGATTCCTGAACAAGTAATGTCTCATGATATTTTAGCTGGTTTCCTCAATGGACATTCTACCAGCACAAATGTCATTTTTTTCTCACCTCTTTTTTCTATGGGTATTTGTCTGGGTTTTCCCCCCATTAGATGGTCATCTTGTCATACTGTGTAACCTTTCTGTTGTGCAGACGCACTCATTTAAGAAAGTCTATTATCTTTCTTACTCATGAATTCCTTGTTGCACAGAGATTCTGTGTCAGTGACTGTTATACTGTATTATACTATACCCTCCATGCATCAAATTGGGAAAGTGTTGGCCTCTCGTGGCAAAGGTGCCAGGTTAGAAATTGGTGGTGTCACGCTCCAATTTACCTAGGAGGCTGACACTTGGGAGGCATGACGCAAGTGGATCTGTCCCCCCTTTGCGTGTAAAGGAGATTAAAGGGCTGAAACACTTGATCAGTAAGGGGGGAAAGAGAAGACCTAATCTTATGATCAGATTGCTACTCGTAATAGTTTTCTATAATACTCAGACATAAATGGGTACCTGACTCTGCTCTTGAGTCAAGGAAGAAAAAAATCAGAGAGGAAGGGAACTAGTCACCCCCGACTCAACAAAGCTGGACCTAGTAAAGTCAAGTCTATAACATTCCCTTCCCTAAGGCAGTATCTGCTATGGGACTACCTTAACCTTTTACTATATTCTTAGCATGTCCAATCAGTTATCATAAGCTGTAGTTTACCCAGACCACAAGGTCTTTTACATTTGGGCATGCGCCCTAATATAACTGATGGAACCTGTATTTAGGTTGAATGGAGCAAAATGTTATAGTTAAGAAAACATGTGCAGTCACCTTCACATTATGTTATTTATGAGGAGGACCAGATTCAGTGGTGACTCCGTGCTCGCTCAGTAAGAAATTATGGTAATTTTATAACAGGCAATTTTTTTTTTGGGGGGGGGGGGGGGTATGTGTGTGACCTTGAACGTCTTCACGTCTGATGTTGTCCTAGAGCTGAAAATGAAAAATCCATTACGAGCATCTTTTTGTTTACCTCTAAATGTATAAACCTTAAATTTAAAAGAAATTAAAAAAGGAACACACAAAGATGCACAAAACAGAACATGAGACATTTTTTTAAAAACAGAACTTAATGTTGCAAATTTTGGAATAGAAAAAAAATCAGTTTTGGGCATGTAGTAAAATTTGAGCATCAGCACATTGTACCCAACCATCCCTCTAAAATGTAATGGCCAGTGCTTTACCAACATTTCAAGCTGTGCAATTTTTTCCGCAGTGACAAAAACATGCGCGCACTAAATTTAGTGTATGTATTTTTAATGGACCACCGTGTTTGTTTTATTATTATCATATTTGTTTGAATTTACTGTGTGTGTTAGCAGTTAATTTCTAATGTGCCCTGATTTCATAACCTGTGTGTGTGCATACATGCACAGCTTAGAGGGAACATAGGTTGTAACACCCATATGTTTATTTTCTTCACTCTACATCTTTTATATGTGAACCAAAACATATATCAGAAAAGGACTACTGCACCTCAGGCATGTCATGCAAGATAACTAATAAGAGGTGCACTGGGCTGGCAACCTCATCATGTAAAACAAACTGCCCAAGAAATCAACTCTCAAAGATCATGTGACTGTTTGGTGCAGGTTTCCACAAATGGATCAGCAGCAGTGGTGGCTTGAAGCTCCGTAAAGGAAACAAAATGATGATAACATAAATCTAAGGTAGTCATTAATTTGTGCAGGAAAACTCAGATGGTTTAGTTCCCAATAAAAGAAGTTCTACACATTCTACAAAAAGTAGAAAACCGTCATGAATAACAAGACACTATACTGGTAATCCACAAGTATTGGTAATCAGAGTTGGGGCACTGTATGAAGGATGGCCACCGACCGAACAAGGTTGAAGCAATTTGTTGCAGCCCTACAAGACGCCACCAGGCGTGATGGCCACTGACTGCCTTGACAGTCTGCGGCTAAGGATCAAAGAAGATACTGGTAATCAGCATTTTCTGTCGTGACGGTGGCAGCTGGAACAGTGTCACAGCACCATTTACAAATTTCAGAACCTGATTTTACATTTGTTATATTTTAAATTGTTAGGTAAAATTTCAGTGTTATTAACATAGTAAAATTTTAGTGCTCTAAAAACACAGCTTATTACAGGCCTCGTGTTTAAATGCACGCAAATGCACTT
Source organism: Oreohelix idahoensis (assembly GCA_024509875.1). Taxonomy (NCBI): domain Eukaryota; kingdom Metazoa; phylum Mollusca; class Gastropoda; order Stylommatophora; family Oreohelicidae; genus Oreohelix; species Oreohelix idahoensis. Next base: position 37,606 of record JAMPIV010010765.1, read on the forward strand.
TTCATATGACTTTACATTTTAACATCATTATATGCATAATGACACCATTTTGTTAAAAAGAAAATAAAATACAAAACAAACACTGGTGGTACAGCTTATGGCAATTATTAAAAAAATAGATACAAAAAGATATTAATCCTTTACATCAATGGCTCTCAACCTTTTCACAACCACAACTGAAATTTCACAGCTGGTGAAGATGGCGACCCATGTACCAAAACTGACAAGTAAACACTAATTATACAAATTCATCCAAAGGCTTACTTACTTAGTCGTTCCCCTTCTACCGTGAGGTGTAGAGGTTTGGAAGAGAGAGCGCCAGACCATTCTATCAGCTGTCTTCTTCCTGGCCTGGTTCCATTCTAGTCCTCGGTCCTTCAAAGATTGTCTAATGTTGTCCTCCCAGTGGACTCTGGGTCGTCCTGGAGGTCTGGATCCCTGGCTCTTTGTTTCCCATGCTTGTCGTGGTAGCCGATCTTCTCCCATTCTGCAGACATGGCCAAACCATCTTAGTTGGGACTGTTCTATTTGGGTCTGCGGCGGATGGGATTTTAGGCCTTGACGGATCGTCTGGTTGCGGACCATGTCTCTTCTTGTTACTTCAACCACTTTCCTCAGATACCTCATTTCTGAGGTTTGGATCTGGCTTTTGTGGGTTGTAGTCATTGCCCGCGACTCGCATCCATATGTCAAGACTGGGACATAGGTGGAGCGGTATACAGCCATCTTCGTTTTCTTACCAACCTCTTTCTTGCTGAGGAATCCACGATTTATGGCCTGAAAAAGTCTCCCAGCTGCTGCTTTTCGAGTGGCCAACTCTTCTTTGATGCCTCCCTTTCGGTCTATAATAGCTCCGAGATATTTAAAGTGGTCGACCTGCTCCAGGACCTGTTCTCCCAACTTAATCTGATGTTTTCTTTCTTCTCGTGATATCACCATGGATTTTGTTTTAGAGCTGCTTATGACCATCCCTCTCTTCTCCAGCTCTTCCTTCCAGACTTGCAGGTTGGATTGGAGATGTGCCTCTGATTTAGCAATCAGGGCAACATCATCAGCAAATGCCAGCTCCGAAATATAGACCTGTCTCATCTTCCAGTACCCCACTGAATACTTTCTTGTTCTCTCCTTACATGCCTTGATGACATCGTCCATAAGGAGTATGAAGAGGTAAGGTGATAGGATATCACCTTGTCTTACACCAGTGGTGGTCCTGAACTCTTCTGACTTATGGTTTGCTGTCCTCACATAATTTCTGCAAGACTTGTAGAAGCTCTGTATAGCATGAATCAGAGGTGCTGGAATATTCTTCCTTGCCAAACAGTCCCAAAGTTTGCTCCAGGGGACCCTGTCAAACGCCTTTTCCAGATCTATGAAACAAAGATGGATCTCACTCTTATACTCAAGGGCCTTTTCACTCAGCTGTCTGAGTGTGAAGATTAGGTCTTGAGTACTTCGGTTTGCTCGGAATCCGCACTGGACCTCATCCAATTGTGGCTCAGCTAGGCGTCGGAGTCTCTGCTCTAGGATTCTAGAGTAGATTTTACCAGGGACACTGAGAAGGGATATGCCTCTATGGTTTCCACATTGTCGATTGTCACCCTTTTTGAAAATTGGTGTTATGATGGCAATCTTCCAATCCTTTGATATGGTCTTGTTGCACCATGCTGCCTGTAGGACCTTTAAGAGTAATAGGTCGCCTGATGCTCCCATGTACTTAACCATTTCTGGTGTTATACCATCATGCCCTGCTGCTTTGCCCATCTTGATTTTCTCTAGTGCTGCCCTCAGTTCTTCCATCTTAATGTCATCTTCACCATCATTGGTTTTCTCTTCTGTGTCAGTGGTTATCATTTCTGATGCTTCATCATGCTCACCATCCAGGAGTTCTGAGAAATATTCTTTCCATCTTTCCATTACTTCCTTCGGGGCAGTAAGCAATTTGCCTTGCTTGTCCTTTATAAATTTGAGAGGGCATTGTTTTTCTTTCCTCATGTTCTTTAGGGTCTTATAGAACAATTTCTGGTTTTCTTGTGCATCTTTTTCTAGCTTTTCTCCAAATTCTTCCCAGGACTTCTGTTTTGCTGCTAGCACTTTGTTCTTTGCTTCTGTTCTGAGTGTCACATATTCTCTATACTTTTCCATTTGTCCTGTTGTGTTTTTAGCTCCTAAGTATTGTTTCCATGCCATTTTCTTCTCTCTTATTTTCTCTTTGACTTCCTCTGTCCACCAAGGTGTCCTCTTTCTCTGGTTCCAAGTCGGACTTCACCGCATGCTTCTGCAGCAGCTGTCTTTATGATATCCTTGAATTTATTCCAGAGGGTTTCCAAGTCATCAGGTCGTTCTTCTGTGTTGCTCACTGCTGTAGCAATAAGCCCCTGATATCTGGTCTTAATTTCTGGCTCTCTCAGCTTGTAGGTCCTAATGCTCATTTCTCCTGCTCGTTTACTTGGTTTCTTGCGTGATGTTGGGCAGTTCCTAGGCTGAGCAACTCTTTCAGTTGTTCGTTTGATTGTTAGCAGGTAGTGATCACTTCCAATCTCTGGCCCCCTCCAGACTCTTGCATCTCGGACATATCTGAATGAGCTTCTCCGAACAATGGCATAGTCGATCCATCCAAAGGCATGCCACTTAAATTTTCGAGAAAGGGAAATCTAAGGGACCCAATATTCGGTTGAGAATCATCACTTTACATGAACCCATCTGTTCACGTATGCAAGATAAGCCACCCTGTTACACCACAAACTGGTCAAACCATACTATGTTGACATCTCTGATCTCAGAGTTAGTAAATGAAAATCACCCATGACAATCTGATGCATCTAGAAATCTCTGAGCGGCCACGCATTGTTTGTAAAGAAGAGTTATTTATACCGCATTGGCGGCTTACAAATAAGCCCATCTAATAGATCTAGTTCAAACTGACACAGATAAGCCTTCATATCATGTCCAGATACAGGAACAAAGTAATTTCTTACATAAATAAACACTGGTGAATGTCTCTAAGTTCCTCTATTCCTGCCACAATTATGGTCAAATAAAAGTTTTAAAAAAAAAAGAGAAAGAAAAAAACTTATGAATAAAAGTGTGTCCCAAAAAAAAAAAACCAAAAATAAATAAATAGAATTAATAGGCAAATGGCTAAAAGTAATTTAAAAAAAACTAGCAAACAAACAAAGATAACCTACCTCTTCAAAGAACTTAGCTGTAAAGACGTACGAAGTGCAAAAACAAAGACTCTCTTAAACACAAATCTTGTCTGCGATTTCATAAAACGAATTGATTTTTCTGTTTAATTTTAACATTATTATAATACAGTGTTATCAACAGAAGGAAATACAAGAGTGGGAAGGCAAAAGGGACATGGAGAATAAAAGTATATGAGGAAGCTACACGTCTGGTTCTTGTCGCCTTACCTTAATAGTATTCTTTATTATGTACATATATATTGCAGGGTAAATAAATATAATATCTGCCAATAGCATACTTTACATACAAATATAAGGAGCTTTATCAAGATAATTTTATTACGTAAGATTTTGGTTTTACATGCTTGCCATTCATCACAATGTAAACTCTGCGTAATGTGAAGCACAACCTCATTTGTAACAAGAAATATTTTAAAAAACAAAATCTAAGTGAATTAATTTATGAAATTAATGCAACTTCAGTCTAGTGTAACACTTACATATAAATTAGTCCCTTAAGTATAATTGTACTGGCATTATTAATACACAAGTATAATCGAATACAAATGTTTGGACATCACTAACATCTGAACACGTCTGCTGACTCAGAAGGTAGGTCACAATGAGCAGGAATCAAAGCAGCCAAATAGAATTATATGGTAATACAGGAATGTTAACATTTGGCTTCACATTTAAAAAATAAAATGAAAAAAATACTTCACATCACATAAGTATATGGGTGAGAAATATATGAACAAATTATTATTCTTTTTTTGTTGTTGCTCCTTATGGAGGGGAGGGGGGAAGGAGTTTAACTGTAGCCAGTCCTCTTGCAGCAGTCCTATTCCTGCTTTGCATCCTCAGAGGCACATCTCCCCCTACCCACCACCCACAAGCCATGCATGGTTATGTAAACTACATAAAAAGTTCATATATGTGATGTATTAAAAATAGAAATCTGTTATGCTTAAAAACATATTTGCATATATGAAAATGAAATTTTAATACATGAAAGTGACTGTTTAATACAAGTCCGTAACCCAAGAATCCGAACACCTGAAAACCAAAATATTCAGAAAAACTATACAGGACCCCAAGATGCAGCAATAGTGAATGTAGTCAGCGACCCATAGCTGTACTGCTTGCATCAGGACCAGCGAACCAGAGCTGGTCAAGACCGCACTCCACCTCCACGTGGTGGTCCTGGAAACAGTCTGCAGCAGTGCAGTCTGGCTGAGCGAGTGCGGATCGCAATGGGAAGGCAAACCCGGTCCCTAAAAGATGCCGTGCTGAAGTCGGATGTGTCGACTGAAAGGTGCAGATATCACAGCTTAGGCGTAAACAGACACAACGCAACCACCGTCCTTTTCAGGGCGAGCGAGGAAGAAGAAAAACTATATGCTTTTTTGGCAGATATTTGGGAGATTTTCGAACCAATTTTTGGGTGACCTGGGCTACTTAGGGCAACTTGCAATTGATTTTAAAATGCAGTTTTAGCAGCAATGCTGTTATTATGATTGTTACATTCACATTATTTTTACATTATGTCGTTAGTGGAAACAATTGTGCTTGTCATAAAAATACTTGTTTAAAAAAAGTAGGTTGAAATGAAGAGCAGTGGGACATGTGTTCGATACGGCCTTAAAAAAGAATTCAGAGATGCAGTACTAAAGGAAAGGGTTAGGGTGCCTAAACATAACCCCTAACTTAATTCTATCCGTAACGACAGGGGTGACTTATTTTGATGGCATAGAAGAACACGTCCCACTGTTTTTTGTTTCAATCAAAATATACAACTGCAAAAATAAAATTTTTGTCTGGAATAAGTGAAAAACACCACCCTGTAGATACAAATGTAATAAGTATAAATATACAGATAGAATTGTGTTTTCAAAATATGTATAAAAATACAAGAACAATAATAGTCTCTAGCTTTGCATAAATGTTCCAATTGTTTGATGAACTTTGGCATGTCCTGAAATAAGAGCACTATATATCTATTACAGGAGAAAGACAGGAAATAACAAGGTTCTTAGCATACTTCTTTACTTTATCTTTTACTCACATTAGCTGGTGTAGATCATACAACAAATGAAGGACAGTTTAATATTTTGAGTACTATGGGCGCCTTATGGCGACACGGAGAGTACCAATGTCGCCTTTTGGTGTACGTATAGCATCAGCATAAAATGTTATCACAGCAAGTGTCTGAACATACGCAAATCAAATTGAAAAATGGGAGGAAAATTTTTTCACGTGTTGTGATTAATCTTTAGGTGGCAATTTCTTTAAAAATGAGTGAAACTAGTGAATGTTACAAAGATTTGGATTCTGGCTCTCAGCTGACCTTTGAAAGTGACAACAGTTGGTCTAGTTTTGATGCAGGGCAGCCTGAAATTACTGAAACAGACAGCAACAGCCCTAGTTCCAGCATCCATGAAGCTGTCAAGAGGTGTTGATGGTGATTTTCAGGGCCATAGTGAGAATCAGGGGCGTAGAAAAAGACCTGCTACTAGGAGGGGGTGTGGCAGAGAAGCAGCTGATTAGTTTCAGTGGTACTTACATGGCTTTGATGACCTCTATGTGAGCGTTATGGTTAGACTGTTACACAGTAGAAGAGGGTTTCCTGTAGGCCTAATTTTGAGAAAAACAAAACATAACGCGTGGCTGTTCATCTGTTTTTGCTAGGTTGGGAAACATGGTTGCTTGTACGTGGCATTATAGAATTTGTTCAGCACAGTCCACGCAAACAATGTTACTGACAAAAGTATCAGATCCATACACCATGAGGGAGATTTATGACAGTGGAAAAACCTATCTTTGCAGATGTTTATAATCACAATATGAGTGATGTAGGTTACTTCAATCAAAGACTGGTGAATTACTTTTATCCTTATCACTGTCTCAAATGGTATCATCATATTCTTCATTTTGTCATAGAAGTTGTCCTAGTAAATGGATATATTCTGTACTGTGAAGCTGCCAAACCTCCAATTACACCAAAGCAATTTAGGCTCAAGATTACTGAAACTCTGGTATCAGATTATGCAAGAAGTAGACACTGCAAGAAATTGCAGGTCATCTGTGCTTCAGTGGAAATTGACAGACTCGTCGCAGAACATAATCAGTTCTCATAGCAGTATGAAGACAACTGACAATGACCAAGATGCATTGTTTGTAATTCTGCTGGACTGAGTCTAAAAAAGATGCTTTTGTATTGGATGTGAAAAACCACTATGCGTTGTCATTACAGACCCTGGAATTTTGTGTCCATTTCAAATAGCTTTTTACCCCAATATCATTTTAAGAGCATATTATACTTGCTTTTTTTTTTAGAAAGAATGTTCAATAATATTATATCTTGGAAAGTTTTATGACTTTTGAGTTGATTATATTTTTAATACATTTTTCAATAGTGCAAGCCAATTTTTGTCTACTGCCTCATTAATATTCAAAATGGCTGCCATAATCACATGACCTGAACACAAAACTAGGTCACCACGTGACACCTTATCCACTTCCCATATCATCCTGAAAGTTTCATGTCAATCTGTTGACATGACTCATTCGGTCTCAGTGATTTTTAAAATTTTATCACCCCAAATGGGAAATTTTTCCTAAACACCCTTGGCACTTGAAGGTAATTGCTAACTGAGAAGCTTTGGTACTCAAAGTGTTAACATCGTGATATAGAAAGAAGTCGACTTGATGGAGAGTACTGGGGTCAGTAAGCTGTGGAGAGACATGATTACCCACACCAGCAGGATAGGTCATCATAATTTTTCTTTACGCTCCTTACAGAGCATGGAGGCACCACTGTAGCTGGTTCCCTTACAGGAAGCCTGCACTAAACATTCACATGCTCTTGAAGTGGTGGTTTATGTGGCAATTTGGTTTATATGATGAGGTTGCTAGCCTCATGCACGCAGGCAAGTATCTGAAAAATAATGTAGATAATTTTACACTAATGCATGGAGGCATATCTGGAGTCATCCTTATATGACCACCTGTTGAGGACAATGCTACAAATACAAATGTGGAAGTGAACCTGTCTGTGAGGCTAATCACACCCTCATTGACTCTTGAAATCATTCACACTTCCAGGGATTTCCCCCCATGGTGAAACTTGTTGAGAACCCAGCATTGCACACTAAGCTTGGAGGAGTCAGACTTTGACCTAGTTGACTGCAAGCATGAGAATCTCACTATGGACTCAATGATAGGGGGAGGTGAGAAGTGGCTCAGTGTAGGACGTGACGATTCCTTGGGAGAACCCAGACCACAGAATTTTAGCTCTGTATATTAGGAGAGCCCCTTTTGGATGGCAGGGAATGCACAATATGCCGCACACTTCTTACTCTTAGCTTAGGACCAGATCTGATGATCTTTTAAATGCAAGCCAAGCTGGATAAACTTGAGCTCATGACTTTAACTCAACATGTTCCAGAATGGCTGAAGAGCTACAGGAAAAGTCTAAATCTACAGTGTAGATAATACCAAGAAGTCTTCAACTTGGTATTGGCTGCAAAAGAGTGACAAGCTCAGCAGCCCTAGTTAAGCAACAACAACAAATACACTACTTTCATTATAATGTTTGTGTCTTATAAATGCTATCATTATCTCTTCCTCTTCCATTTGTCAACTACTTGAAGAATAATGAGCCATTACTGCAACTTGTCCCCAAGGAAGAATCCAGAAACAAACCACATGTCCTTGCAGCAGTGGTTTCTAATGCAATTTATATTACATGATGAGGTTGCCAACCCCATTGCATAACCCTCCATAGTCTTTCAGAACAAACATGTCCAGTACATCATATTAACAAAATCTCAATAATAAAGTTCATCTTACAAATGCAGTGCCCTCTTAACAATCTGAATTATCCATGGTACAAAAAAAACCAGGTTATAACAACTGTCTTTGAAAAATGCATATCTTATTTATAACATTCTCCCTGATTTATTTATCACACAAAAATCACAACCATGAGAATTCTATCTCCTGGCATTTCTTACTGAAGCCTCTTCTTTCAACAGTATCATCTTTCTAAAACGTGAATTATACATTGTCAAAGTTTGTATTAAAAAGTATCATCATTAAAAGAGGTATTTCAATAATTTCTAAGTAACAAATTTATTATGAATTATCAAAGAAAAAATACTAAGGCATATCCCATTTTCTCTCTAAGTCTCATAATGTACTATTAACAAATTCTGAAAATAATAGAAAATAAATTATGCATCATTTCTCACTTAAGTAAGTATATTCAACTTTGCCAAATAAAAACAACTATATGAATTGCATCTCAATTTTCTTGAAGGTTCCTAAATTCATCACTACTATGTCAACAACAACAACAACAATTATGAAAATATAACACTGAATTTCACTAAAAACTCTGTTCACCATTCCGTAAATAAATATTAAAAAAAAAAAAAGAACCAAACCATATATAACATTTCTTACAGGATTCCTGGCCAGATGATACTGTTCCCTGTAGTACTGCATTCTGGGATGGTACAGCTGTAGCCAGAAATAAATGATTGACAGCACTCACAGCCCTGAGTTTCACAAATGCTGTCATTTATCATGCTGGGCTATCATTCATATAAGACCCAGCCTAGCTTGCGCCATCTGATTCCTTAATCTCACCAGTTCTGCAAATATGTCTTTATCTGTGAGGGAAGACAGTTTATGTTGTCATTGTTAACATACAGCAATGGCAAAAAACCACTTACAGATCAGTTGGTTGATCAGGTAACTTACAGGTCAGCTATTACTAAGTCCTTACTAGGTCACTTAGATCCATTAAATCATTAAAGATCAGCTATTCAGGTTAGGTCACCAACAGATTGGTCACTTCATCAGGCCACCTACAGATTAGTCACTTCATCAGGTCACCTACAGATTGGTCACTTCATCAGGTCACCTACAGATTGGTCACTTCATCAGGTCACCTACAGATAGGTCTCTTCATCAGGCCACCTACAAATTGGTCACTTCATCAGGCCACCTACAGATTGGTCCTTCATCAGGCCACCCTACATACTGGTCCTCCATCTGTGGTAAACATACTACCTAGCCGTCTGAACTCTTCCACTTGATCAAGTTTAGTATAAGTCATTTGAGATCAGTGTGACGAGATGCATAATGTGGTGGGTTTGATGTTAATACAGTTTGTTCTTAAGAAATCTTAGTGTACTGAATGAGGTCAGCTGTGAAGGTCCCTGAATATAATAAATATTAGAGTAAATTTCCAGGGCACCTTTCTACTACCACCACTATGATCTCATTCAGACTTATTCTAGATAGAATGTAAGATGACTACGTTTGGTGTCTAGGGTTATGAAATGTTAGTGTAAGGTTGCATTAACCAACTGAACATATAAACAATTACACAAATTATTTTATTATCTAATCCAACACAACAGTACCACGACAATCACATACGAACTACACTTTAAAAGACTATCTTTAGTAAGTCAGTGGTTGAAAGTTAATGTTTTTCAATTTATTGTCCTGAATCTAATTTATTTGGAATCAGGACTGTCAATCAAAAGTGAAATCATAGAAATTAATTACATCAATCAATTACACAATGGGTCTTCTGACCATAATACACATATTATTATATAAGGGTGTAGTTGTATTGTTTAACTGAGGTGACTTCTAGTATATACTGGTTGATTGTTTACTATCATCATCTCTGCATGTTGTTTGTAAGTTTTTATGGACACTGATGGAATGTTTATATCACTATTGCCAGTCTCTTATTTATACTATAATGTTAGTTGAGCGATCAGGTGCCGAACATGCACCTATCTTTGTAATATGATGTAGGAATCTTCCTGCACTTCGCTGAACCACAACCTTCAGCTCCCACTTCTTCAAGAATGATGGTGGTTTACAGTTGTCTCCGAAAAAGGCAAGACTGTGGCATGAATATATCGGCCCACTGTAGTCTGGCACCAGTTATTGACAGCAACCAAAACCCTCTGAAATCAGAAGGATATGCCTCCTTTGTAATCAACAGCCTACAATAATACTCAACAACCAGTACAGGCACATTACAAACAAACATGTAAGATCAGCTCTTTACGACAATCCCTTTCACCAGTTTCTTTTGATGTGACCAGGTATACCAGTATTCCTCTCCCCTAATAGTTACAACGCCTCTGCAATTCCAGCAATAATCTGTTGTCCATACAATAGGATAGGTATTATGCTCCTGATGATAATCATATATAACTTAGTTGGTCTACACCTCTCTGATAGTCTTTCCTATGCTGGATCAATCTCTAGACTCTGTTTTGAGTCTGCCATAGACTCACTTACTTACATTCGTATGTTAGTATCTCACATTCAAATTTTATTTTAAATAAAATGTTAAGAAAATCAATCTTACCACAGATGCAAGGAAATAACACAAGTAAACGATGACTAGGCAATGTGGCACATTTTCGATCTGCCCTATGTCCAGGCTTTTCCTATGTTAGAAAATGTCTCCGCCTGCTCTCATCGATCTTGCTTTACACAAAATTTACTTGAAATGGCAGTGAACAGTCCCCGTTTCGTACCAGTATCTACTGCTTTGTCCAATGGGACCATGTTTACATTTATTTTTGAATCTATCGTTTCAAATAACAACTCCCAATATGTTTCCAAGGCAAATATATTTTTAGTTTTAGGTCAACCAATCATACTTCGCCTTCCTTTAAAATCCACCCAATCAAATATCCCGTACCTTTTAACCTCATTTACCCAAAGTCGTTTTTTCAAAACATGCCATAAAAAATTACAAACAGGCATGATCTTTACTTGACAGTCTGGTCGGATCCACTATAGTATTATGGCTATAATTAGTTAATTAATGGACTATTTGCGTAACTATTACCATATTCTTTGACAACAAGTCCTAAGGTACACGAATATACAATTTATATGGGACTAGTTGGCTTGGTTCAGAAGTACACAGTTTTTTTTTTTTCTAAGTTAGTGTTTTTTATTTTTAGTCTACTACACGTTCAATTCTTTTCCATGTGCTGTCTTCTCTATTTACGTGATAATTACGTCCTTTGAAATAAGAGCTAAGGTTGTTTTTGTGACACGAGTTGTCTGCATGTTCTAACTTTTTCCTCGTATTTTGGGGAAACCCCTAAGGCAAGGCTTGCCCCTGTGCTAGTATTGGCTTTTAGTTTAAAATCAATGCGAAACGAATTAGCATTTCATCTATCCTTTCCCCTCCTCGTTCCACAATGCATTTTAGGCACATATTTTCTTAGAACTAGGAAAAGTGATTATGTCAAGGACGAATTTGAAAAATTTGGGTACCGTTTTGTTCGGCTATTCGTTAGCAAATAATCTGAAGGCGTAGGCGATACCAACAGTTCTAGCAGAAAATTCTTTTATACTTTCTTATTTGCCGTTATGCCCTATATTGTTATATATTAATTTAGATATTGTATTTAGAATTTCACTACACATGTCCCCCCTTTAGAACAGACGATCATATGTCAGTTCCTATTTCTAAATACACATAGATGAATTTACTATCTATGCCTGATGACTACTCTGATGTTCGTCGTATGGGTGTCTGCTTAAAAAATCAGCTCCCACATTAGTTTTTCCGGGAATGTACTCTATGGTAAACTGGAATGGCTGTAAGAGCAAAGATCAGCGCAATAACCTAGCATTTTCATGCCTTGCTTGTGACAGACACACGAGTGGTTTATGATCTGTCTGGATCCTAAATGATTGTCCATAGAGATAAATCTGGAACTTGTTTATACCCCAGATGACAGCGAGACATTCTTTTTCACTTGTTGAATATTTTTGTTCTGCTGTATTCAACTTACGGCTAGCATAAGCAACTGGGGTTAATTCCCCATCAAGTGAATTTGACCGTTGTAATAGAGCTGCACCCAACCGATATTACTCGCATCCGTTCTCAGAATGAATTCTTGACTTAAGTCAGGTAATTTCAAAATAGGCCTGCTTGTGAGCTTTTCTTTCAATTCTTGGTATGCTAATTCACATTGCGCCGTCCAAATAATTCTATCAGGATTTCTTTTGCGCGTTAAATCAGTCAATGGAGCACATATGGAGTTAAAGTTTTTTATATACTTTTGGTAAAAACCACATAATGAGACAAAAGATCGCACATCTTTTTTTTTTTGGTGGTCTTGGTGCTTTTTTTAACTTCTCCAGGTTCTTGGGGTCAGGGGTCATGTTTCCCTGATGTACTGTGTGGCCCAAGAATTCCAGCTCTTTACATCCAACACAGCATTTCGTCGGTCTAGCTGTCAAATTGGTCTCTCTCAATCGATCAAACAACATATTCAGAGAGTTAATGTGTTCCTCAAATGTTTCTGTTGCTATGAGAATATCATCCATGAAGTTGGTGATGCATGGATTCTTCAGGGGATCCAGTAACTTTCTCATCATCCTCGAAAACACACTCAGTGCATTTTTCAGCCCGAATGGCAACATATTAAATTCATAATGTCCTTCCGAGGTGCTAAAGGCTAAATAAGGTTTTACCTCCGGCCTTACTGGAATCTGATAGTAGCCTTTGCTCAGATCCACTTTAGAGAAATATTTAGCTCTATTCAGTCTGGCAAACAGCTGATTTGTATCAGGTAATGGATCCACCTGACCTTCTGTGACAGCATTCAGTTTCCTGTAATCTATACACAGCCTGTATTCTCCAGAGGGTTTTCTTAACAGAACCACACTGGAACTGTAGGAAGATTCACTGTGCGAGATAATCCCTTCTCTCAACAGATAATCTATCTCCTCCCTTAAAGCTTTTTCCTTAGCGAACGGAATCGAATAGGCTTTCATACAGATTGGTGTTGGGTCTATGAGTTTCATATCATACTCCAATAAATTTGTATGCCCCGGACGGTCCGTTAACACATCTGTATGATTATTCAGAACCTGTTGAACCCTCTCCCTCTGATTTTCCGTTAAGTGTGTGCTGATTTTGACCTGTGCAGCGGTCTCACAGGGATGTAAAGGATATTCATGAGAAGTGAGTGGTTCCTTTTTCATCTGCATTGCAACAGACAAGGTCAGTAGGTGTGTCTCTTCCTGGTTTTCTCTGTCTAGATATTTCTTCAGGAGATTCACATGATAGATTTTCTCTTTCCCTTTCTTATCTATCTTATAATTTGTTCTAGACACCTTCTCTAGAACTGTATATGGACCTTGCCATCCAATTTGCAATTTATTCTGGCTGCCGGGCAGTAGAAGGAGCACCTTCTCTCCCACAAATAATTCTCGATCCTTCGCTTTCTTATTGTAATAGGCAGCATGCTTTTTCCTGGCTTGTCTCAAATTTTCATTGGCAAGTTTCCAGCCAGTTTTAAGACGAGTGGTCAGCTCGTTCACATATTGATATGATGAGGTAATATTTTCTTCTGCCTTCTCATCGGTCCAGGTCCTTAACAATGCTACATATTGACCTTTAAATTTCTTGACCTATTTTTCCATGCACCGGTATGGTCTCTTCCATTAGAAGCCTTATAGTGATGATTTTTCTTCCTAGAATCATCATTCACAAATCGACCGCTACCAATTTTTTTCTTGGGGTTTTCTCCCCACTTTAAATTCCTTGTGAGAGATCTTCTCTCTCTTTTATCTTCCTCCAGTTTACATAAGTCCGACTGAGGGATTTTCGGCTTATTCTGGGGTAAGACATCTCTTTGTACTCGCTGCATAGTGGCCATTGTAAAACATCCAAGTGGAGACTGTCTGTGAAAAGGAGGCTCCCATTCCACTTTGTCCACTTTATTAATTTTATTTTTCTTTCCATTGTCAGGCCTAAGTTTGCCCCGTGGCGTGCCTAGGTCCTGATCAATTTTCCCACTTGTGGGTGTTCCCTCATTTAATAAGCCACATCTTTCTACAAAATTCTCAATGTCAAACATTTCATCTGGCCAATAATAATTTTGAGCCACCTTTTGGATGATGGTACCTATTTTCTCATGGTCCCCATCTTTTCCAACATGTAGGCTTCTTATCACATCTGCCCTATATGCCTTTGGAAGAACCAACTGTCCGTGACCAATGGATCCAGTTCCGGCCTTCCTGTAAATCAATTTGTTTTTCATGTAGAAGTCTCCTTTGCCTGGAGGTGTATGACATTTGGGCAATTTCTTAAAACAAGGCTTGAGGGTCTTATCCCCAGCCTGCGCCTTCCTCATCTCATCTGGATGGGTATTTATCGGATTATCCTCCTCCTCTTGTTTAGGAGTCAACCTGACCTTAAGCGTGGCCATATACACAGGTCTCCTTCCACAATTTTCAGTGTTATGGTTGTCCATCCGACAATTTTTACAATACTTCTTTCCTTGGTTAAAGGGTTTTCTGTCCTTATATTTCCTTTCATTGAATTGTGAGGTTTTATTATTATAGTCATTGCGTGGCCTATCAAACTGGTGCTTACCTTTGTTCTGGTCTCTATGGTCAAACTTATTAAAGTTTTGAGGTGCCTTAAAATTGTCTACCTGTTTCTTTTTATTTCCAACTACCTCTGCTTGGGCTGCCTGATACCTCTCAGCGACATTGAGTAACTCACCCAGCATCTCTGCACCTTGTTCCATGAGAAACTTTCTCAGGTCTGGAGCCATGGACTCTCTTAGCTGCTCAATAAGGATCATTTCCTTAAGATCTTGGGTTTTACCCAGAGCAGTCCATTTCTCCAAGTAAGTCTCTAACCATGCAGAGAACTGGTGATAAGTCTCACCCGACAGTAGTTTGGCATTCCTAAATATTTTTCTATAAAATTCCCCATTCTTTTCATATCTTAACAAAAGAGCCTGCTTTAGCATGTCATAATTGTCCTGATCATCCCTGCTCATCTTGGCAAAAACTTCATAAGCTGTACCACGAAGCCCTTGTGATAACTTTAGGCTCCACCTTTCTCTCTCTAAACCATACGTGGTAGCCAAAAGTTCATATCTATTTAGGTAACTTTCTATGTCGTCTTTCTCAACAAAATGGTCTAAATGAAAACTCATAGCTGAGGTTGAGGCTCCCTGACTAACAGTGGCATCTGAGGTAAAGGGACTGGCACCATTTTCAGGAGCATGGCTTTGAAATTCTAACTCCCTTAGTCGTAACTCATGTTCCCTTTGTAATCTCTTCTCCTCCTTTTCTGCTTCCCTTTCTGCAGCCTGTCTCCTTTCTTCTGCAGCTAGTCTCTTTTCTTCTCTTTCTGTAGCTAATCTCTTTTCTTCTGCCTCCAATGCCCTAGCCTCCTTGTCAGCCTCAATCTGCAGCCTCTTAAGTTCTTTATCTGCCTCTAACTTTTTTGCTTCAGCCTCAATCTGCAGCCTCTTAATTTCTTTTTCAGCCTCTAACTTTCTTTCTGCTTCAAATTTTCTTTCTTCACGCTCAATAAATTTGTCACATTCAGTTGTGACATAAGCAATCATAATTTGCCCCTCCATTCCCAGTTCTTTAGCAGCCTGCACAGCAGCAGATTGAAACTTTGCCAGGTCAGCCATTTTGTACTAGGCAAACCTTTAAAATTTCTAACTAGACAAATTTTTAATTATAACTAACAATTTCTAATTATAACTAAGAACAACCACAGGCACTGATAGCTCAACCACTATTTAATTTCTCCAAAAGGGAATGCTTTTAGTTTTATACTATCTGAGATTCCTAATATAATTGATAATATTTTTAAGAATTTAAAATCCCAGAAGCAAACTACCCAATATAGCTGGTGTTATGAAAAGTTCAATCCCCAGGAGCGAGACCCCAATATATGTGGTGGGTTTGATGTTAATACAGTTTGTTGTTAAGAAATCTTAGTGTACTGAATGAGGTCAGCTGTGAAGGTCCTGAATATAATAAATATTAGAGTAAATTTCCAGGGCACCTTTCTACTACCACCACTATGATCTCATTCAGACTTATTCTAGATAGAATGTAAGATTACGAACTACACTTTAAAAAACTATCTTTAGTAAGTCAGTAGTTGAAAGTTAATGTTTTTCAATTTATTGTCCTGAATCTAATTTATTTGGAATCAGGACTGTCAATCAAAAGTGAAATCATAGAAATTAATTACATCAATCAATTACACAATGGGTCTTCTGACCATAATACACATATTATTATATAAGGGTGTAGTTGTATTGTTTAACTGAGGTGACTTCTAGTATACACTGGTTGATTGTTTACTATCATCATCTCTGCATGTTGTTTGTAAGTTTTTATGGACACTGATGGAATGTTTATATCACTATTCCCAGTCTCTTATTTATACTATAATGTTAGTTGAGCAATCAGGTGCCGAAACATGCACCTATCTTTGTAATATGATGTAGGAATCTTCCTGCACTTCGCTGAACCACAACCTTCAGCTCCCACTTCTTCAAGAATGATGGTGGTTTACAGTTGTCTCCGAAAAAGGCAAGACTGTGGCATGAATATATCGGCCCACTGTAGTCTGGCACCAGTTATTGACAGCAACCAAAACCCTCTGAAATCAGAAGGATATGCCTCCTTTGTAATCAACAGCCTACAATAATACTCAACAACCAGTACAGGCACATTACAAACAAACATGTAAGATCAGCTCTTTACGACAATCCCTTTCACCAGTTTCTTTTGATGTGACCAGGTATACCAGTATTCCTCTCCCCTAATAGTTACAACGCCTCTGCAATTCCAGCAATAATCTGTTGTCCATACAATAGGATAGGTATTATGCTCCTGATGATAATCATATATAACTTAGTTGGTCTACACCTCTCTGATAGTCTTTCCTATGCTGGATCAATCTCTAGACTCTGTTTTGAGTCTGCCATAGACTCACTTACTTACATTCGTATGTTAGTATCTCACATTCAAATTTTATTTTAAATAAAATGTTAAGAAAATCAATCTTACCACAGATGCAAGGAAATAACACAAGTAAACGATGACTAGGCAATGTGGCACATTTTCGATCTGCCCTATGTCCAGGCTTTTCCTATGTTAGAAAATGTCTCCGCCTGCTCTCATCGATCTTGCTTTACACAAAATTTACTTGAAATGGCAGTGAACAGTCCCCGTTTCGTACCAGTATCTACTGCTTTGTCCAATGGGACCATGTTTACATTTATTTTTGAATCTATCGTTTCAAATAACAACTCCCAATATGTTTCCAAGGCAAATATATTTTTAGTTTTAGGTCAACCAATCATACTTCGCCTTCCTTTAAAATCCACCCAATCAAATATCCCGTACCTTTTAACCTCATTTACCCAAAGTCGTTTTTTTTTTCAAAACATGCCATAAAAAATTACAAGCAGGCATGATCTTTACTTGACAGTCTGGTCGGATCCACTATAGTATTATGGCTATAATTAGTTAATTAATGGACTATTTGCGTAACTATTACCATATTCTTTGTCAACAAGTCCTAAGGTACACGAATATACAATTTATATGGGACTAGTTGGCTTGGTTCAGAAGTACACAGTTTTCTTTTCTTTCTAAGTTAGTGTTTTTTATTTTTAGTCTACTACACGTTCAATTCTTTTCCATGTGCTGTCTTCTCTATTTACGTGATAATTACGTCCTTTGAAATAAGAGCTAAGGTTGTTTTTGTGACACGAGTTGTCTGCATGTTCTAACTTTTTCCTCGTATTTTGGGGAAACCCCTAAGGCAAGGCTTGCCCCTGTGCTAGTATTGGCTTTTAGTTTAAAATCAATGCGAAACGAATTAGCATTTCATCTATCCTTTCCCCTCCTCGTTCCACAATGCATTTTAGGCATATATTTTCTTAGAACTAGGAAAAGTGATTATGTCAAGGACGAATTTGAAAAATGTGGGTACCGTTTTGTTCGGCTATTCGTTAGCAAATAATCTGAAGGCGTAGGCGATACCAACAGTTCTAGCAGAAAATTCTTTTATACTTTCTTATTTGCCGTTATGCCCTATATTGTTATATATTAATTTAGATATTGTATTTAGAATTTCACTACACATAATGAGAGATGAACAATAGATAGTCAAGGTGTTCTTGACCTATGAAAATACCCCAATCTCAGAAATGAGCACTGGTGTATGGATGGCACAGGATATAGTCAGGCTGTTAAGTACCCTTGTCCTGATAGTAAAATATTTAGATCAAGAGCCTACCTCGCCTTCCCTTCCTATGACCAATCCTATGCTTCTATAAATGATTCCCAAGTAAATTAATTTTATTAGTTACAATTATATCTAAACTGTCTGTGTTCACTGTCTACACAATCATGTAGTATCTAAAACTGTCCTAGTTTCCTGTCTTCATCATCACGACAAGTGCTGGATTCTGGTATATCATTTGTGGTAACTTTTTGTTCATGAACTTATCTTCACGAGCTTCGTGGTCTGTGGAGGTGCAATGCTACACCCAGTTGCTTTATAGCTGGCTGACACATGGTTCAGTTAATATGCTGGACTGCCATCACTATGTGGAGGCCAGATATCAGGAGTGGTCCAATCACTTTTATGTTCCTTCAACACAATGCTTAGGAATGCACTCTTAGATCCACCACCATACTGAACATCAAACCCTCCGGCTTTCAGAATACAAATGCTGGACAATGATCGGGCTATACAGTTTCTACGTTGAAATAATACTGCGGCTCAGCTCTCCATACACTATGTCCGCCTTGTAGACTGCAGTTTTCGATGTGTGTGTTTGAATTTGATACTCTAATTCCTTTTATATCCATCGTTCATTTTAATCTTAAATTTTCTATCTGCCTTTGCGTGTTCGCTTCTTCGATAATTCACGCAATTTCGCCAATTACTCTGCAAATATGGTAAGGGGTGATAAACCAAAGAAGTCCATACCTGTCCTCCATCTGCTGCTACAGTGTGATAAGGGCTAAGTCATTTCCCATATCCTTTTTGGAAATATTTGCCTAAATCTAACCTAGGTTCTTACAATCCAGTATCTCGCCATACTTGTAAGTGACTCTGTGATTCGGGTAAACCCTTCTCTGATTGGTTGAGCGAAATAATATATAGGAGGAATTCTCTACATTCCACGACAATCAGCTACTGAATTAGGTCACCCAGAGATAGGCCACTTCATCAGGCTACCTACATACTAGTCACTCTATTTGCAGTAAACATACTTCACGATGTCCAAAGTCTTCCATTTGTTCTAGTTTGGTATAGGTCACTAGCGATCAGCTATTTGGTTACGTCACCTAGAGACTGACCACTCAACCAGACTATCTTGAGATTGACCACTCAACCAGGCCAGCTAAAGACTGACTACTAACCCAGGCCACCTAGTGACTGACTACTCAACCAGGCCACTGATAAAGTTGATATATGTTGGATTTTTATTCCCGTTAATGATATCCACCAAAAGATAGATATAAGTGGATGGAAGCAGACATCATCATCATCAGTGGATAAGATCTCTATGGTGTTGCTTGCTCCACTGTAGTGTATGGAATGTCAACTTGACCTACGCAGTGGTGTGTAGACATGGATTGAGTGTACAATGTGCGAATGATGATAAGGGTTCGTGTTGTTGACAAATGTTCTTTTCTCACACTCATGTATGACTGGAAGTCATCGACACCAACGACTGTGTACCTTTTCTAAAGTTTAATTGGACGTACACACTCGACAGCACAGATAGTGACAAATCACAGGTTGGCATAATACATCATAGTACAGTGGATAACTGGTCTTGCAATGTTATGTTACATGGGCACTCATGTAGATTAATATTATAATGGACTGTCAGTAGCCAAGCACTCAGTATCGCCCATACATATAAATCATCTGACTTCACTGACTGAGCACGTCAGCTTATAAACAATATTTCAGATGGCTTCTAAACCTAATCTCGTTTAGCGACGATTCTCCCACATAATGTTCAGCACATATTTTTTTCATATAATAATATTGAACCGCTGATAAAGGGTTCTCATGTGTAGCAGTGATCTCTGGACTAAACAAGCGATAATACGGGCATCCCTTTTCTCTTCTTGAAAGTCACTACATGTTTTGGTTCCAAGATGGCTTCACTCGTGAGCTGTCACTCACGTTTGGATACAGATAATGAATCTGTCCTAAAGTTAGTCATTCATAAAACATTTCATTGCTCTGTAGATTTGATCATGAACAATTGACTGCAATCTACAGGATATAGTGCTGCTAGGAATCGAAGTCGTTTTCATCGAGTCAAATATATTCTCTTATCGAAAATGACTCAACCAGGCCACCTCAAGACTGACCACTCAACCAGGCCACTGAGAGACTGACCACTCAACCAGGCCCCCTAAAAACTGACCACTCAACCTGGCTATCTAGACTGATCACTCAACCAGGCCCCCTAAAAACTGACCACTCAACCTGGCTATCTAGAATGACCACTCAACCAGGCTATCTAGAATCTGAGCACTCAACCAGGCCACTTAGAGGCTGACCATGCAACCAGGCCACCTAGAGACTGACCACTCAACCAGGCCCCCTAAAGACTGACCACTCAACCTGGCTATTTAAAAAACTGAGCACTCAACCAGGCCACTTAGAGGCTGACCACTCAACCAGGCCACCTAAAGACTGACCACTCAACCAGGCCACCTAGAGACTGACCACTCAACCAGGCCACCGAGAGACTGACCATTCTACCAGGCCCCCTAAAAACTGACCACTCAACCTGGCTATCTAGACTGACCACTCAACCAGGCTATCTAGAATCTAAGCACTCAACCAAGCCACTTAGAGGCTGACCACTCAACCAGGCCACATAGAGACTGACCATTCAACCAGGCCCCTAAAAACTGACCACTCAATCTGGCTATCTATACTGACCACTCAGCCAGGCTATCTAGAATCTAAGCACTCAACCAGGCCACTTAGAGGCTGACCACTCAACCAGGCCACCAAGAGACTGAGCACTCAACCAGGCCACCTAGAGAGTGACCACTCAACCAGGCCACTTAGAGACTGACCACTCAACCAGGCCACCAAGAGTGACCACTCAACCAGGCCACCAAGAGACTGACCACTCAACCAGGCCACACAGAGGCTGACCACTCAACCAGGCCACACAGAGGCTGACCACTCAACCAGGCCCCTAAAGACTGACCACTCAACCTGGCTATCTAGACTGACCACTCAACCAGGCTATCTAGAATCTGACCACTCAACCAGGCCACTTAGAGTCTGACCGCTCAACCATGCCACCTAAAGACTGACCACTCAACCAGGTCACCTAGAGACTGACCACTCAACCAGGCCACCGAGAGACTGACCACTCAACCAGGCCCCCTTAAGACTGACCACTCAACCTGACTATCTAGAATCTAAGCACTCAACCAGGCCACTTAGAGGCTGACCACTCAACAAGGCCACCTAAAGACTGACCACTCAACCAGGCCACCTAAAGACTGACCATTCAACAAGGCCACCTAGATACTGACCACTCAACCAGGCCACCAAGAGACTGAATAAAACCAGGCCTTGAAACTGGGAGAGCCGCGGAGCTGCACTGGCTTCCTAGCTCAGTGGTCTATGGTTCGATCCCCAGATGAAGTGGGATTTTTTTAGGCCGCAAACGGCTCCAGAGTCGACCCAGCCCCAACTGGGTACCAGAGCAACTCTGGGAAAGTTAAGGCGGCCGGCGTGATGTTGACCACGTCACCCCCTAGTGTGCCGATGGTCAAGAAAATATGGGCCTAACACCATATTCCCAATATGCCTCAATGGGCGTGTAACAGGATCCCTTTTACTATGTAAATTTGACCAACAGAACTTATTACAAAAACTGTAGTAAAAACCCAACTTAACCTCTTCTCGTGCCATGTCTTGTGGTGTAGGTAATCATGTCTCACCACAACTTCCTATTTCCAGTACTATTTATCAATTCTGTTGGTGACTTTTTTTCCATGCCATGCTGTCAAACTGTCCAGTACAGGTATACCTTGGAGATATTGTGGGTTCAGTTCCAGACCACCGCAATAAAGCGAATATCGCAATAAAGCGGGTCACACCCATTTTTTTTTTTGCTTTCCAGTGCATATAAAAGCCTAAAATCATGTTTACACTATGTCTATTAAGTGCGCAATAGCACTGGGTCTAAAAAAAAAACAACGTACTGTAAAATTTAAAATACTTTATTGCTACAAAAAATGCTAATCTTCATCATCTGAGCCTTCAGCGAATCGTAATCTTTTTGCTGGTGGAGAGCCAAAATATATCGGAAGAAGAAGGCACGCTCTAATAAATAAACATGAATAATTTGAAAAAAAAGCACAATATCTGTGAAGCGCAATAAAGCGAAGTGCAATAAAGCGAGGTATACCTGTATTTGCTCTCTTTGTCTGCCTCTTTCCCTTTTTCCTTCAATCTGTCTTGTTATGATATAGTCCAGCTTTCGTCTTCACACAGCATGACCAAGGAAGGTGGATTACTTCTTTCAAACATGAGGAATAAGCTTCCTTTGTGCACTGGCCTCTTTCAGGACAATCCTGATTACTCTTTTTAGCTGTCCATGGTATTTGTAACATTCTTCTTACTACATAAATATAACTAACCCAACTTATTATGTAAACCTAACCAATTTAACTTACGACATAAACTTTAACATAACTTACCTGAACACTTGACCAGCCCTTGTACAATGTAGCGGAGATAGGCATAAAAATCACAAACAGCAGCAATCTGTTAAGAAATTGATGTACATAATAAACAAACATAAATTTGAAACGTGCAACTGTCAATAAAAGAACAATTAGCAACAAACACTTTATAAGCCAAGCAGGCTGACTTTCAACTGCAGACATTGTTTACTAGCCTGGGTGAATGTATGTAGCTTTGTCTGTTTTCCAAATATTACAGGGGATCGGAGAGGCTAAGAGGTATTGCGTCCACCTCGAATTCTGAAGGTACCAGGTTTGATTCCCAGCAGAGGGAATACAATTTGTGGAAATATTTTTTTTTTCAGATCCAGTGGTCCTAATGATGTCATACTCCCCCCCCCCCCCCCCCCCCCCCCCCCCCCCCCCCCCCCCCCCCCCCCCCCCCCCAACAATCCCATGGTCTCCTGGGTAGTAGTACCGGATGCCTAGCCTTCTCAGACAAGGGCACAAAAAAAAGGAGGTCCAGTTTGCAAGTTGCGCATGTTAAAATTCCCTTGGCAGCTGGAAATCGTAAAGAGGAGGCTATTTGGCCGCTGCCCTGGCAAAATTTTAAAATGAAGAAACCTACCCACCACAAAAATATTTATAGAATGTGTGATTCCTACATACACACATTGGGATTCTAGCTGGTGCTACAGAGTTCATGCACTGTGCTGATATCCTCCTTGTGTGATCTAAGGGAGAAGATCTGAGCACTGATGGAGTTGTCCATGTGGAATGAAGATAGTCCTTCAAACCAAACCAAACCAAACCAAACCAAACCAAACCAAACCAAACATTACAGCGACATGATGTCAAACATACACCCTTTGCTTCAGATAAAAGGTAAAGGTAATCCCACATCGGATACTGCCATAGGGGAGTCAAGTGTTATAGACTTCACCAATGGAGGTATCTGCTATGGAACCACCTTTATCAAATTTTGTTGTTGTTTCAGCCAGTTTTCGGTGTTGTGAGGAGAGGGTGTACGGCAGCAGAGGCAAGATCAAGACTTTGACTGCAAATAAGACATGGACATGTTTGAAGTTGAAAACATTACTGCTGTTGTAATTAGTTGAATAGTCAGCTTCAAAATAATAGAAACAATAAAATGTCCTTATGGAGCTTTACTTTCCTTCCTTCCTCTCCTGTTGTGTTCCTCACAAGAATATAAAGCCACCACTACAACTGGTCCCCTTGCAAGAAGCCTATGACAAAAGCCACCACTACAACTGGTCCCCTTGCAAGAAGCCTATGACAAAGCACTTCTTGTGTTCTTGCAGAGGTGTTTTCTGTCACGTAGCGTTTAAAGGATAAGAGAATTATTTAGAGGAAATAATAGATCTGATGTGGAAGATTTGGCTCAAGGAATCCCTGCTGGGTTTTCCCACTTCCGAAGGGTGACGAAGAGGGTAAATTCTCCTAACTCGACAGGTCTGGAAAAGATTGTAAGGAGATATTTGGTCTCTCGCTACCGTCGTCCCCTTCTCAGTTATCTATTATTATTATTCTTTAATTTATCTTATATTTTACGAGCCCCCCCTCCCTTATAAAGGAAGATAAACATAGACAATATTCAACATCTAATGGAAGGAACAAAGCGTGGGGTACAGTATATACACCCAATTGGTTTATTGCAATAAAATGAATAGATGGTGAATGATAGTATTGTCGATGGAATTAGTGTCTGCGGTATGTAATGTGTGTCTCACAATTCAAGTGTGTTTCATCATGGATGACGAAATTTTGTGGCATTGATTTAGTGAGTTCCCTTTTGAATGGGACTTAGCTTTTCAGCCCCCGGCTGATAGTGAAGTGTGGTTAGTTCTCCGGTCTCCTGACGTTGCCCCAGGTAGGTCTTGAATGGTTCGGATTTGCCTTCTCTGTGCTCGACTCCGTATTCTGCTCTGAGATTGGACTGTCGTGCAAGGCTCCACCATAGACTACTCAAAGATGGACGCTAACCCGCAATTTAGACACGTGGCTTCAGTGCTTTTAATGCGAGAATTCGCCGATATCTGGGTTAGACCTAGCTTTCTTGAGGGTTCCTGGGCAAGTGAAAAAAATGGCCGTGTTTGGCGCACTTTTAGCGGGACATTTCCGCTTGGACACGTGATCCATAGCGGGCATCATGTGATCTTAGCCTCGTTTAGACGCTCCAATCAATAATGTTAAAAGTCACGTGATGTCTTCCTAAATGGCCTAAACTGGTTCTCCCAAGTTCAAGCAGTTCTAAATTAAAACGGATTTCTCGCTACCGAGGTCATTGGTCAACAATGACGTCGTATCTAAAAATAGCGAGGAGAAAATACCGAACGCTAGGAGATTTTCCGCAAGTGACAATTCCCGAGACTTTGCGATCATGCATTGAGGATGAGAAAAAATGATGTCACGTAAATAATAAAAAAAATGAAGAGAAGATTGGCCAAGTCGTCACACAAGCCCCTCCTCAAGTTTGACGTTCCGTCCAACTCCTCTTGTCCTGTCTTCCTCTTCTTTTTCAGTTTCTCATATCTCCTCGGTTGCGTCCGGATGTCGGCTCAAAAAATCTGCCCCTACGTTGTTCTTCCCAGGTAAGTATTCTGGTTTTCTTCCTGGTTTTCTTTGGATGCCTACGTCTGCAGCAATGCTTCCCTAGGTCCTGTAACTGGTCTACCCTATGTGTTGAGGTTACCTGGTTACACTCTGAACAGGACTTCACATATCGAGCTATGTCTTCTGTGATGCCGGGCCAATAACAACGGGTGGCTATCCTTTGATTTGTGGCACCATTACCCAGGTGTTCACTCAAAGTAGCACCGTGCCCCCATTCCATAACTTTATTTCTATATATGGATGGCACCACAATCTGTCCATGACTTTTTAGCCCTCTGCCAGCTTTCCTGTGCAAGAGTCCATGTTCCATATAAAAGTCACCCTTTCTTCGAGGGTTATGTGAGTTTTTTCAATTTGCCAAAGCAAGGCCCCACTGTGCTATCAGCTGCTTGAGCCCTTTTCATCTTATTCGGATGAATTTCTAATTTAGAGTCCCTCTCTATGCATTTGGAGTCAGACCTGGTCTGGACGGCAGCCATAACCACAGGCTTTACTGGTTCTCCTAAAAAGACATATCTACGCCCTAACATCAGGGGGTAGAAAGGATCCTCTAAAACTGCAGCATTGATTTCCCCTTCCACATAGCGACAACTGACCTGAATCTTCGCTATGGGCAAATTTAAGGGTAATGCTCCCTTGAGTGGCCCCTGGATATCCACTGTTTCTGTGGTGAGTTGTTCGGGGTGCACCAGAGATGAAGAAACGACCGCGTCATAAGACAAACCTGTGTCATACATCCCGATGACTTGGTTGCCATTCACGGTCACTGTCTCCTGTATAGGTGGGTGATGGAGGCTATTCTGACTCACTGTCAGTTCCTTCCTGTCAACAGCCCTCACCTGCAAACATGCAACATGATGTGGAGGGTTTTTCCTTCTGCACTCGGCAGTATTGTGGTTGCTCATTTTGCACGTCTTACACCACTTTTCTCCCCGCCTCTGAGGCTGGAAAGCTGATCTCTGAGTAGTCTTGTAGTCTGGCTTGTCATGCTTTT
Organism: Oreohelix idahoensis; assembly: GCA_024509875.1. Taxonomy (NCBI): domain Eukaryota; kingdom Metazoa; phylum Mollusca; class Gastropoda; order Stylommatophora; family Oreohelicidae; genus Oreohelix; species Oreohelix idahoensis. The sequence goes on from JAMPIV010010765.1 coordinate 64,018, forward strand.
TGAAGTTAGTATATGGTGGTTTCACTTGGGGGTCCATGTGTGACTGAGGTGTCGGCCTCGATAATTCTTCCGGTTGGTTCCACCGGGATGGGTCATTCTCCGTTAGCGCTGCCTGATAACGTTCCGCCAACTGGACGATAGATTCTAAAGTGCTGGCCCCATTCTCTGTCAGAAATCTTCTCATGTCGGAAGTCATGGTGTCCTTCAGTTGTTCGATCATGACCATTTCCTTCAGGCCTTCCCAATCATGAGTAAAATTCCCTAGGGCACCCCACTTTTCCACGTACGAATCCAGTCTAGCAGCAAATTGAGCAAAGTTCTCTCCGACTTCCCAACTAGAGTTACGGAACCTCTTCCTATAGGCGTCAGCATGTAGCTCATAACGTATCAGGAGTGCCTTTTTCAGAGAGTCATAGTCATCCTGTAAACCTGGAGGAAGCTTGCTATACACGTCATAAGCAGTTCCTCTAAGCCCTTGCGACAGTTTCAGGTTCCACTTGCTCTTCTCCAAACCAAACGTGGTGGCAAACTTCTCAAATTTGTCCAGATACCTATCGATCGAGTCGGCTTGTTCCGAGAAAGCTTCGAATGGAAACGTCAAGGGTCCCAAGTTTGACATGTGTGAGGATGGCAAAGGTCCTATGCTCCCCATTTGCAAGGAGGGCATATTATCTGACCATGGCGATTGGTTGCCTGATGATGTAGCTGTTGTCGCACCGGCTACTGGTTCAACTCTTTGAGCCTGTCCCTGCATCTCTAACTGCTTCATCTTCAATGCATGCTCGCGTTCATCTCTCTCGCTTCTTTCTCTAGCGTCTACAGCTTTTATCCTCTCATCTATTTCTGCTAACTTTATTCGCTCTTCTCTTTCAGCTTTCGCTGTTTCTCGAGCGTAATACTTATCAGTCTCGACACTGACATAATTTGCAAGGTCCACCCCACTATAACCTAGATCTCGACCGGCCTCCCCTAGTGCTGCCTTAAGCTTAACTATTTCAGCCATCTTTTGCAGTTATTGTCCACACTGAGTAAGCTAGTGCTACCTTCCAATAGTATTTCTAACAACAGCAAAAACTTACTAATTATCAGACTGCTGTAGAATGAAATTACTACAGTTATGGAGACTTAAGGTCTGTAATTCAATGAAATACAAAATCATGAACTAACTTAATTAAATACAACATATATAAAGGGATTCACCAATCAATGCCTGAAATTCTAGAAAAAATGTTTTCTGTCTTTCTAGAGCTCACTGTGTGAAAATACATGTGTTAAAATGGTATACTGTAATGACTGAATGAATGATACTATCCCAGAGGTATGATAAAATACATAAGTTCACATCCCGGACCGAGACACCAGTGTCACGTAGCGTTTAAAGGATAAGAGAATTATTTAGAGGAAATAATAGATCTGATGTGGAAGATTTGGCTCAAGGAATCCCTGCTGGGTTTTCCCACTTCCGAAGGGTGACGAAGAGGGTAAATTCTCCTAACTCGACAGGTCTGGAAAAGATTGTAAGGAGATATTTGGTCTCTCGCTACCGTCGTCCCCTTCTCAGTTATCTATTATTATTATTCTTTAATTTATATTATATTTTACGCCCCCCCCCCCCCCCCCCTCCCTTATAAAGGAAGATAAACATAGACAATATTCAACATCTAATGGAAGGAACAAAGCGTGGGGTACAGTATATACACCCAATTGGTTTATTGCAATAAAATGAATAGATGGTGAATGATAGTATTGTCGATGGAATTAGTGTCTGCGGTATGTAATGTGTGTCTCACAATTCAAGTGTGTTTCATCATGGATGACGAAATTTTGTGGCATTGATTTAGTGAGTTCCCTTTTGAATGGGACTTAGCTTTTCAGCCCCCGGCTGATAGTGAAGTGTGGTTAGTTCTCCGGTCTCCTGACGTTGCCCCAGGTAGGTCTTGAATGGTTCGGATTTGCCTTCTCTGTGCTCGACTCCGTATTCTGCTCTGAGATTGGACTGTCGTGCAAGGCTCCACCATAGACTACTCAAAGATGGACGCTAACCCGCAATTTAGACACGTGGCTTCAGTGCTTTTAATGCGAGAATTCGCCGATATCTGGGTTAGACCTAGCTTTCTTGAGGGTTCCTGGGCAAGTGAAAAAAATGGCCGTGTTTGGCGCACTTTTAGCGGGACATTTCCGCTTGGACACGTGATCCATAGCGGGCATCATGTGATCTTAGCCTCGTTTAGACGCTCCAATCAATAATGTTAAAAGTCACGTGATGTCTTCCTAAATGGCCTAAACTGGTTCTCCCAAGTTCAAGCAGTTCTAAATTAAAACGGATTTCTCGCTACCGAGGTCATTGGTCAACAATGACGTCGTATCTAAAAATAGCGAGGAGAAAATACCGAACGCTAGGAGATTTTCCGCAAGTGACAATTCCCGAGACTTTGCGATCATGCATTGAGGATGAGGAAAAAATGATGTCACGTAAATAATAAAAAAAATGAAGAGAAGATTAGCCAAGTCGTCACATTTTCTACAGCTATTTGTTCTACATGATGAGGTTGTCAAGTCTTGTACACAACCTCAAAACTGTCACCTTTTATGACATGTCTGAGGGAGCAATTCTTTCTTTGTCTCATTAGAGAATCCCCTAGCTCCCTACAAGGGGCAAAGTTCAACACCTAGTACAATAAAGACTGACCCTGTTGCGAGACATTTGTGATATGGAATACCACTCCTCGTCCCCCCCAAACTTGATCTTGTAGTTACACAGCTTGTGACTTTCTGACAAGCAACATTTTCTGCAACACAACAGACAACATAAAAGTTAAACAAACCATTAGTCAATTCTTAAGGTTTCACATATTACAAATTAATCACAAAGATTTTTCAAGATGAACAAACCAACTGTAATCCTCTTGTCCCCCTTTGCTCCTTCTGGAGCACAAGGCCACCTTGTAGCTGACGGGATGGATGCCCCAAAGCACTTCAGATTATGCAGTACTTAGTGAAGAAAAAAAAAATGCTAAAATGTACGGGAGTCAGTTTTACAAATGATCTTATGTCCTAGAGGAGCTTTCATCGGGAAATATATGGAGATCAAATGAAATCAGGTCAAACACAAAAATCAGAATCTTCAATTTAAATGTCATCAATCAATCAATCAATACCCTTTAGCTCCCCAAGGAGCATAGGCCTTCAACAAACACATGCCAAGTCCTGTCCTGTGCCATCCGCTCAAGTTCTTTCCATGTTTTCCTCATCATTTTCACCTCTGTATCCAGTTCTCTTCTCCATGTGTTTTTTAGTCTACCTCTGCCTCTCTTTCCCTGTGGATTCCAGAACAAGAACTGCCTTGTAATGCTATCAACAGGTTTCCTCAATGTGTGTCCTATCCATCGCCAGCGTCTTCTTCTCAACTCGTGTTCCACTGGCACTTGTCTGGTTCTTGTCACCAATTCCACATTTGTGACTTTGTCATACCATTTCAGTCCTTCTATTCTACACAAGCACCAGTTTATAAAAGTCTGTAGCTTTTTGGTTGTTGTTTTTGTTGCTCTCCCCATGTCTCAGAGCCATACAATAGGACTGACTTCACATTTGAGTTGAAGATTCTTATTTTCATGTTGGACTTGATTTCTTTTGTTCTCCATATGTTTCCCAATGCAATGAAAGCTCCTCTTGCTTTTTGTATTCTTATTTTGATATCATTGTCTGTCCCTCCAACTCTGTCTATATTACTGCCAAGATATGTGTACGATTCTACATCCTTTAGTGGTGTTTCTTCAAGTTCAACCTTGTTATCATTTCTTGCATTTATTCTCATAATCTTTGTCTTTTCCCTGTGTATTTTCAGGCCCACTTGTTGTGACCTCTCATCGAGAATTTTCATTTTCTCTTGCATCTGATTATGGTTATGGGACAGGACTCTTTTAATCTCTCAAGGATGATTCTGTTTAATACTTTTCCTGGCACTGATAGTAACATTATTCCTCTATAATTTATGCACTCTTGTAAATTTCCCTTCTTAGGCAACTTGACCAGATAACCTTCCTTCCATTCTGCTGGTATTTCCTCTCTCTCCCAGACTTTGCCAAGTAGTTTGTACAATATCTCTGTAGAGGTATCAATATCTGTTTTGATGGCCTCTGCTGGAATGCCATCTGGACCAGTTGCTTTTCCATCTTTCAGAAGCTTTATGACTTTCTTTATTTCTTCTCTACTTGGTCGTTCACAGCTGATTTGTAGCTCCTCTTCTGCTGGCTGGATGTCTGGGGGATTAGTTGGAGCTGGTCTATTGAGAAGTTCCTCAAAATGTTCTGTCCATCTCTTCATTTGTTCTTGTATATTACTAAGCAATTGTCCATTCTTATCTTTTATGAGGCCATTTGCTTGCTTATATCTCCCTGTTAGCTTCTTTGTGTTGTTGTACAGGTCCCTCATATTTCCTTTGGCTGCAGCTTCCTCTGCTTCCCTTGCCAACTCTTCAATATACTTCCTCTTGTCTCTTTTGATGTTTCTTCTCACTTCTTTGTTTGCTTCTATGTACATTTCATGAGCCTTGGCTTTGGAGCTTCTGGTTTTGCTTCTGTTTAAATCTGCTTTCTTGTTTTTCCTGTCTTCTATCTTACTAATGGTTTCTGTTGTTATCCATGCTTTGTGCTGATGTTCTCTTTTTCTCAGTACTTCTTCCAAATATTTTTTACTTGTTGCCAGTGGTCTTCCGCATCTGCTTCATCGTCCAGCTGTTGGAGTACTTGGTATTTGTTGGATACTGTGATTGAAAATTTTTATCTTATTTCCTGATTTCTTAGATATCCCACATTATACTGTTGTCTATAGCTATTTACTGTTGTAAATTTCTTGAGTTTTAATTTTGTTTTAGCCAACAGAAGATGGTGGTCTGATACCACATCTGCTCCTCTACACACTTTTACATCATGCAATGATGACCTAAACTTCTTCCTTATGCATAGGTGATCAATCTGATTCTCAGTTCTGTGGTCAGGTGATATCCATGTTGCTTTATGTATTCTTTTATGTGGAAATATGCTTCCTCCTATAGCTAGTTGATTTGAAGTACAGAAGTTAGCTAATAGTTCCCCATTCTCGTTCATCATACCTAATCCATGCTTTCCCATGATTTCTTCAAAGCCGGTGTTGTCTGTTCCTATTTTCGCGTTTAGGTCCTCCATCAAAATTGTGATGTCCTTTTTCTTTTCTTTTTGTCCAAGACATTTTGTAGTCTGGCGTAAAAGTCTTCTTTCTCAGATTCTTCTTTATCATTTGTTGGTGCATAACACTGGATGATGTTTATATTTACTTTCTTTTTGGCTGATTTAAACCTTGCTGTTATAATTCGGGGTCTCATTGCTTCCCATTCTATAAGTGCCTTCTGTGCTTCCCTAGACAGCATTAGAGCCACCCCTTCACTGTGGTTGGCTTTTTCCTCCTCATGTCCTGAGGACAACACCATTTCTCCTGTGATCAATTTCCTCCTCTCTATGCCCTTCCACTGTGTCTCGCAGAGACCCAGGACATCAATCCTGTAATTTGTAATTTCTGCTGCTACCTGTGCAGTTTTTCCTTGTTCACATAGAGGGCGAACATTCCAGGTGCCAATCCTGGAGATTTTCCTAGAAGAAAAAAGGTTAGTCAGCAACCCAGACTTATTTCGGCTTTCTCTGGGTTGCTTCATGCATCTCCTTTCCAGAGGACCTTCTTCTGTCTTGGGTGGCTGAGTTGATTTATATTCTTTATTTGACTTGTCCATATTTGTTGAAGCTTGTTTGGTAAAAAGTTTCTTACGGGATGGATAACTAGCCCCATGTCCAACCCTCCTTAGTCACCTTTTATGACATGCATGGTAGGGTACAGTGTTACTATTTTTTGCTCCCCTTATGGACCCCGGTAACACACGGGTGCATTTAAATGTCAAGTCAGTACTATTGTATGGCTCATTTTTTTTTTTTTTTTGTAGGGCTATTTCCTTATTTTTGCATTTCTCATCATTTAAGGCTTTGGCGAGCCTCCATAATTTTCTTCCATCTTTGTCTAGGTTAAGACTTTCTGTTGTTTTGATCCAGCTATTTTTGGCTGAACAGTTTAACGTTTTCCTGTATTTTGCAGAGATAGCTTTGTAGGCGATGTTTGCCTCAACTAAGAAAATACTCACAAAGAAAGAAGCAGCTAATGTTTTTGCTCAAAAATTCTCACTTGAGAGCCAGATAAATGTTCCACCTGACAGAAAACAGGAAATTACCAAAGAGCAAGAACTTTACCAAAATATATCAACTGTTCCAGAAGAGCACATGACAGCAAACCTCACCATGAGAGAGCTAGAGGCAGCCATTGTATCCCTTAAACAAAGAAAGTCACCTGGAAAAGACAGGGTAACAAATGACATGCTTAAAGAACTAGGGCCCAATGCCAAGAAAGCCCTCCTCAAGATTATGAACTATAGCTGGAAGCGTGGAATTGTACCACAAGCCTGGAAAGAAGCAGTACTAGTTCCACTCCTCAAAAAGGACAAAGACAGAATGGACCCCAACAGCTACAGACCCATCAGCCTTCTAAGCTGCACGGGAAAGCTTATGGAGAGAATGATCAATACTAGATTAAGTTGGCACCTCGAAGAAAAACAAATTTTACTGCACCAACAGGCAGGCTTCAGGCAACATAGGTCTACAGAGGACCAAGTCACCTACATTGCACAGGAAATCGAAGATGCTTTCCAAGAAGGAAAGCACACTTTAGCAGTCTGGGTAGACATGGAAAAAGCATTTGATAAAGTTTGGAAAGATGGGCTAAGAGTTAAAATGCTTAAATATGGAGTCTGTGGAAGAATGTATAACTGGATCAGCCACTACCTAACAAACAGAATGGCTAGAGTGCAGGTGCACGGACAGTTAAGCAAAAAGACTACAATGGAACATGGAGTTCCACAGGGTGGGGTCCTTTCCCCAACACTCTTCCTTATATATATAAATGATATAACAGAAAACATCCACAAGAATGTCTACAACTCCCTCTATGCTGATGACCTGGCCATGTGGACTTCAGAAGAATACATCACCACAGCAAGAGTGCGCATGCAGGATTCACTGCTAGCCCTTGAAAGTTGGTCCAGAAAGTGGTTGCTCAAAATAAATGAACAAAAAACTACACACACTATTTTTACCTTGTCAAATAAACCACAGCAAGCAAAGCTACAACTAAATGGGCAGGCAGTACGAGAAGATGAAACACCAACATACTTAGGAATCACACTAGACCGCCGAATGACGTGGAAATCACAGATAAACAAAATACAGCTAAGGGCAAAACTTCGCATGGCCATCATGAAAAAGTTAGCTGGTACCACATGGGGTGCTGATGAGAATATCCTCAAAAAGTTGTACACATGCAGAGTCAGACCTGCTATAGAATACGGCATCACAGCTTGGTCAACGGCAGCAAAGTCAAATTTTGACAGAGTAAACAGACTTCAAAACCAAGCAGCACGTATTATAACAGGGGCCCTAAAGTCCACACAAATCAACCATATGGAAAACATTATAGGGCTACAGTCAATGGAGGATAGACGTGACAGCAGAGTCCTACAACAAGCTGAAAAATTTAAGAGACTCGAAGGACACCCCATGTTCCAAAGAATGAATAGGCTAGGAAGAGGCAGGCTCAAGCGAACTAACTTTGTGGCCCAAGCAAAAGAAAAAACTAGCAAAAATACCATGCTAGCAAGCTCAGTTGCAAAGAAAATCCCAACAAGCTCAACTATCCCACTGTGGAAAATAAGATGCTTTCCTGAGTTAATATCTGATATTCCAGGCATTGAAAGTAAGGGAACACAGGCAGAAACACAAAAAAGTGTATAGCAACCAAGTATATTGACCAAAAATTCCCAGCAAAGCTTTGGACACATGCATAGACTGATGGTTCAGCAAAAAATGCAGTTGAAAATGGGGGTGCCGGCATCCTCATAAAATTAAAGAATAGAATCCACTCTATGGCAATTGCCACTGGCAAATACTGCAATAACTTCAGTGCTGAAGCAGAAGCCCTGAAACAGGCAGCTGAAACTCTTATTGAATGCAAAGCACAGGCAGAAAAACAGATAGTAATCTTTACAGATGCCCTCTCAGTAATATCAGCGCTGAAGAGCCACCAAACTAAAGGATTGAAAGATCTGATAATCTCCCTTGAAAGACTGGCCAAATGCTTCAACAAGTGCACTATCCAGTGGATACCAGCCCATTGCAACATACCAGGAAATGAGGAGGCAGACAAACTTGCTAAGGAAGGAGGTGCCTTATAACAAAATGATATAGAGACAACTTACGCAATGGCAAAGACTACTATAAAGGCTACATTCAAGTCCAAATGGGAAAGAGAGCACCCGGGCCATTTGAAAAATGATGCATATCATCAACTATCCAGGAAAGAACAGGTCATCATTTTTCGGCTACGCACTGGACACAACAGATTGAGATACTATCTATACCACAAATACAAAATTGGTGCAACAGATCTCTGCACCTGCTGTACCAGCCCGATGACAGTCGAACACGTGCTGCAGTACTGCCCAACCTACAGAAATGAACAGAGTAGCATATGGCAACAACCCACTTCTGTCAACGAAAAACTGTTTGGAGATGTCGGGAACCTTGGGTTGACTACTGCCTTTATTAGAGTCATAAATGTGGAAATCTGAAGGCGAACGAGATGTCGGGAACCTTGGGTTGACTACTGCCTTTATTAGAGTCATAAATGTGGAAATCTGAAGGCGAACGAGATGTCGGGAACCTTGGGTTGACTACTGCCTTTATTAGAGTCATAAATGTGGAAATCTGAAGGCGAACGAGATGTCGGGAACCTTGGGTTGACTACTGCCTTTATTAGAGTCATAAATGTGGAAGTCTGAAGGCGAACAAGATGTCGGGAACCTTGAGTTGACTACTGCCTTTATTAGAGTCATAAATGTGGAGGTCTGAAGGCGAACAAGATGTCGGGAACCTTGAGTTGACTACTGCCTTTATTAGAGTCATAAATGTGGAAGTCTGAAGGCGAACAAGATGTCGGGAACCTTGAGTTGACTACTGCCTTTATTAGAGTCATAAATGTGGAAGTCTGAAGGCGAACGAGATGTCGGGAACCTTGAGTTGACTACTGCCTTTATTAGAGTCATAAATGTGGAAGTCTGAAGGCGAACGAGATGTCGGGAACCTTGGGTTGACTACTGCCTTTATTAGAGTCATAAATGTGGAAGTCTGAAGGCGAACGAGATGTCGGGAACCTTGGGTTGACTACTGCCTTTATTAGAGTCATAAATGTGGAAGTCTGAAGGCGAACGAGATGTCGGGAACCTTGAGTTGACTACTGCCTTTATTAGAGTCATAAATGTGGAAGTCTGAAGGTGAACGAGATGTCGGGAACCTTGGGTTGACTACTGCCTTTATTAGAGTCATAAATGTGGAAATCTGAAGGCGAACGAGATGTCGGGAACCTTGGGTTGACTACTGCCTTTATTAGAGTCATAAATGTGGAAATCTGAAGGTGAACGAGATGTCGGGAACCTTGGGTTGACTACTGCCTTTATTAGAGTCATAAATGTGGAAATCTGAAGGCGAACGAGATGTCGGGAACCTTGGGTTGACTACTGCCTTTATTAGAGTCATAAATGTGGAAGTCTGAAGGCGAACAAGATGTCGGGAACCTTGGGTTGACTACTGCCTTTATTAGAGTCATAAATGTGGAAATCTGAAGGCGAACGAGATGTCGGGAACCTTGGGTTGACTACTGCCTTTATTAGAGTCATAAATGTGGAAATCTGAAGGCGAACGAGATGTCGGGAACCTTGGGTTGACTACTGCCTTTATTAGAGTCATAAATGTGGAAGTCTGAAGGCGAACGAGATGTCGGGAACCTTGGGTTGACTACTGCCTTTATTAGAGTCATAAATGTGGAAGTCTGAAGGCGAACGAGATGTCGGGAACCTTGGGTTGACTACTGCCTTTATTAGAGTCATAAATGTGGAAATCTGAAGGTGAACGAGATGTCGGGAACCTTGGGTTGACTACTGCCTTTATTAGAGTCATAAATGTGGAAATCTGAAGGCGAACGAGATGTCGGGAACCTTGGGTTGACTACTGCCTTTATTAGAGTCATAAATGTGGAAATCTGAAGGTGAACGAGATGTCGGGAACCTTGGGTTGACTACTGCCTTTATTAGAGTCATAAATGTGGAAATCTGAAGGCGAACGAGATGTCGGGAACCTTGGGTTGACTACTGCCTTTATTAGAGTCATAAATGTGGAAGTCTGAAGGCGAACGAGGAAGAAGAAGAATGGCTCTAAAACATAGAGAACAACAATCAAAATGCTACAGGCTTTCATAAATCGATGCATGCGTAGAACAGAAGGATTGAAGTGGCATGACAAGATTACTAATGTGGGAACCAGACAAGTGCAAGTGGAACAAGATAAGATAAGAAGAAGCTAGAGAAGGATCGGACACACACTGAGGAAACCTGTTGACAGCATTACTAGGCCGGCTTGTACTGGAATCCGGGACCCAAAGATGCAGCAATAAAGAATGCAGTCAGCGACCCATAGCTTGACTGCTTGCATCAGAGTCAGCGAACCAGAGCTGACTAAGACCCTACTCCACCTCCACGTGGTGGTCCTGGAAACAGTCTGCATCACTGCAGTCTGGCTGAGCGAGTAGGGATCGCAGAGGGAAGGCAAACCCGGTCCCAAAAACTGCCGTGCTAAGTCGGATGTGTCGACCGAAAGGTGCAGATATCACAGCTCTGGCGTAAACAGACACAACGCAACCAACGTCCTTTTCAGGACGAACGAGGAAGAAGAAGGAAGAAGGAGAAGTACTGGAATCCCCAGGGTAAGAGAGTAGAGGGAGACCAAAGAAGACATGGAGAAGAGAACTGGAGACATTATATGAAGGGGAGGAAGGAGACAGTGAGCTGATGGCACAAGACAGGAAAACCTGGAATGTTTCTTCAAGGCCTATGCTCCTTGGGAGTTGAAAGGTGAGGAATGAGTATGTTCTCCGGCATTCCCATTTTACGCTGGCTATCACTGCACATGGTTTTACTTCTTATCTTTGTGGCAGCGACTCCCGATATTTGTCAGCACTGGATTAGATGTTTTCATCAGGCCAGTCTGATAGTTTGCTGCATTTAATTGTTGGCTCCACAGAATCCTCCCCACACCCAACCAGCAGAAGATGAGCTTCATGTTAACTGTGAAAGACCAACTATGTAAGAAAGAAAAAAAGTCTAGAATTTAACTCATCCCTTTACATTTGATTTGTGGACATTTTTTACAGTAATGGCATTTAATTTTTAAATACTCTCATTAAAAATATAGTTAAAACACTCGGCAGCCCATCATGATAAATGACAACAAGACAAACAGAGACTAGAAAAGCATTATCATCATCATCTATTTTATCCTACCTTAAGGAAACTGGGTTCCCCACTTGTAGAAGCCTATGTCAAAGCATTTATGCTGTAGCAGTTCATTTGACAAAAATGAGATTTCCAGCCTCATGCACAAACTGATAGCTGGCACTTACGACAGGCAATACCTGAGGCAACAGTAGTCTTGCTCTGCCATTGTCAGACAATCATCTGCTGAACAAATTCAAGTCACAAGACTGGGGAGTGGGCAAGACAAAATATGGACATGCTGAAAGAGCTGGCAATTATAAAGTTGTGAAAGACCATCAAAGGTAAAAGAGAAATGACAGTGTTTGTAGCAAAGACCATGAAGGATTTAGCAAGCTGGACAAAAAAACTTAAAAAAAAAATAAAAGATCACCTTGGGAAAGACTGATCTCCTGGGATCGGTTCAATAGATAATGTGTTTTGTCTGACGCTTGCAAGTAATCTGTCTGCAAGCTGAAAAGTATAATCAAATTAGACTTAACATCTGTAAGCTGAGAAATACAATCAAGTTTAGAGTTAACATGTGCATGGTGAGAGGTACAATCAAGTTAGAGTTAGAATCTGTAATCTGCGAGGTACAATTGAGTTAGTGTTAACATCTGTAAGCTAAAAAATTTAAATCAAGTTAGAGTTAATATTTGTAAGCTAACAGGTAAAAATCAAGTTAAGTTAACATCTGTATGGTGAGATGTACAATCAAGTTAGAGTTAACATCTGAGAGGTACAATCAAATTACAGTTAACAGAAATAGTCTGTACATTGACTACTTGTAAGCACTTACATCATTATCATTCTTATTTTTCTTCTTATGGAGCATGGTGACACCACAACTGTGGCTTGTCTCTCTTCCAGTGCTTTATGTAGTGCTGGTTTATCTAGTGCTGGTTTACGTAGTGCTGGTTTATGTAGTGCTGGTTTATCTAGTGCTGGTTTATCTAGTGCTGGTTTATCTAGTGCTGGTTTATGTAGTGCTGGTTTATGTAGTGCTGGTTTATGTAGTGCTGGTTTATGTAGTGCTGGTTTATGTAGTGCTGGTTTATGTAGTGCTGGTTTATGTAGTGCTGGTTTATCTAGTGCTGGTTTATCTAGTACTTTGTTTTTAAATGCATAAAAATCTCACTCTGATTGCCTGAGGGTGCAGTGGTGCTATTGTGTCTTTGTCTCCTCAGAGACACCCCCCCCCCCCCTTTTCCAGGGGGCAGTACATAAAGTTATAAATAATTTTAGGAAGCACACTGGCGCAATATTTATTTCCCTTTTAGCTCCATACAGAGCATGCAGCCACTACAACATCTGGCCCCATTGTAGTGTGATAGGGTGGGCGAGATGATGATGATGATTATATTGTGATGTGTGATCACTCTCTTGTCACACTCGCACCGACCCGAACAACAATAAAACTCTTGATTCTAGAGGCAGGGGCTATATTTATTTTTACAACCCATTCAGTGACAAAGCAAACATTAAACAAATAAACTAGCGAACATAACAAAACAAAACTAAACAAAACAAAACACCCAACAGTGCCCGATGCTAATCTGAAGAAGCAAACAAAGCACAGAATAGTTAAAATCATAATATAATACTGAATGAGAAACACCACGCTCTCACCTGTCAAACTGTCCTACGCCGCCACCTGACACACTCAACTATCACACACACACACACACTCATGTGTGTCGTCCAATGCGACTAGTATGGTGTTGTGCGTGGGGCTGGCAATCTCACCATGTAACACAGATTGCTACCAAAACCACTACTGCAAGAGCACACACTCAGCTATCACACACACACACACACACTCATGCATGTCGTCCAATGAGACTAGTATGGTGTTGTGCATGAGGCTGGCAACCTCATCGTGTAACACAGATTGCTACCGAAACCACTACTGCCCTAGCATATGAATACTTAATATGGAGGCAAACCACACTGTTGGCCCCATGCTCCCTCAGGAGCGGAGAAGAGAAATATATACCTTGAAGTGAGCCCACGTGCTCTCACAACCATTCCTCACATAACCATAATTAAATAATCATAAAATGGACATAAAATAATATTCTTCAACTACATGTACATCAAATACTCTCAATAATAAGAGTAAACCACCACCTCGAACTGATCCATCTCAATATTCGTCACTGCCCTCTGAATATGTCGTAAGTGACGACTGGTGCGCCTGGTAACAAGCGTGTCGTATACGACCCCTGATGAGATTGGGAACTCATCACATGAAACACATCGTTACCAAAACAAATCACTGCCATAGCATATAAATGCTTCTTGTCGGCTTTGTGATGGACACCAGCTGCACTGGTGTCGCCCTGCTCCGCAAGGAGCAAACAGCAACATTTATGTCTCAAATGCGCTTTACGCCCAAGGAGTGGCCTCGCGCTCTCCAGAAATCTAAATACATATTCTCTTACTTACTTAGTCGTTCCCCTTCTACCGTGAGGTGTAGAGGTTTGGAAGAGAGAGCGCCAGACCATTCTATCAGCTGTCTTCTTCCTGGCCTGGTTCCATTCTAGTCCTCGGTCCTTCAAAGATTGTCTAATGTTGTCCTCCCAGCGGACTCTGGGTCGTCCTGGAGGTCTGGATCCCTGGCACTTTGTTTCCCATGCTTGTCGTGGTAGCCGATCTTCTCCCATTCTGCAGACATGGCCAAACCATCTTAGTTGGGACTGTTCTATTTGGGTCTGCAGCGGATGGGATTTTAGACCTTGACGGATCGTCTGGTTGCGGACCATGTCTCTTCTTGTTACTTCAACCACTTTCCTCAGATACCTCATTTCTGAGGTTTGGATCTGGCTTTTGTGGGTTGTAGTCATTGCCCACGACTCGCATCCATATGTCAAGACTGGGACATAGGTGGAGCGGTATACAGCCATCTTCGTTTTCTTACCAACCTCTTTCTTGCTGAGGAATCCACGATTTATGGCCTGAAAAAGTCTCCCAGCCGCTGCTTTCCGAGTGGCCAACTCTTCTTTGATGCCTCCCTTTCGGTCTATAATAGCTCCGAGATATTTAAAGTGGTCGACCTGCTCCAGGACCTGTTCTCCCAACTTAATCTGATGTTTTCTTTCTTCTCGTGATATCACCATGGATTTTGTTTTAGAGCTGCTTATGACCATCCCTCTCTTCTCCAGCTCTTCCTTCCAGACTTGCAGGTTGGATTAGAGATGTGCCTCTGATTTAGCAATCAGGGCAACATCATCAGCAAATGCCAGCTCCGAAATATAGACCTGTCTCATCTTCCAGTACCCACTGAATACTTTCTTGTTCTCTCCTTACAGGCCTTGATGACATCGTCCATAAGGAGTATGAAGAGGTAAGGTGATAGGATATCACCTTGTCTTACACCAGTGGTGGTCCTGAACTCTTCTGACTTTTGGTTTGCTGACCTCACATAATTTCTGCAAGACTTTGTCAAACGCCTTTTCCAGATCTATGAAACAAAGATGGATCTCACTCTTATACTCAAGGGCCTTTTCACTCAGCTGTCTGAGTGTGAAGATTAGGTCTTGAGTACTTCGGTTTGCTCGGAATCCGCACTTGACCTCATCCAATTGTGGCTCAGCTAGGCGTCGGAGTCTCTGCTCTAGGATTCTAGAGTAGATTTTACCAGGGACACTGAGAAGGGATATGCCTCTATGGTTTCCACATTGTCGATTGTCACCCTTTTTTTGAAAATTGGTGTTATGATGGCAATCTCCCAATCCTTTGGTATGGTCTTGTTGCACCATGCTGCCTGTAGGACCTTTAAGAGTAATAGGTCGCCTGATGCTCCCATGTACTTAACCATTTCTGGTGTTATACCATCATGCCCTGCTGCTTTGCCCATCTTGATTTTCTCTAGTGCTGCCCTCAGTTCTTCCATCTTTATGTCATCTTCACCATCATTGGTTTCCTCTTCTGTGTCAGTGGTTATCATTTCTGATGCTTCATCATGCTCACCATCCAGGAGTTCTGAGAAATATTCTTTCCATCTTTCCATTACTTCCTTCAAGGCAGTAAATACATATTCTCACCTCACAGTAACCCATTAAATATATACAGTAGAATTATGATAAGTAGGCTATCGTGAAATACACTTAATTACTTTTACATTAAAGAAATAAAATAATTACTCTTGACTTTAACAAAACTGGCATTAACACGAAAACTATCTCTTTCCTTTACTGGGGAAAATTATCTTAATCTGCTTCCACCCACGTGTTGATTCACGCGATCTAAAACTGCGTAACATTAAGTGATAACTAGGAGTGTTAAATGCAGACTTGCTGGCGCCACTTTTATACAATCACCACGTGGCGCTATCTTGATATTTTGCTAACAAGCCAATATCATCTAAATTCAAGTAATAGATGCTTCTCTGTCCAGTTTCATGTATAAAACACTCTCCTACTAAATTTGCCTTTCTTGCCCGGTCTGATGACTGACATAATTGCTCTTAAACTCTCACATCTGTGATTTGGGCTTTGTGTGCCTAATAAAACCGATCAAACAATATAATCATCATCATCATCTTGCCCACCCTATCACAGTAGGAATCCTGCATCACAGTTCTGTAGCAGTTGTTTCTTTATCAATTAATTTTACATGATGAAGTTGGCAGCCTCATCCACAACCTAATATTAGTCACATGATTTAGTTTACAAGGAGAAATGACTCAACTCAGCAACTAAAACAAAGGTTAATGGCTACTAAATTCGACACAGAAATCCAAAGAAGGCTTACAGAATAAAAATGAACATAAATAAGGAACAAGGAGCACAATTTATACTCAGCAACAAAATGACTTGGGGTCTCTGACAGACACAAGAATGAACAGGACTACTACCCCTTCAGGCATGTTGTAAAAGGTGGCTAATAAGAGGTTTTTGTATGGGGTTGGCAACCTCATCATGTAGAATAAACTGCTACAGAAACCCCTACATTTGCATGTGCTGTGATACAGGCTTCCTCCAATGAGGCAAAAATACAGTAGTGGCTCCATACTCCATAGGGAGCCAAAAAGGGGATGAATCAACAACAAAATTAATAATAAGAAACTCAGAAATACAATTATTAGAGCGTGTTAGTGTGGATTAACGAACTATGATGTCTAGATATATCAGGCATGATGTTTGGATCCATCAGGATGTACTATGATGTTTGGATCCATCAGGATATACTATGATGTCTGAATGTGACCAGAAGTTCCATTTTGCACTAAGAATGTCAGGATATGGATTAGGATGCAGTAACTGTCATGTCTGGTTGTATCATGATGTAGTTACTGTCATGTCTGGTTGTATCATGATGTAATTACTGTCATGTTTGGTTGTATCATAATGTAGTTACGGTCATGTCTTGATTTATCATAATGTAGTTACTGTCATGTCTTGATTTATCATAATGTAGTTACTGTCATGTCTTGACTTATCATGATGTAGTTACTGCCATGTCTTGATTTATCAAGATGCAGTTACTGTCATGTCTTGATTTATAATGATGTAGTTACTATCACGTCTTGATTTATCATGATGTAGTTATTATCATGCTTGGATGTATCTGGATTCAGTAAATGTCATGCACTGATGTATAGATACAGTGTCATGCCTGGATGTATCATGGAGAGGAAAGTGTAACATCTGAACTTATCAAAATGCACTAACTCTGATTTCTGAATGTATCAGGATGTAATAACTCACCCGTGTGTTTCTGAAGTTCAGACAGGGCTGAATATCATCCTGCTGCACCCTCGTAAAAAACTGGCCTGCGAACTCCATGGTAGGCTGCAGCCGCCATCTTGTGAACTCATCAAATGCAACTGTGTCCAGCTAATAGGAACCAGTAAATAAATATTAGACAAACATAAAGGTATGTTTCAAGGCACTCGTAAGAAATAAAGGAGTAGAACACTAGACAACAGAAAAACAACAGACGTGAGTGGTTTACCCAGGACTCGAACCCAGGACCTTCCGTGCGACAACCCTGCCTAGCTATGCAGGCGAATCAAACTATCCTCCCTGCCATCTAGGCATAACCAAAAAACGATGCTTTGATGATGGGTATGAACCACAAGACATAACACCGGAAATTTACCATGGGCAGTCTGGAAGTGTTCTACTTCTTTATTTCTTACGAGTGCCTGAAAACGTACCTTTATGTTTGTCTAATATTTATTTACTGTTTACAGGCCTGGGGTTTCCCTTCCTTATGTCTAATAGGAACCAATATAATCTATTCTCCATCATAACATCAAACCTATGATCTAATGCAGTTTTTTAACCTGTGGTCAACTGACACACCCCCCCCCCCCCCTCCCCCCATATTAGGGTGGTGGTGGGGTGTCCGTAAACGGGTTAAAAGTGGTCCTAAAATTTAAAACATAAAATATTTGTAATTATGCTTTTATGTACATTTTTGACCAAGAAGATTGTTTTAGCCTTCACCTAACAACCAAAGGGGTCATCCATGGTACCAAAAAACGTGAAGAAACCCAAATCTAATGTATAATATTTCTTCTTCTTGCTTCATTTTTTCTCTCCTTTGGTGACAATGGACCACTACTGTAGTCAGCCTTTGGCAGGAAACCTGTGCTAAATTACTTTCTACATTCTTGCAGTGATTACAATTCTGCTTAGTCATGTTTTTGCACCGTTTGGGCCCCATAATTCACCTGTGTATTATCAGAGCCACAGAACAGTAACCCTATATATCATCATCTCAACCCGTAACCCGTCATGGGTCGTAGGGGTGCCATGGTGGAAGCATCAGCAGACAGGGTCCTCCACTGCTAACTATATAACCTGTCATAAAATATGACTAAGGAGGGTTGGGTGTGGGGGCTGGTTACCCCATATTGTAGAAAATTTAAGCTACAAAAACTTCAGCTACATGGGACAGATCAACTAAAGAACAGTGTTATGACAATAAGAATACATAAGGTAAGAAGAGCTTTCACTATATTAGGAAATATTTGGAGATCAAGAGAAATCGAGTCCAACACAAAAGTCAAAATCTTCAACTCAAATGTCAATTCATTTTTACTGTACGGCTCTGAAGCATGGAGAACAAAAAAAAGAACAAGCATGAAGGTACACACTTTAATAAATGGGTGCTTACATAGAACAGAAGGATTGAAATGGTACAAGAAGTTTGCCAATGCGAAACTTATGATATGAACTACTAAATGTCTGAATGTCTTTTAGTTGGGGAAGACAACTGAATGTACACTTTGGTACTTACTAGGATAATTTGTTTCTGTGATAGTTCTTGAATTATGTTCCTAGCTAAAATGGCTTCAAGAACATATATGTGTATCATGATATTTGAGAAATACCTAAAAACTACAACTGATGACAAGCAATAGACCTATCAGTTATATGGTGCCACACAACCACCCTCAACCCTTCTTTCAACAATAATAGGTCAGCCAGGAGAAGACCAGGAGCTGTACTTTGATCGTCAGAGGCTATCTAAGACACACTTTGGAGAATTTAATTAAAAGTCGAGAGCTTATACTAAACTCCACTCCATAGAGAAATTGTGGCATGATGAGATGACTCAAAATGATTTCTCATTTTAAAACAGATGTGGTTATTTTTGTTTTTTAAAGGAGTTTTGCCTAATGTTGATGTGTATCCTACTCAACCAAGACATAAGGTCCATCAGTTATAGTAGGGAACGTGAGCAAATATACAAGACCTTGTAGTCAGGTAACATATTTTAGATGTTGTGATATGAACTGTGATTTTAATTTTCAACAGGCCCCATTTCTTCTTCTCTTTGTAACTATACGAGTTTGCCCCACTCTTCTTCTCTTTGCAACCAGTCGAGTTTGGTCTTTTTCTGTAGGTAACGTAATTTCGGTTTTTTTCCTAATAGGGATTACTGTAGGTTAAGTACAGATTTGCACCAGTTCTCTTCTCTAAGTAATTGCATTCACGTAGGCATTTTCTTTGTTAAAGTAATCGCGGTCATTTTATTGTAATTTCTAGGCGTTGTAGTTATTTTAGGCTGGGTAGATTTTCAGCTCGGATAAAACCAAAAAACCCGCACCTACCAAAGTAAATTGGGGGTGGGAACTGAAGCACTACCCATGTACGTCGAACTTACGCTTACGAATCAAAGTTAATTTTGCTCACGCCAACAGGTAATGTTATTTAAAATGACGCAATTTTTGGACACGCGGGCAGTAACAAACATGACTCACGAAGTTGCGTACGTTATTATTGGCGAAGGTCACAGTTATTAATTTTGCAGTGATTCCATTGGTTTAAGAGCCACGCCAAGCGATGACGTTTGGCTTGGGTATGGCGTGGAGTTCTAATTATAAATAACAGAATATTTTAATTAGCGCTCTCTCGGTCTCCAGATTCCAGCCATGTAACTTAGGCAAATTCATTTGATGTAGTAGCTTTTGTGATAGTATCTGGGTGCATTTAGCGTGGGGCTATGTTTTGATGAATGTAGTGGGATGAGAAGGGGAGTGAGAGGTGTAATTATTTTTTTAGATGGAATTTCATTATTCCTAGAGATATATATCTATATATTATATAGTTGTGTAATTAATTTTACCAAGTTGGTGTATACAATTGTGTAAGCGAGAAAACAATCACGGGTCAGGATAGAAAGTAGACCTTAGTATTTTAGTACAGGAGTTCCCTCAGTGTATGTATTCAGTGTATGTAAAGTTGTGACGGCTGACGGACCAGAGATCTGGGTCAGCCTGTGTTGAGCGTCAGCTTTTACATAAAAGACATTGTTAAGAAGAGAGAGGAGTATATGGTAGAGTGACCTGTAGTTTGGAAATATTTGTTATTGCTTGTGCGTAAAGGTGTGTAGGGGATAGACGGGAGATTTATTTATGAGAGTTATGTGTTAAAGATGAGTATGTCTTTGACGTGTTGTGTATTTGTTGTTATTCTTTTCGTTTACAGCTAATTTTGTTCACGGCACAGAGAGCGGGGGTAACCTGCCCTACATTTTACCAACAGCGAATTCTGTCATCTCAGGAGCCGAATGCTCGAGATATCGAGGTGAAGGAACAGAGGCGTTCCCTTGCCGGGAAGAAACAAATTCTTCAGCGGGAAAAACTGGTTCTAGAAACCAGGAGCTCTAAGCTCGTTAAAGCACGTCAGATAGGCGGCGCCTGGTGCTCATCAAAAAGCCATAATAAAGCCTTGAATCTATTTTCCGCCTACGGCTATCATATATCGTGGTAGCAAACCAGACCCACTGTCAGTACGACAGCAAAGAGATAGGGAAATCCTATTTTTCCACCCAGCCACTCATCAGATCCTCAGAAGGTGACAGCAGCGGTAGTGAGTCACTAAGTCTAAAGCCAAAGTCATCAGCAGCAGCAGTCCGGGCAGGAGACAGGGTGAAAATTCCTGTCCTGAACACCAATGAGAGAAGGGGCATAACGGAGACGCCACCTCAGCAGTAGACGGTAGTGTCAGAGTAGACACTGAGCAGGAATGGAGGGGAGAGATATGTTATAGAGGCAGCTAGAAAGTTGTGTTAGGACAGCCTCTGAGATAGCACTGAACAAGGTCAATTATTAGATCAGTGTTTGTGAAGCAGCGGAGAGCGGTGTAGGACTTTAGGAAGTTCTTTTCCAGAATTAGGTGTATACAGTGGTGTTTGATTTTAGTAATACTTCATAATATATAGTTAGAGTGGTGGGTCAAAATCAAAGACCCCACTGAATAACTTCGTTGTTTAACCCTTAACACATTAACTACCGAATTGAAAAACACACTGTGGCCGAATTAAATTTTTTTCCCATTTTCATCCTGTAGGTGTTTGCACAAAGTAAGCTGTAGTTTTCGTACTTTTTTACAGATTTTTATGAATTACATGTCATTTTAAAGATAAATGAATGTACTATTACATTAAACACCGGTTGTAACTCTAATAGAGGTTGTTGCTATTTAACGGCCCTCCGATGACCGAGGACTTGCAATATTTTCACAATTATAACTGCTTGCACCCCATCTCTTTCAAAATCACAATTTCAATCAATGTGCACACCGTTTTCACTCTTGTCCTCGTCGCCAGATCTATCGGTCAATTGTTGAAACATGTTTCTATCCTATTCAGCCGTTAGACGAGATGTACACGCATTTTTTGTAGTCCTACCACTAGTTGCCACGGTACACAGTTTTATACGAGTTGGTAACTAATCCAAAATGCTGAAAAATATGAACATAATATCAATTATTCAGTGTTCTACAACAACCATGCTTTGGGAATTTGTTTTCCAGTGGCAAGTTAAAATCTCAAACCAGATCAGAGAGTGTTTCAGTACATTTTTCATTCATTTTATTACTAAATTAGATTGGCGCACTGAGCGGCTTGCGGTCCAAATGTGATTATTTTGTGAGCTGCTGACAGCGGCTTGCGGTAGTTAATGTGTTAACTTTCTTTCCTGCAGATTGAGGGGAGGGTGACATTGGGAGTTTACCAGTTGTAATCATTTTAATTGTTTTATTTTCAGGTTTGCGAACACGCACTGTATTTATTTAAAATGTACGTAATGTTGTGGTGTAAATAAACTTATAAACTGTAGTCTGGATCAGTCAAGGGGGTTTGCAATAAAATTGTGAATTTTTCGAGTTTGTCTTTTTTGAATGTATTCTGCATCTGTGGCATGACAATGAGCGTTTGTAAATGTTTGAGTAGCTACGTACCTCTAGTTGGAGTCTGAGCTACTTCCTTTATTAACTGGGATTGAAGTTGTAGCTGTAGGCCTCTGCAAGAGTCTTTGTCTGGATCGTTGATAATCCTTGACTGTGTGGTATAACTTGAAGCAGGGAATCAGGCATAGAGGTACATTGCAATCTGGGCAGTACATGCAAGTCTGGCTTCTGTTCCCTGCAGCCTTACACACTTTACAGTCTGGTTTGTACCTTGTCCTTTCATATTTATCAATGAAGTGGTGCTCACTAAGTCGTGTTGTTGTGACCTGTGGTTTTGAAGGTGTCACATTGTGTCGAAGAATAGCAGGTTCAATAAGAGTCATACTGACATCCTGATCTTTGCTTTGATCTTTTTTTGTAGAGTTGGCAGTGTTGTAGGTTATGTGCCCATTGACCAGGGCAGTTTCAACTAAGAAATGATATAAAAATAGGATATGTGTGGGTAGGGGTAGCTTGCACCTAGTTGGCTGAAGTAGTCGACACCTCCCATACTTTTGCTGTATTTTTCTGCAAGCAAAGGCTTCTGAATTGTTCTGCCTTAAAGAATTTGTCTTTCTGTCTTGTTTATATTATCATTGGAGTGAACAGTAAATATAAGGTTAAATCTTTTCGTATCATGCCGGGTGACCTTATCTTCTGTCGCACAAAACACAGGATGATTTGTCTTTTTCAATTTGAGTTGTTTTTTTCTTCAATGCTACAGGAAAATGCTTCCTATTTTCAGCTACTGTTCCAAATGCACCAATCTGAATTTCAGGTCTTGAAATAAAGCTGAAGGCTGAATAAAAACTACCACAGAAGAGAATATGTCCCTTGTTGCGTATGAAATTTGAATTAAAACTATGGTGACTTTTCACTGAAAAAAGAGTCCAAATAATCTCAGCTCTGAGAGTTTCTTCCTTGGTCACAAATGATGTCACATCTGTAGGTCTCCTAGTAGTGTTAGATGTTTTTGATGTGTCTGAGGGAGTAGTGTTAGATAGTTTTGATGTTTCTGAGGGAAAAACTTCTCCTTAGGGTTGTGTTCTTTTCTGTTTAAAAAAAAAAAAAAAGGAACACACAAATAACTTATAAGTAGGCCTAAGCTATGTATATTTACCAAGTCAAAGTTCTAAACGCATGAATAATATAGTCAAACAATATTTAACTAGAACAAAAGTTAATATATAGTAATTGGGAGGGTGAAGGTATGATGATATCCTTATAACACTTATGATAAGTGAAAATCTATTAAATATCTAACTGGAAACATCAGGCCTTTACACATACACACACCCTCCCAATCTTTACTATTTTTGTTTGATTTTTTTTTTTTTGGGGTTTGTTTTGTTTTATCGTTTCTGTTTGTTTCGATTAAAAAAAAATTTTTTTAAATTATTTTTAAAATTTTAAATAATATAGGTCTATGCACAAAATTGGTAATTTTCATTTATCCTAATTACAGTGATTTGACAGATGTGACGCCACTTTCATGTATCGGCGGTTATTCATACTTACTTACTTACTTAGTCGTTCCCCTTCTACCGTGAGGTGTAGAGGTTTGGAAGAGAGAGCGCCAGACTATCCTATCGGCTGTCTTCCTCCTGGCCTGGTTCCATTCTAGTACTCGATCCTTCAAAGATTGTCTAATGTTGTCCTCCCAGCGGACTCTGGGTCGTCCTCGGGGTCTGGATCCTTGGCTCTTTGTTTCCCATGCTTGTCGTGGTATCCGATCTTCTCCCATTCTGCAGACATGGCCAAACCATCTTAATTGGGACTGTTCTACTTGGGTCTGCAGGGGGTAGGATTTAAGGCCTTGACGTATCGTCTGGTTGCGTACCATGTCTCTTCTTGTTACTTCAACCACCTTCCTCAGATACCTCATTTCTGAGGTTTGGATCTGGCTTTTATGGGTTGTAGTCATTGTTATCTGGAATTGAAAACATGTAGGCCTAGGCATATCCTAATTATAACCCTGCAGAGCAGAACGGGATATGTCTCTTCATCATACATATAATGAAAAAGCATTCAAAATATATTTATTTCCCAAAAATGTGGTGAAATGAACAGTGGGACACGTCTGATAACAGAGTAGGCTATAGGATATGAAATCGCCATCAATTTCTATTCTTGACCATCTCAAACTGTGTCAAACATATTCTCGTAAGCAGTTGTAATCCAAGAAATTTCATTCAAACACTAATTTTGGCCATGGTTAAAAATAAAATGTAAAAAGGCCTACATTGTAAATTACGGCCGCAAGTACAGTAGGCCTATCTATAAACCGCACTTAGCCTATGTAAATATGTTTTATAAATGAATTTATTACTTACCTCAGTTGAAATGAACGATTTAATACAACATGAATGCGTAGAGACAAGTTCTTGGTGTTGTTTTTTTTTTTAAGTTTATATTAGGGCGCATATACAAATATAAAGGCCCTTAGGTTATAAATACATTTTTTCCCAGTCGTGGGTTTTTGCTCCGCAGTGAATATGTGTAGTTATGTGTCCTTTCGTAGCAGTTAGGGTTAGGTTTAGTATTAGGGTTAGGATTTGGGTTAGCGTTAACTCTAATCCTAACCTTAATACTAAATCTAACCCTAACTGTTACGATACAAGACATAACTACACATATTCACTGCGGAGCAAAAACCCACGAGTAATAGGAAATTACCGCTTTCGAGTAACAACATACGCGCGCTAAAAATAAATCTGCTTCACATTGTTAACGCAATTCGCCGAAAACGCAAATCACCAAAAACACGAACCGCCGAAAACGTCTGGAAATGGATTTTGTGCCCAAAGGGAAGTAAAAATTCTGCGGTAACTGAAGTTTAACGAAAAATACCACCAATAACCGAAAAATGGAAAACTTCCGATTTTTAATATTTTTTCAAGGTCCGATGCGGGAAATTCAAGGCTGTTAGCCATTTTTCCAGGCTTTTCAAGGCCTGGAATTTTTTTTTTCATTTTCAAGGTTTTTCAAGGTTTTTCAAGGTCGCTACAAACCCTGTATATTAGTCGGTATAGTGTGTCTGTGGTCTTAGATAAACATTATTTCCTTTTGTTTAAAGGTAGTCAGAGGGGGTGAGTCTATAGCATTGTTGCAGTCACGAGTGGCGAGGGAGAGTCAATCTAGGTTCTCACCCTTGAGCCAATAGTCTCATCTTTCCACATTCACTGTCATTTATCATAAAAAATCTATCTTCTCAGTCTTTCTCATACTAGGGTCTTGTCTATACAATCGGACACACTCTAAACATAAATCCACTTCGTGACAGATGTGGTTATATTAGAGTGAACAACGAAGAAGAAAAGAAGAAAGTTACACGTTCACAGCAAAAAGGGATGCAAAAGGAATTCACATTGCTCATGTGTGAATTCTAGAGTTAATGTTCTGCATCAACCAAGTCCCTAAAGCACTTCCACTCTATGAATCCTGGAAACAGGCAATCTCCAAGTTTGGGAGTTGCCTAGATAACACTCGGGTTCAACTGGCTGCACCAGAGTTGCCGTAACACCATGATGCCCTGGACGCAACATGTTGAGAACCCAGCATAACAAACTAAGCTTGGGGAAAATATACTTGAGCTCCAGACTTAACGCTGCTGACTTTTACCCGATTTACTGCATGCATGAAGATCTCTCACAATGGACAGATGACAGGTTAAGGGAGGTGGGAGCTGGAAATATATACTGCATGATAATTCTTTGGGATAGCCCAGAACCAGAGAACAGTATTTTAGCCCTGCATATCTGGAGAGCCCCTATGGATGGCAGGGAATTTACAGTATGCTGCTCTTAGCACTTTCTTCCTGCTAGTTTAAATAAGATGTGAGGCGTCTTTAAATGCATGCTGAGCCCGGATGGAATGCCCAGGAAAGAAACTGGAACTCAGGACTCCAACTCAGCAAGTTACAGAATGGCAGAAACTCCACAGGAAAATCTTAGATCTACGCTGTAGACAATGTCAAGGAAATTAACTTGGCATTAGCTGTTTACAGCAACAAGTTCAGTAGCCCTAGTTCAACAACAAAAAGCAACAGCAGAAAAAACAAGCAATGTATATATTTAAAAAAATTTAAACAACAAAACAATGAAACATTACCTCCTTGAGTAAAGAGTGATGTTCTGTAGCTTCAGCCATCTCTCTTGATTCCTTTGTGAACTGATGATGACTAGTTGAGCGCCGGTGACTTTTCCAAAATGGCGTACCCCCTTTCTCTTTCTTGGTCATTGTGTCAATTTGTGGATGCAGGTGTTTGTTTGGGCTACTGGGTGTTGAGGTTAGCACCAAATCCTTCAAAGCAGTTACTTCTGCAGTTAGGATCTCAATCTGCACCCAAAAATGCAAAGTAATCTCTAGTTCTCTTTGCTTCTGACAATCTTCAGTTCTCTTTCATTCATAACCCTCCACTCCCAAAGGAGCATAGGCCTTCAACAAACACATGCCAAGTCCTCCTGTCACGTGCCATCATCTCAAGTTCTTTCCACGTTCTCCTTATCATTTTCACCTCTGTTTCCGGCTCTCTTCTCCATGTGCTTCTTGGTCTACCTCTGCTTCTCTTGCCCTGGGGGTTCCAGAACAAGGACTGCCTTGTAATGCTATCAACAGGTTTCCTCAGTGTGTGTCCTATCCATCGCCATCATCTTCTTCTCATCTCTTGTTCCACTGGCACTTGTCTAGTTCTTGTCCTCAGTTCCACGTTGGTAACCTTGTCATACCATTTTAATCCCTCTATTCTACGCAAGCACCCATTTATGAAAGTCTGTAGCTTTTTGGTAGTTGTCTTTGTTGTTCTCCATGTCTCAGAGCCATACAATAGGACTGACTTCACATTTGTCAGTTCTCTTTAACTACAAAAAATAGTAAAACAGCAAATAACAACAAACATTAATATATGTATAACATTTAGTGTGGTTCCTGGGGGATCTCTAAAGAGGCAAAGAATAAAAGCCAGCACTATTGCAATGAGCTGGCTACTCATCATGTAAAACAAATTGCAACAGAAATATGGCTGCAAGAGTATGTGATTGCCTGTTGTAGACTTCCTGTAAGGGGACCAGCTGTAGTGGTGGCTCTAAGCTTCGTGAGGAGCACAAAGGAAAATGATGAGTGTAGTGTATGGTGGGAAAGTGAAGGTCTGGTGAGTGTGGTGTATGGTGGGACAGTAAAGGTCTGGTGAGTGTCGTGTATAGTGGGAAAGTGAAGGTCTGGTGAGTGTGGTGTATGGTGGGACAGTGAAGGTCTGGTGAGTGTGGTGTATAGTGGGAAAGTGAAAGTCTGGTGAGTGTGGTGTATGGTGGGACAGTGAAGGTCTGGAGAGTGTCGTGTATAGTGGAAAAGTGAAGGTCTGGTAAGTGTGGTGTATGGTGGGAAAGTGAAGGTCTGGTGAGTGTGGTGTATGGTAGGAAAGTGAAGGTCTGGTGAGTGTGGTGTATAGTGGGAAAGTGAAGGTCTGGTGAGTGTGGTGTATGGTGGGAAAGTGAAAGTCTGGAGAGTGTCGTGTATAGTGGGAAAATGAAGGTCTGGTAAGTGTGGTGTATGGTGGGAAAGTGAAGGTCTGGTGAGTGTCGTGTATAGTGGGAAAGTGAAGGTCTGGTGAGTGTGGTGTATGGTGGGACAGTGAAGGTCTGGTGAGTGTCGTGTATAGTGGGAAAGTGAAGGTCTGGTGAGTGTCGTGTATGGTGGGAAAGTGAAGGTCTGGTGAGTGTCATGTAAGGTGGGAAAGTGAAGGTCTGGTGAGTGTGGTGTATGGTGGGACAGTGAAGGTCTGGTGAGTGTGGTGTATAGTGGGAAAGTGAAGGTCTGGTGAGTGTGGTGTATGGTGGGAAAGTGAAGGTCTGGTGAGTGTGGTGTATAGTGAGAAAGTGAAGGTCTGGTGAGTGTGGTGTATGGTGGGAAAGTGAAGGTCTGGTGAGTGTGGTGTATAGTGGGAAAGTGAAGGTCTGGTAAGTGTGGTGTATGGTGGGAAAGTGAAGGTCTGGTGAGTGTGGTGTATGGTGGGACAGTGAAGGTCTGGTGAGTGTCGTGTATAGTGGGAAAGTGAAGGTCTGGTGAGTGTGGTGTATGGTGGGACAGTGAAGGTCTGGAGAGTGTCGTGTATAGTGGGAAAGTGAAGGTCTGGTAAGTGTGGTGTATGATGGGAAAGTGAAGGTCTGGTGAGTGTCGTGTATAGTGGGAAAGTGAAGGTCTGGTGAGTGTGGTGTATGGTGGGACAGTGAAGGTCTGGTGAGTGTCGTGTATAGTGGGAAAGTGAAGGTCTGGTGAGTGTGGTGTATGGTGGGACAGTGAAGGTCTGGAGAGTGTCGTGTATAGTGGGAAAGTGAAGGTCTGGTAAGTGTGGTGTATGGTGGGAAAGTGAAGGTCTGGTGAGTGTCATGTATAGTGGGAAAGTGAAGGTCTGGTGAGTGTGGTGTATGGTGGGACAGTGAAGGTCTGGTGAGTGTCGTGTATAGTGGGAAAGTGAAGGTCTGGTGAGTGTCGTGTATGGTGGGAAAGTGAAGGTCTGGTGAGTGTCATGTATGGTGGGAAAGTGAAGGTCTGGTGAGTGTGGTGTATGGTGGGACAGTGAAGGTCTGGTGAGTGTGGTGTATGGTGGGAAAGTGAAGGTCTGGTGAGTGTGGTGTATGGTGGGAAAGTGAAGGTCTGGTGAGTGTGGTGTATGGTGGGAAAGTGAAGGTCTGGTGAGTGTAGTGTATGGTGGGAAAGTGAAGGTCTGGTGAGTGTGGTGTATGGTGGGAAAGTGAAGGTCTGGTGAGTGTAGTGTATGGTGGGAAAGTGAAGGTCTGGTGAGAGTGGTGTATGGTGGGAAAGTGAAGGTCTGGTGAGTGTGGTGTATGGTGGGAAAGTGAAGGTCTGGTGAGTGTAGTGTATGGTGGGAAAGTGAAGGTCTGGTGAGGTTCTCGTAATATATATTGTTAATGACAACTAAATAGTGAATTGGGAGTCATCTCAAACACCCCAGGCTTTCCCACCCTCCTCCCCTTATTAACAAGTATTCCAGACTACCATTTTGGAACAAAGGAAAACACACTTACGCTCAAGCGCACAATTTGACACTTTTAATTTACTCTATTGACACTAATTGGAAAAGCAAAATGTTACCATAATCAGGTATAAGGAATCAAAATTACTACCTGGAATTAGTGACACTATATATATATATATATATATATATATATATATATATATATATATATATATATATATATATATATATATATATATATATATATATATATATATATATATATATATATATATATATATATATATATATACTGAAGCACATTAAAAATGCACCACCTGTATAATCCAGGAACAGAGTGTGAAATGTAAATATAAGTGTTTACAAGTTTACATATTTGGAATCTTTATTCATTTTCCTATGAATCCATGCTGGTCATTAATTTGTACATTTGATTGTTATGAAATTCATTGCATTCTGTGCAGGCAAGGGAGAAAACCAAAAATG
The DNA here is from genome assembly GCA_024509875.1 of Oreohelix idahoensis. NCBI lineage: Eukaryota > Metazoa > Mollusca > Gastropoda > Stylommatophora > Oreohelicidae > Oreohelix > Oreohelix idahoensis. Next base: position 93,620 of record JAMPIV010010765.1, read on the forward strand.
CAACCAATAAAAAAATTCATTCACATTATCCTCAGTATCTGGTATGTCCACCGTGTGCTTGCAAACAAGCTTGGCAGTGGCTCCGCATGAAACGCACAAGTCTCTGAAGGAAATTCTGGGGAATCAAGTCCCATTCACGTGTAAGAGCAGCTTCGAGCTGTTGCAGATTAGCTGGAGAACCTTGCCTGTAGACTCTGCATCCAAGCTCGTCCCACAGATGTTCTATAGGGGACATGTCTGGTGATAGGGCAGGCCAATCAATCATCACAATGTTCTGCTGCTGTAGATATTGCTTCGTAATGCATGCGGTGTGCGGACGTGCATTATCCTGCTGTAGAAGCTGCAAGTCTGGATAATTTGTGAACGCAGGAGCAACCAATGCATCCAGAACCTCATCTCGATATGTCACAGCATTAACATTTCCATGGAAGACGTGAAGAGGCAAGCAATGGTGAAAACTGAATCCTCCCCAAATGTGAATACTGCCACCTCCAAATCGGTTGTGCTGACGAACACAGCCATCTGCAAAGCGCTCTCCACACTGTCGCCAAATCTGCATACGTCCATCAGCAAAGGATATGTTGAATCTGCTCTCGTCTGTGAATAGGACAGCATTCCACTGCAGTCTAGTCCATCTGACATGTTGCTCTGCCCATTGCAGGCGCTGCTGACGATGTCTGTGAGTCAAGTTTGGCCCAACATAAGGTCGTCTTGCAGTAAGACCTGTATCTCTGAGTCGTCGTATGACTGTCATTCGAGAGACTTGCCCACAACTACCCACTATTGCTCTTGCTGTTTGACTTGCCGGGACAGAACGATTCCTTAGGTGACTCAGCACAATATGACGATCTTGCGCAGGGGTAGTAACTCGTGGTTGGCCACTCCGAAGTCTATCCCGGGCACTGCCAGTGGTTCCGTAACGTTCATTGAGACGTAAAATAGTGCTGTGATGGCAATTCATCCTTCTGGTAATGGCCCGCGAGCTCATTCCGGTCTCCAACATACCAATGGCTCGTTGGCGGTCGTTTTCAGATGGTCGTGGCATTTCAAGCACATGTACTGGGTGTTTTGTCTCAACGGCCTTTTTATACCGAGTATTCTGCCACAACGCGTACACATTTTCAGGGTCGTAGCTGTTGGGAATCGTGTTGCTTTGTGTAACTTTCATTGTTTTCATGTAGTCTGTACACAAACCCGTGGGTTGAATCATGCACTTTCCATTCCAGCAGCCATTCACTCTCTACCTCATGACAAACACGGGGAAAATCCATTCCCACACTTTTTTTTTCCAGCTTCTCGGCATCAGTATATATAATAGTGGTGCGTTTTTAATGTGCTTCAGTATATATATATATATATGCACTACTACTTAGTCATTCCTCTGCTACCCTGGGGTGTAGAGGTTTGACAGACAGAACGCCATACTGTCCTATTGGCTGTCTTCCTCCTGGCCTGGTTCCAATCTAGTCCTCTGTCCTTCAGAGATTGTCTAATGTTGTTTTCCCGGCAAACTCAGGGTCATCCTGCAGCTCTGGATCCCTGGCTCTTAGTTTCCCATATTTGGCATCAGATAAAAACAAAGGCATAGGATTATTCTGGGAGAACAGATCTTGGAGCAGGTCGGCCACTAAAATAACTTAAAGCTGTCACAGACTGGAAGGGAGGCATCAACTAAGAGTTGGCTACCCAAAGAGTGGCAGCTGGGAGACTTTTTCAGGCCATACATCAAGGATTCCTCAGCAAAAGAGAAGCTGGCAAGAAGAAGAAGATGGTGGTATGTGGCTCCACCTAAGTTCCAGTCTTGACATATGGATTATGAGTCATGGGCAATGCCTGCAACCTACAAAAGCCAGCTTCAAAACCTCAGAAATGAGGTATCTAAGGAAGGTGGTTGAAGTAACAAGAAGAGACATGGTCCGTAACCAGACAATACATCAGGGTGTCAAAACCCAGCCCCTGAGGGGAACAGTCCCAATTACCAATTACAATGAAGCAATCTCAGTTGTATACACAAGCAATAATTTGCTGCAAAAAAATGTTAAGTATCTGTTATTTTTGTGAATAAGCCACAAAGTGATTTCCAAGAAAATCCAGTATTATATCTATGCTAATTAAAAGGACTAACGGGCTGATCACCCGTTTGCCAGTCACTCCGATTACGGAAACAACAGCAAATGGATTGATTTGCCGTTGCCCTAAAGACGCCAATAGGCGTGATGGGAAACAATGGCAAAGAAAACCTATCTGCTGTTGCCCTAAGACGCCACTAGGCGTAATGGCCACTGACTGCTTTGACGGTCGGTGGCTAAGGACGGAAGAAGAAGAAGAAGAAGAATTAAAAGGAATGTAAATACTGAAGAGAAGCATCAGCTCCTCACAGAATTTTAACTTCATGTGTTTGAAATAAAAGAAGTCAATGTGTTTTATCTAAAACATAAATGGATTTTAAATTGACTACAACAATTGAAAAAAAAAGGCAACTGTAAAACAGTGGTGAACTAAGCATTGATCATGATAAAGATAATGAGATTAATCTCAGAATTACACATGTGAACTAAGCATTGATCATGATAAAGATAATGAGATTAATCTCAGAATTACACATGTGAACTAAGCATTGATCATGATAAAGATAATGAGATTAATCTCACAATTACACATGTGAACTAAGCATTGATCATGATAAAGATAATGAGATTAATCTCAGAATTACACATGTGAACTAAGCATTGATCATGATAAAGATAATGAGATTAATCTCACAATTACACATGTGAACTAAGCATTGATCATGATAAAGATAATGAGATTAATCTCAGAATTACACAATCTATAATGGCCATTGTGAGTTTCATTAATATTCATCATTCATTTTCCTTTACACTCCTTATGGAGAGAGCATGAACTACCAATATTACCAGTCCTCCTGAATCAGCCTACACCAAACATTCACATACTCTTGTAGTGGTGATTTCTGTGACAATTTGTTTTACATGATGAAGTTTCAATTCATATTGTTAAGTTTAAACATTTGGGTTGTATTGTAAGTTTGACAAGATCAAACAATTTCAAGTTTTTTCTTTTTTTGCAACGTGCATATCTTTCATTGAACACATACTTTTTCATTGGCTTCTTTCAACTGCTTCTTGGCCAGCTGCTCGCTGAGTGCTGCCTCATTCAACTGGGAGTTCACTTCCTGGGAGAACGAAATAAAACTGAAATCAGTAAAAAACAAAACCTTCACTAAACAAATTTACTGACAATGTCTTAAGCCAGTATACGAGTCTGAGGACACGGCATTTAATAATCTTATGTGCAGCACATTGTTAACAAACTGCTTAAGATTTTATAGATCACCAGTGTGAACTGATCACAAGAACCAGACATATACCAGCAGTACATGTAAGATTTTACAGATCACTGGCGTGAACTGATCACAAGAACCAGACATATACCAGCAGTACATGTAAGATTTTACAGATCACCGGCGTGAACTGATCACAAGAACCAGACATATCAGTGGTACATTTAAGATTTTATAGATCACCAGCATGAACTGATCACAAGAACCAGACATATATCAGTGGTACACATAATATTTTATAGATCACCAGTGTGAGCTGATCACAAGAACCAGACATATATCAGTGGTACACGTAAGATAGTTCACACAACTGATCACAAGAACCAGACATATCAGTGGTACATATAAGATTTTATAGATCACCAGCATGAACTGATCACAAGAACCAGACATATATCAGTGGTACACGTAAGATTTTATAGATCACCAGTGTGAACTGATCACAAGAACCAGACATATATCAGTGAAACATATAAGATTTTATAGATCACCAGTGTGAACTGATCACAAGAACCAGACATATATCAGTGAAACATATAAGATTTTATAGATCACCAGTGTGAACTGATCACAAGAACCAGACCAGGCATGGTTCTTGTAGAAGAAGAAACAGTATCACAAACTGGGTCAAATCACAATAACTTGGTACGTCCTGTTTCCTCCTCTTCTTTATGTTGGCTTAGGTCATCAGCTGATTCTTCAGTCTTCACTTGAAAGAGGCTCTCCATGATTTTCCCAACACCCCTGTTACATCTTCATTTGTAACTTCGTCCAAGCATGCCTCTTGTGCCAGATTTCTAATGTCTTTAATATTTTTAAAAAAGTTAATGATAATATTTTATGTTAATGTAATAAGAAGTTTAAAAATATATATATGATGTACTTTGTTCAATATTTAGTTTTAACCTTCGGGTTTCAAAATCTGTGGTATTTTGAATCTGGGCAAACTGGACCAGTACAAATCAAGGTCTACCTGTATAAAAGTGTTAACTCACCTCAAAAATTGCTGCTGTAAAGTCACTCACTTCTTTCATCAATCTCTCTCTGATTCCTCTCAGTTCATCAACCTCCTCATCTTTTCTCTCAAGAGCCTGGTAGATTAAAAAGTATGAATAAACAAATTATGAAACAAATCCCAGAATACAGCATTTAATGTCACAAATTTAATAAGACAGAAAGGAAGCAAATTATACAACACAGTCCTGAGCAACTGTACATATCAACATTATCAAACAATAACATCAGTCCAATCTTTAAAAAATAAATAAATATTATCACATAAAGTACCGCTGTCTTTTATAAAAATAAACTGGAGGGAAAGAGAACCTGAAGAAAAAACAGTAGAAAAGAAAGAAAGTAAAACAACCAGGACATGACTGGTTGAGCTGACACAAAAGACTAAAATAGAAACTGGCGGTGAGCAACAATTAATGTTCTCTTTATAACTGAGAGTGAAAAAGATGGTTGATGATTGTTGCTGTCGTTTTTGACGGAATCATAATAGGTAAATCTATTTAATACTTTTGTTGTAAAACTTTGTTGGTCAAAGTTGGATAATTGGGTATTAACTTCTATGACAGGTTGTTTAAGGGTTATCTTCTCTTTCTTTCAATTATTGTCGTTGATCTGTCTTAACGATGCTCAGTTTTATGCTGTCTAGGCATGCGCAAGTTTTGGGCGCGAACTGAGGGAACTTCCGTCAGGTGGAGTGTTTCTTGGGCTGTCGGACATGATGTCCGTTGTGATTTTCTCTATATCATCGTGGGGATTGGGAAGTTTTCGATATGACTGAAATGTCAATGTTTTCCCCAGTGATTCTTTGTTCGTCAAGAGTGACGACATTTATTAAGTGTGTATCCGGAAGATTCTGTAAAAGGTAAATGACATTCATATTAATATGCCTTTGGTTGCAGAACATTTGAAGTTACCTATCTGCGAGTGAAGCTCACAGATCTTGAGAGACAGAATTCCTTCTTTGTTTCTTGTTCTAGCCAAATGAGACTATGTGTTTCCAATCGAACAGAAGCCTTATGATGATGATAAATTATTGTGGACGCCGCAGGTTGGCGGTATATATATGTTTAGCATGGTTTGATCGTGCCTGCTAACAAAGGATACACAGCTGTCTACATATTGAGGCCCTGTATTACGGCCAATATTTTTCAGCAAGAGGAAATATATCTGGCGGGCTATGCCAGTTGAATAACAGCCTTATGTATTATTGCTACGCAATTTAGGAGCTTGTTTGTTGGACGACAGAGCTAATTAAGTACCTGACGCGCTGAGTCAATGGTACGGAAGCTACATTATAAACTGTAACATTAGGACAGATGATGTTTGGGTATGTCCTAATTGATGTATGATGCAAGCCTTTGATTACCAGACATTTAACAGTCATTCATTATTATGTGAAGTCCTTGATCTTGTCGATTTGACTGTCCTCTTGATGCTACTGTCAGTTTCGTAAATAAATGTTTGAAATGTGCCAGCAGTCTTCAATCCATCATTGACTACTGCATGTGAGTGTATGGGTGCCTTATTGACTTTACTAAGAGCTTCATGCATTCGCGTTCTCGTCTACACCCACACTCAGCACATCATAATACCAGTACCACACATCTACAACATGTACGCTGTTTTTTGTGAGTGATCATAGTACCCCTGGCAGTGCCTCACGCTGGTGGCCGTTACATTTCTGGCCGTTACATTTCTGGTGACCTACATCAACACCGCAACATTACACAGTCCAGGTGATAACCGACACGTTCACTCTGCCAGCCTTCACATCACGCATAAACAGTACGCTACAATGATAATGACTCATTCCCAATCGCAGATAAAAATAATCCTTTAATGCAACAAATTACACTGGTATACACACATTTTGGTGCCTTAAATTTTATAGCTGTTTTTGGGTAATTTTGGGTTGCTGATTCCAAAGATGTAATCAGATTTTTTCTAACAGCTCTAGTTTTTGAGATAACTAAGAATGATCATATTAGCAGGGCAATTGTTATGTACAATCCTAGAGTTAGGTGCTATCAGTGGCATTTTGACTTTAGTCTGCATTCATATTATATGTAATTACTGTGCATATATTATCAAAAATGTAATAAAACTTTATCACTAGCACTTGTTTAGTCAACACGCAAAAAGGATCTTTTCGAGGACTTCTTGGAATGTGATATGCCCGGACAGATGTGAGCATCCCAAAGTCCCTGGTATCTCTCTTCCATTGTTTTTATATCTTGGTGAAAACTTTCACCTTGCTCCTCACTAAAGTCGCCAAGATTCTCCAGAAATAAATGTAAATGGTTATGGAGGTTGTGCAATTTTATGCTCATGTTGCATCCAAGTTCACAAAAACTCGACAGCATGTTTCCAACTAATTCAGAATAATTGTCTGCTTTAAAGTTACCCAGAAAGTTTTGCACAACTAAAACAAATGATGACCAGGCTGTGGACTCTGTTTTGTTCATGGAATCAATAAAATTTGGATCGTTTATTAACTTTCTAATTTGAGGTCCATCAAAAATTCCAGCTTTAAGTTTGTCTATGCTCAATTCTGGAAACTTTCTGCATAAGTAATTAAAACAGGTACCATCTTTGTTCAGTGCCTTAACAAATTGCTTCATCAAGCCAAGCTTTATATGTAATGGTGGCAGTAGAACTCTTTTTCAATCAATGAGAGGCTTATTGACAATATTGTTTTCTCCAACTTTAAATTCATCCCTCAACGGCCACTGTTTCTTTGTCCAGTGCATATCTTTTGCCCTGCTATCCCACAAACATATAAAGCATGGATATTTGGTGAATCCCATTTGCTGGCCAAGCAAAAAGTTCATCATTTTAAGATCTACACAAACCATCCAGTTATGTTCTAAATACTTCAATTTTTCCAGAACTGTGCTTATTGTAGCATACTCCTCCTTCATTGTAGTAGAATGAGCAATTGGAATTGAGCCATATTTGTTACCATTGTGTAAGAGAACACCCTTCAAACTTCTTTTAGAGCTGTCAATGAAAAGTCGCCACTCATCTGGTGTATAACTTACACCCATTTTGTTAACAAGACCTCCTACATTAGTACAAAACACAAGGTTGTTTTCTTTACAAAAGAATGGAATAAAACCTTGCTTTCTGCTGCGATAAAATGTAACCTTTGTTTCAGCAGTCAGTAATTTTTTTTCTTTCAATCTTGAAGCCAAATGTTCTGAAGATTCCTTGGAGAGATATAGATCTCGGATTAGATCATTTAGTTCAAACTGGTCGAAGCGTTGAGCATCTGAAAAATCATCTTCGAAATCGCTATCACTGTCACTTGTCATTCCACATGCCACTGCTGTCTCATCTTCTAGCAGGGAATCCGAAATCTGACTGAAAGTTGGAATTGGTATGTCATCTCCATGTGGAACAGGTTGCCTAGCAGAATCTAAATCTGGATATTTCCATTTTTTGTGATTTTTTTCCATTAATTCCCTTAATATTCACAACACAGAAATAACAGTCATCATAGTGGTTCTTGGGCTCTCTCCAAACCATTGGAATTCCAAATTTTAAACATTTTCTTTTCCCACAAGTCCACTGTCGCAGGTGTTCAACACATGTTTTGCAAACAATATGAAGAGCCCAAGACTTGTCCTGGTCACCTAGTTTTACTTTAAAGTAAGAAAAGTATGCCTTTTTCACAAAAACAGTAATATGCTTCCTATGTTCTTCTTTGAAAGTGTACTCTCCACAAATATAACAAAATAAATGCGGTGAAAGAAAATATGCTCTTCTTGAAGATGATGCCATTCTCTGTTAGAAGTGTAATAAAATAAGTAGCATACTAACATGCATGCAGTGGCTTAAAATCTAAAAAAGGCAATTCTGGGAAGATTCTTGGAAAACTGAAACTGAGAGTAAACAAGCAGTTTTCTTTTGTAAAGGACTAGACAGCGATAGTTTTTTACATAGCCTTATATAGAAAATATTGTAATAATACAGGGTGACCCAAAAAAAAAAACGGGCCTGCGTGCGCACAATAAGTGCGTGCGGGCCCGTTTTTTTTGGGTCACCCTGTATTAATGAAATACAAAAATGTCTGTATCTCAAAAACTAGAGCTGCTACAGACAAGTAAATGTGATATTTGGATTGAGCAGGCCTCATTTATGTACAATCAAGAGTAAAATGTGTGGCACCAAAAAAAATTTTTTTGTGTGTAGGGCTGTGTTATGAACCACAGTTTTAAAAAATGTATGCACAATATCTAATGCTTTCAGATATTAATGACCACTTCCTATAAAGTTCACTACTTTATTTTTTCATGTGCCCTCTATTTAAAGTTCCCATGTCACTGTTTGCACAATGCCTTTCAGCCAGATCTATACAGAACATTTACTGATTAAACTAATCCGCTATTTAAGTTATTGCCTATATCAATTTTAAACAGCAGTTTCAGTAACTAAATTCACAAGACTGGATGAGGCCTTTGTAAAAGCTTTCAAGCTTGTGTTGTTAACCATTGGTGGATGAATTTTACCAATTTTTATCTGGTGGAGTAGGGATCAATACTGCCATAATCAGCCTACATGAACTTGATTCTTTGTGTACGCCACTACTCATTAATATGCCATTAAATGTATTTACACAATAAGAGATCTTTTGTTACAGTTTCTATCATACAAAGGAAAAATTCAGGCCAAAAAATGTGTTCTGCAGGTTCAGTAGTTCTTTTAGACAGAATGCCCACTGCTTCTAATAATCAATAGCCTATACAAAAAATAAGTGACAAATCTGGTTTTATCCAAATCATTTTATTCATTTCCTTTTTTTTTTTTTTAAACTCTTTATGAAGCAGTAAACCACATCTTGTATGGAGGCATATCTGGAGTCAATCTTATATGACCACCAGCTAAGCACAATGCTACGGCATTCAAATGTGGAAGTGAACTTCTGTCTGTGAAGCTAATTACATTGACTCTTGAAACATCCATACGCTTCCAGTAATTCCCCCTGTGGTGAAACATGTTGAGAACCCAGCATTGCACACTAAACTTGGAGGAGTTGTAACTCTGGCTTTTTTTTTTTTTACCTGGTTGGCTGCATTCAGGAGATCTCACTATGAGCCCATGATGGGCAAGGGAAGCTGAGAGGTGACTCTTGTGTAGGATATGACGATTCCTTGGGAGAGCCCAGAACCAGAGCACAGTATTTTAGCTCTGCATATTTGGAGAGCCCCCTTGGATGGCTGGAAATGCACAGTATGCCATGCACTGCTTCCTCCTAGCTTGGGACCAGATGTAATGATTCTTTAAATGCCAATCAAGCTGGAGAAACTGCAGCTCATGACTTCAACTTAACACATTTCAGAATGGCAGAAAAGCCACAGGAAAAGCCTAGATCTACAATGTAGATAATACCAAGGAGTCGTCAACATGGTATTGGCTGCAAAAGAGCGAGAAGCTCAGCTGTCTTAGTTAAACAACAACAAAACACCACAGCAGCTGGTCCCCCTTCAGGAAGCCTGCACCAAAGCAGCATTCCTGTGCCCCAGCAGGTGTGGTTTGTGTAGCAATCTGTTTTACATTATGAGGTTGCCAGCCATGTACACACAACCTCATATTTGTCGCCTCTTATGACATGCCTGAGGCAGCAAAGGTTCTAATTTTTTTTGTCCCCTCAGTGACCCCTCCAGGAAACTATCCAAGATGTTCTAATGATTAACTCAAAATATATTTATAAATGGCATCTGATTAACAAAGTGGTTAGATTTCTTGCCTCTCCTGGCAAAATTACTGGGTTCTGGGATCAACACTGGTCTGAGTTCACACTCAAAACACGGAAACCAGTAACTGCTGTGAGATGCAAAGGCTCTAATCACTCTGCCAGTTAGACACTATGAAACTGCCACAGTGACAGCAAAAGCAGAGAAGCTGCTTTGTACAAAAAACTTTTTAAAAGAGTTTGCCTCCACTGTACCAGACCTTGTATAGACAAAAACAGAGCCCATAACGACCAGCAGCATGCTCCTACCATGAAGGAGAACAAGATTCCCAGAGCTAACTGACAACATACCAGAAGTAATGAAAAAAGGCAGTCAGATAGATGAAGAGAGGAAACACCTGACTATGGAATATATCAGAAAGATGTACCCAACCACAGAATGGACCCACATATATTCAGATGGATCAGCAACAAAAGCTGCAAAAAATGGAGGTAGATACACAAAATTAGAAGAAGCACTAAAAACAGCTGCAATTACCATCCTCACTATCAGCATCACTGCCCTCAGGAACAATAAAAACATTGAATTGGACAGCCTGGGAGAAGCACTAATGAAAACCAGCTATGAATTCAAAATAGTAAAAGTACAGTGGATTCGTGCCCACTGTAAGATATATGGAAATGAGAAGGCAGATAAAACTTGCCAAAGAAGGAGGGAGGAAAATCCAAACAGAAGACAGGGTAAAATAGGAAAAGATAAAGGCAATAATCAGATATAACTATTGAGAAAAATGGCAGAAGGAACATCCAGAGTCTGTTACTGCAGAACCATACTAGACTTTACCAAGCTGAGATCAAAGGATAATTTTTAGACTAAGAACCTGCTATTACAGACTAAAATACCATCTGTACAACAAATTGAAAATCTGACATACAGATATGTGCCCATGTGGTGAGGGCAAGCAAGCAGTAGAACATGTACTTCAAAACCATCAACTACATGAGAGAGCAGGGTGGCCTTCTCTGACCCAACTGAGGGAGAAGCTGTCTGGTGATGAGAGAAGCATGAGATGGGCTGCCAGCTTTATAATAGAGATAAATGTGGTTATTTTTATATATATATATATACTTTTTTAAATAAAGTATCCCATTCAACCCTTGATGGGTTATAATTAGCACATATGGTGTACTAATTCAAGAAAATAAAGTCAGATTTCCTATATCCAAATATAGTACCTTCTTCCCCCTCCACTCAGTCCAAATAGAGTAAATCAAAATCAAATTTGTGTGAATGTTTTTGTGTGTGACTTCCCTTTTCCAAGAAACAAACAATAAAAATAAAAAATAAAAACGAATTAAAAAAGGAAAACAAACTAAAATAAAGCCTCTCATAACTGCCCTGTTGTTAACAAGGTGAAAAGGGGTGAGAAAGCCCGAGGGTGTCCGAGATTACATCAAATCCACCAATTATCTGCCATAAGCCATAAAAGCACCCCATCAGACTATCCCTTTTCCTCACACCATCATTGATCCTTATATATTAATTCTAGTGCAATTCTCTAGGTCTATCTATTCTTAACACCTGTTGCACAGTAATGGATGAATCGCATGCCTCTAAATAATCTAATATTGGTTTTCTCTGTTGTTCATACTTCCTACATTTTAACAGGTATGCTCTATATTATTTTTTTCTAAACGCTGCACAGTAAGGTTCTTTTATTCTAAAATAGCCCATTCCTAGCTGCAGTCTGAGAAGTTTCTTATTGCTAGGAATTTTTAGTTCTCTAGATACCTGACACATTCTTGTTGGAGCCTTGAACAATTTATTTGCATGTCTACCCTTCAGACTTCCATCCCACTCTACTGCCCATTCCTCAGTTATTATTCTTTTAATTAAGCTTTTGATCTCCGTTTTACTCATCCCTACATTTATTTGGTTTCTATTATTTCTACTTTTCTAAGCTTCTTTAGCAGATGTGGTTATCTGAGAGCAAACAAAGAATAAGAAGAAAAAAACAGATGGCATACTTTACTATGGACCAAACAATCACAGTAACTGTACCTTGTGAGCCCTCATCAGCTCGTCCTGAAGGCGTGCATAGCCTCTCTCCTGAACATTAACCAGGGACTGCCTTCTCTGCATCGCGCTGCTGGGCACAATCACCTCAGAGAGAGCTTGCCTCAATGGATAATGCTGGTTATGTTTCCTCACTCTGGACTCATGCTCGGCTGTTTTAACTTCACTGCTTAAAAAAAATAAAAAATTTTAGTTTAAAAAAAAAGAAAATACCCCGAGCATGTTTTCCAAAGTCATTAAAAAGAATAAATGTGTGCCAGGTGCAAAGAAATCAAGCCCTATAACTAGAATTTCACTGCTTATTTCTAATAACTAAACTTAATGATACACAAATTGTTTTTTCAAGCAAAATAACAATCAAGCCTTCCTCATCTGCCTCTATGGCGTATCCAAGAAGTCAACAATAGAATATGTCTACTGCTTCATCAGGCAAGAGGCAACCAATATGAGGTTGTGCCTGAGGCTGCCAACCTCATCATGTGAAAAATATTGCTACATAAACCATCTCGGCAAGAGCACATTACTGCTTTGGTGTGAGCTTCCTATAGGAGGATCAGGATAAGTGGTGGCTCTATGATCCACATGGAACAAGACGGAAATAATGATGATGAATGAACAATCAAGTACGTTTTTCACACACACGTATTGTTGTTGTTGATTAACTAGGGCTTCTGAGCTCACTGCTCTTTAGCAGTCAATGTCAAGTTGAAAAATTGTCATGTGTTCTGTAGCTGTTGGGTGGTGCTGTATAGTGTTTGTGGTTGTTGGGGTCACGTGCATAATGAAGAGATATCAGCTAGGGTCAAGAACTCCTGCTAATAAGTCATCAATATCCCCCCCTACCTTAAGGATCACGAAAACCCAGTGTAGTTCCAGGGGTTTCTGAGAAGACAAGGAAAGAACAGGACTATTACACCCTACAGCATGTAGCTTGAAACCTCATCATGTGAAACATAATGCTTCAAAAACCACAGTTGTAACAGCATGTGTTTCCACATAGGGACCATCTGCCTTGCTGGAATCATGCTCCATAAGCAACAACAACAACAACAACAACTAAATGGAGATGATGATGATAGAGCATGGAAACACCAGTGCAAGAAGCCTGCTAACAAAAGCACTTTATATGCTCCTACAGTGGTGGTTTCTGTAACACTTCTATTACATCATAAGGTTCTAAGCCCCACGTACAACCCTCCAGTTGCCTTCTGTGAAGGACTTTGCTCCGCAGCATCAAGTGCTGGAATTAACATGGACAAGCCATCATTAAAAGACTGATAAGCTTGATAAAGAAAAACATAGAAATTTAATTGGACATGGTAGAATGCCTCAGAGTCAGAATATTAATGACAAGATAGGGTATTTAATGTTTTTTTAGGGAGCCGCGCTGGTGTAATGGTTACCACACTGTGCTGGCGATTGGGTGATCCAGGTTCGAGCCCTGGAAAGGACATTTGAAAGAGTGTCTTCAACCGGGACTTGGACTGGAATAATTTGAGCCCTGGTGAAGACATTTGATGGGGTGCCTTCAACCAGGAACTGGAATAACCTGAACGGCTCTTGAGCTGACCCAGCTCTAATGGGTACCTCCAAAATCGGCGAGTATCTGCCTGAATGTCAGTGTACAGGGGAAAAGGGATATTCACGTAAAACAGGTATCAGGTTAGACATATTAACCTGAAATTTCACCTCGAGTATTAGCGGGTATATGGAAAAAAAACAAACAAACAAGACAGGGTAAACAAAGAAATACAAACCTGGTTTACACATTCTCATATAAACTTAATAACCAACTTCTTTTCTTTTGAAAATAAAATCTACAAGGACGAGATTATGTCGTATAATGAAGACAAGAGAACACATAAAGGTATACTTTATTTTAAACATGCATGAGATTACCTGCTTTGATATGATAGGATACTGTATACAAAGATCTAGAACAGGAGGCAATTTAATCATCAGGAGTCCCTCCTCATCAAACAAGTGTTTCCGCCCTATTATCTCCTTTACACTGTTATGGGGCAGAGCCCACTTGGGTCGTGACTCCCAGGTGTCAGCCTCCTGTTGTTTTCCTTTCCTGGCTGCGCTGGGAGCTGAACCCACTCCACCTTGGTTGTGACTTCCAACTTCAAGGTCTTATCCATTGTCAACTTGAGGCAATTCTGAAAGTAAACATTGGTTGTATATAGCTTACTGTCCTGAATTCCAAAGCCCGCTTGCCTTTGCTCCATCGCCAATACGATGCCTTCTCTGCAGCTTCACTGAGCTTCTTAAATACCCTTGCTCCTAATTGTCCTTTCAGGCCCAATAGTTTCAGTAGATCATACCGAAGCAGCCGCAAGACCCCTAGAACCTACTTGTACAGCAATGACTATTGCAGTGAACCCATCATATCACATCCATAACCAGATCAGAGAATTTCAACTTAAACAAATATGGCAACTTTTTTTAAACCTCAACATCATTATTTTCATTTCAGCTCCTCATGGAGCACTGAGCCACCACTGCAAACTGACCCCCTTACAGGAAGCCAGCAACAAAGTATTCAGGTGCTCTTGCAGTAGTGTTCCAGCAGTTGCCCACCATGTCAACAACCACAAATTAGTCGCCTTTTAAGAACGATTAAGGGACCAGTGCTATTCTTTTTTCCGTCTCCACAGAAACCAATGGGAACTACACTGGGCATTTTTTTAAACAAATGCCTGGGCATCTTTAAAAAGAAATGCCCACTATATATTTGTATGATCTTACTTTGTGTCCACAGAGGATACAACAGTTACCTTGGTGAAAAAGATTCTTCTGTTTCATTTGCAGTATCTTTTGAGTCAGATTGTTGTTCATTCATTTTTGTGCTGGTTCCATTTGTAATAATTTGGCTGGTAGCTGATCCTTGGGATGCACTTTGTGCTGCACTCACAGTGGTGCCATTGTGTTCATGGCTGGACCTATCTGAGCATGGTGCACTTCTGTCATTGCTGGCTTTTATTTCCTCTCTAGATTCAGAACGAGGGTGATGTTCAGATATATTATCTGACTGCATCTTGTCAGATCGACCAGTTGTGCTAAATTTTTCTCTTCGTTGCATAACATCTGCAGGTTTTGGCTCCTGGCCAACCAAAGGTGATGTCTTTTCACTGGTGTGTTCGGCTGAAGTTGACTGGTAACTTTCTGCAGAGCAATCTTGTCCAATTTCAGCACTGTGTGCTCCACTTCTGGAAACAAAAAAAAGCAACAATACAATAGTTAGTAAATTGCTGTGTCGTCATTATGATGTTCTGTTTTGCTCCTTACGCAGCATGGATCCACCACTGTAGATGGTCCAGAAGCCTATGTCAAAGCATACGAACGTACAGCAGTGTTTTTTTTTCAGCAATTCATTTTACATAATAAGGTTGCCAGTCTCAAGGACAACCAGTCACCTTTTATGACATACGTGAGGAAGCAACAGTTATGTTCTTTCTTTGTCTCCACACAGATTCTAGAACCTGTTTGTGTGCTTCTCATTATTTGACTATGAGTAGCAATAACACGAATACCATGTCCAAATTTCATACCTACACCAACAGATGTCTTCATCACATCTTCTGTTATCAGTGAATACCAGCCCACTGCAACATTTCAGGAAGCAGACAAACCTGCTAAGGAAGGTGGAGATTTACAACAAAATGATAAAGGGATAACTTATTAACTGGCAAAAACAACTATAAAAGCCACATTCAAGCTCAAATTGGAAAGACAGCACCCAGGCCATATAAAAAATTATGCCTATCATCAACTATCTAGGCCGGACAAGGTCATCATTTTCCGCATATGCATTGACAACAGACTGAGGTACCATCTATATCATAAGTACACAATTGGTACGACAGATCTCTGCACCTGTGGCCTCAGCCCCATGGCAGCCGAACATCTGCTGCAGTCCTGCCCAACATTCAGCAGTGAACAGAGTAGCATGTGGCAACAGCCTACTTCTCTCCAAGAAAAACTGTTTGAAGATGTCAGGACCTTGAGCTGACTACTGCCTTTATTAGTCATCAATATGGACATCTGAATGAGGAAGAAGAAGATCTGTTATCAGACTGAGAAGTAATAACAAATGTAGAACTGTGGAAGATAACCCCAGACAGTGGATCCATCTGAAGATTAAATAGTGGTGTAAAAAGCAATAGTGATGGATCTAACTAAGATAAATGACAAAGAAAATATACTCATGGAAAAAAGTAAGTGTGCAACCCTTTATAGGGCACTCTGCGTGATTTCATGGACGAAATGAAATAAAAGTTGGCACACAATGTGGTTGAATATTGAATAAAAGACCAAGTGATCACTTTGATTTTAGTGAAAGAGTCATGAAAGAAAGATAAAAACTAAAGTCAGTGTGGCATCCCCACGAAAAAATGAAATCTTTATTTCAGTACCATGTATGTCCACCTATTCCGCACTGTTCTGCACGACACGGGTCTTAAACCTGGAATGTTCCTGGCAGTCCATGTTGCCTGAATAAACCTGTTACGCAAGTGCATAAGGCATATGTACCGGTCTTGTGCAGGGGTGGTAACTCGTGGTCGGCCACTTCTATGGCGATCAGCAGTGGATCCAGTTTGGTGGAAACGAGCTTGAATGCGTGATATTGTGTTCCTGTGAACATTCAAATGTTGTGATACAGCTAATATAGTCGCTCCAGCAGATGATAGGCAATATAGATATTGCTAGCTGTTGTTGGTTCAATCTTGGCATAGTCAAAAAAGATGTTTCTGTTGGACTCTTGGTACTCTCTATTTCAACGATTACATTTTCACATGCTTGTGATTAGAGCTACACACTTACCTACCTTTTATCTGTGTGATAAATTCTCCCCTACGGCACTTTTCACGTGATTTATCTTGCACCGTGATTATCTCCCCATGAATAGTACGATCCAATTGTAATTGCACAGGTAAGTGAACAACACTCACACAGAAATGTGTGCCAACTTGCATTTGAGTTCACCCAAGAATACTCACACAGTGCCCTGTTGAATGCTGCACACTTACTTTTTTCCATGAGTATAGCTTATATTATGGCCACAAGGCATTCACCAGGGACAAATGAACGAAAACAGAACATAAAGAAAGTGAGCACTTTGTAAAATATATTTAAACATTAATGAAAACGATATGACCCATAAACAGAAGTAACTGGTGTTACTGTCATGAGCTCTAAAGGAAAAAATGGCCACTCTATCAGGATTATAGAGACAGTGAAGATGGATTTGACAAATTCAGGAACAGCCAAACTGAATCACCAGAATGAAGCCAATAATGAAAAGAAGAGTAAGGAGACCAGAAAAGAGGCTGGAGAAGAATGTAAGAAGAGGAAGCCAAAACAAACTGAATCTCAAAGGCAGAGCTAAAGAGGATTGCATAAAGCAAATATCAGCGTTGTCTGAGTAGCTATCGATAAGCCTGCCATGTTACTCTGACTGATTAAAAAAATATTTTCTAACACTAACCTTAACCTTAACCCAACAGTGGCCAAAACTCAAGAGTATATAATATGGGCTTCAAAGGTGTCTACCTTCGCAAAAGATTACTCTTTGCAGATATGTAGATAGAAGGTTAATGACGCTTCTACCACAAAGGAGTCTTCACAAGATATTCAGATAAGCGAAAACAATGCTACATTTGGCTGAGCACGTTAATTCTAGAATCTGCCGACAACTTTTGTGAAGGATTAAGCAATGGTTTATGTTAGCTCATTTAAGTCCCCACCTCTGATTAACTAAGGGGAATTCTTATTATTCTGGTATAGCTCAGTTTAGAGTGTGTGTAGTAAATTGACTGAGACAAACATGCAGTAACTTTAAAATGATTAAATTGAAGTTAAATTTGTAAATTTACAAATAACAACAAAATTTAATATTCACTTAAGTTTTAACAGTTTGAAAATAATTTGAATAGTTATGGATCAAGAAAAGTTATAATCAAGGTTGTGATAGGAGGTAAATGGTTTTTACAAGAAGTTCAAGTGCCAGCATATAATGAACTTAGCTGCCAATGACGGTTCTGCTCCTTCTGATGGGTTGGTTCTTTTTACACTGCTCACACTCGTCACTGGTCAAGGTTGTCGGGGGTAGCTCATTTCACAGACTTGTCAGGGAGAGTCTACAAAGATGGTCCCTCGTCTTAAAGCTTAAGCCACTGTTCCCTTCTTGTTTCAGAAATAGTACTTTCTGCTGGTACCACCAATAACTATGATAAAGAATAGAAATGAAATGCTCTTCTGAGTATTGTGTTTTCCAACCCATGGTTATGGGTCCCTATCTTCCCATTCCACCATCCAATTTAATTCAGAATTTACCCTCGATGAGAATTAAATTTAATCCCTCGGGATAAAACTTACATTTAAATGAAAAGATTAATAGTACAGATAGAATATGTTTACATTTACATTTCCACTGATTGAAAAGTGTTCACAATATAAATTGAATATTTTTTCATTTATGTTCACACTGATTTGAAAAGTTTGAAACTTCCATTAATTTTGAAATGGATATTTTCACATAGACATTTACACTGGTTTGAAACTGTAAGTATTATACTTAGAATGTACATCATTTCCTCCCTGCTCCATATGGAACCTGGGACAACTTTATGCTTTTAGTTCTCTTTATGAAACTAGCAATAAAGCAATCACCAGCCCTTGGCAGTGGTGGTTCATGAAATCATCTTTCTATACGCTGAGGTTGCCAGCCTCAAAAGACTGGGACATTCCTAGCACTTTTTACACATTAAAATTCACATGGTAATATATATGTATTTATGTTGGTTTACATGTTAGTAATATAAAATGTAAAATCACAACTTACGCCAATCCTGGTTTCTCGGTGCGACAGTTTTCCCCTCCTCCCTATCTTGTTGGCGAGTGACTGAGTTTCTCGCTTGGCAGTGTGTGCAGTTTTGAATGTACTCAGGCACATCTGCCCACCGTCTAGGCCAAAAGTAAACCTCTTTAAGGTTACTCATAGTGAGTCCCATGGGAACATGTTCTCCCGATGAGGATATATGAGCCGCTTTCATAATGGAGGGTCTTACGGGTAGAGGCACCATGAGTTGCTTTCCCTGCCTCATCCGTCAATACATAATTCCATCCTCTTTGTGGAAAGTTCCAGCTGAAGCATGGGTTATCTTGATCTGACTCTGTTCAGAGTATGGCGCTAGAGTAATGTCCTCCTCCTGCGCTTGACGTAACTCTGCTTTACTACATAGAAATGTCGATTAGAGATACGAGTTATCCAATGCTGAGTGTTGAGTACTCTGCTCAAACTCTTTCGGCGTAGTTTCATCCTTCTGGTTGTCCGGGTGATTGCGAACAGAGCAATCTTTCACAAATTGTCTAACATCGTGTTGCAAACATGGCCAGAAGTAATTCAAGGAAATATGCCTTACCAGGGCATTTGAACCTTTAAGGGGGTGGGGCATGGTGGAATGCATTTCCTGCATTAGGCGGGTGCAATATACCACAAATGTATCGATTAGTGAACCGTGTAGGATATGATGATTCCTTCTCCCAGGCTGTCTAATTCACTGTTTTTATTGTTCCTGAGGACAGTGATGCCAGATAGTGAGGATGGTAATTTCAGCTGTTTTTAGTGCTTCTGCCTCCACTTTAAAGTTGAGAATGTTCCAGTGACCATTGAGATACTGTATGTATTTCCCGGTCCATTCTTTAATTTTGTGTATCCACCTCCATTTTTAAATTTTGTGTATCCACCTACAGTTTTTGTAGCTTTTGTTGCTGATCCATCTGAATATATGTGGGGCCATTCTGTGGTTGGGTACATCTTTCTGATATATTCCATAGTCAGGTGTTTCCTCTCTTCATCTATCTGACTGCCTTTTTTCATTACTCCTAAGTTAGGGAAGGCAAAGGCAGCTGTAAACAGTAGTTTCCCTCTAAGGCTCCAGGGGAAGCAGGCCCTAAACTTGGTCACTTCAACCGACGCAGGATGGTGTAGATATGGGTAGAAGTGTAGAGTGTGTTTAACGCGAATGGTGTACTGTTCGTGTTCTGACCAATCTAAACACTCATTCACTTGTGTCTACAAGGCACCAATGCAGACTGCTGGAATCTTTGTTTACACAGTTTATTGAGACGCACACACTGGGACATAACGAGTAAATCATGGGTAGGTTGACATATCAATTTGCAGGCATACATAGTAGATCCTATGTCATGGCACATTCATAAATAATAGGTAGTACATCAATAGTTTCCAATGTCATGATACATAATGGCCGCATCCCCTATCTGACTAAGCGCGTCAGTGAAGGCGGATCGGTAAGTAACTAAAGTTGCTTTATGTTCACAGTTTATCATATTGTGAAACCACGATAAGGGGTTTCTATCAAAATTGAGATCTCCTTGCCACTGTCCGAATAATAAGATACATGCCCCGTTCTTTGGACAGTGATTCAAAAATACGATGACAGGAATGTAATATGGCCGCCTTCCTGAGTTGTCGCTCACTCGCTCACAGGAGGATATATATATAAGCCAAAGTTACTTTGCAATATAGATGCATAATTTCATAAAGTTCCTCCATACAGATCTACCGTAATCTAGTTACCTCACGTAGACATAATTACAGTATGGAGCCCGTCATCTCCGTCGATACAAACTTGACCCTAGCGTTGCGAAGCACAAAATTCCAGCTAGGCCTAACCGACCTGAGATCATCAAAAACAGGGACTGGAATTACCTGGAGTCCGAATCATACATGGTACCGTACATTAGGAAAGTCTCTAACACAACTCTAGTAGAGACACAATCTCCTATAGAAGAAAAACTACTTCGTAAATCATTTTTACTGAAGAATATACCAGCCCTGGAAAAATGCGTACCCGCCATTGTCACGGTACATCGGAACTCATCACGACTAGACAAGACAACTCCTACTTCCGCTAGAGCGGTGTAACAAGAATATAGTCCTGCCTACCCATCCAAAATATACAATATAGGACTGATTCTACTTGTACTAATAATATGTAATACATATGAATTCAGGCCATAAACATAATAAGCAAATTAATCTATTTTCTGGCCTAAGAAATAGGTACGGACAAGGGTGTCATATCCATGCGCCGAATTAATATCAAGAACGATTACTCCTATAATCAAAAGGGTAAAACAATTATGGATTATCTAGCCTTCCCCATAGACAGCATTTTCATACACAAATGAATGAATGTCTATATCTTTTCCATATTAAATAGCCATATCGATTTTTGTAATATGTGCGTCAAAATATGCACGCAACAAATGTATATATATACTTAGAGAACTTCCTTCGAGATAGATTTTTCACATTACAAATTAACAATGACAGGTCAGAACTGTATGAGCAACAGAATGGCATTCCTCAAGGATCAGTTTTATCCCCTTCAATTTTTACAATAATGGTAAATGATTTTATTGAAGAATTTAAAAATATCAAAAATAATTTGACACAGTTTGCTGATGATGTTGCTATATGGAGAACTGAGAAAAATCTAACATTATATAATAGCCTTCAAAAACAAATTAAAAAAGTATATAAATGGATATATAAATGGATGAATAAATGGGAACTTCACTTAAATATGAATAAGACAGTAGGAATGATCTTCAGTAAAGGGTAGGATTGTTAAAAATAAGATAATTGACATAAACTTACAGGGGCAGCAAATTAGTACAGTCCATATCACGCAATACCTAGGAATGACACTAGATCAACAATTGAACTGGGAAAAACGCTTAGACAGACTGGTAGAGTCTTGCAGAGGACTAACTAAGATGCTAAGATATTTGAAAGGTAACGGATGGGGTACAAGAACTAAGACGATCATGTTACATAAATCTTTCATTAGAGGCAAAATTGATAATGGAGTAGAGAAGATACTATATTCAGATATCAGAAATAGGCCTAAGATTTTATTACCTTGAATTTACTACACTATATATATTCTAATTATCAAGGGTTGAACGGGATACTTTGTCTTTATTATTTAAAAAAATCGAAACCTAACCCCTACCCCTTATTACTGCGTCACTGAATTCTTTATTAAGGCCATATTAAACACACACCTCAAGTATTTCATTTCAACTGAGGCAACAAATATGAGGTTGTGCCAGGGCTGGCAAACTCATCACATGAAATAAATTGCTACAGAAACTTATTACTGCAAAAACATGTGAATATTTTGGTGCCAGCTTCCTGTTAGGCAACCAGTTCTACCAGGAGTGAAAGGGGAAGTTGTCATGATACTAATCTGTATGCTGAAACTGTTACATAAAATACAATCACTCAACAAATAAAACCAGTTTTGGAAACTCTACATTAGATATAGTTTTGCTTCAACTATATACCACGAATCCATAAAGAAATGGAGGTTGTTTAAATATCAAGTATTAAAAATAAAAACACGACATTTGGTCTAACTAGGCCCTACATATGTTTCTTGACCTCTGAAATAAATTATGTTTGCTAACTTCTGGAAGTCGATAAGGCCTACTAACAACTGTTTCCATGAATTTTTAAACCAAAATAGCTGTAGACTTAAGTTATAAAGCAGACGATGCCAATAGGCTATATTTCAGTTAGGCTAGGCCTAATTATTTTCGGAAAGGAAAACAACATTTCATACACGCCCTCTACAAACCCCCTGCATGCTTGAGTGTGCATTGTAAACTTGCCACAATTGTGTTTACCTATCACGTGCTTTCGATTAGTATCATAATAACAATTAGGCCTACACAAGGTTGGTGATCATGCCGCCAGGTAGGCCTAAATAGGGCCTACTTAAGGTAAGCTACTATAGCCTACTAAAACACACACGTTATCACATGAAAATATTTTCTATGAGACCTATCATTCAGACATACCATTTATTCTTGATAACGTTTTATTCTTAACGGAACATAATTTCTGACCAGTGTGGAATTGTGCCCTTTGACTTCCTAGAGGCCTCGGCTAGCCATCTAGCACGCACAGAGTGTGTGAACTAGGACACGTATCTTCCTACCGTTAGTGTATCTCTGCATCAGTTTTTACGCAGTGTTGCCAACTCAATTACTTTGTAGCCAGGTCTTGTGACTTTTTTTTTCCTACACATTTTTACCGCAAGACAACGGTGAAAAATCAATTTTCTAATTCAATTGATTACTTTTGACGAGACCTGTCAGCTTAAAAAAAACAAACAGTAGGCCTATCTATTTATCGGCTGAAAAATAAGCCTGCTCACACACTTTTTTTTAATATTAATGAAACCTCTGATGGGTTATAATTAGGATATATATTGTTTTCAATTCCAAATAATATGAACAACCACCGACATGAGAAAGTGGCATCACATTTGTCAAATCAATATAAATAGGGACAATCACAATTGTAAGGTAAAGGTAAAGGAACCCGTTACATGCCCATTGAGGCATATTGGGAATATGGTGTTAGGCTTGGGTTCCCATTCGTCCCGTTTTTCCCTGGACAGTCCCGTTTTTAAAAAAATGTCCCGGTGTCCCGAATTTATTCCAAATGTCCCGTTTTTTAAGGGTCCTTCCTGAAAAAAAAATCTTTGGGTAACGGATTTTATTCCGTGTTTTAGTAGTGTTACTTTATCAATTTCCGGTTACAGTGGAAGTGTTACAGAAGTCAGATCTCCTTAAAAAGGTTATTGCTATATCAGCAGATAATACAAATACAAACTTTGGTGGAAAGAAGAGAAAGGGACAGAATAATCTGTACTTCAAAATGCAAGAAAACACTGTGAACAATTTAATTGGTATTGGTTGTCCTGCTCATGTGATACATAATGCTGTGCAGACTGCTGCGGATTGCTTACCTATTGATCTTCAGTTAATAATTAACAAGATTTACCAGCTTTTCCACATTTATTGTGTACGAGTTGAGGAACTCACATCATTTTGCGAATTCACCAATACAGAATATAAAACTGTT
Organism: Oreohelix idahoensis; assembly: GCA_024509875.1. Lineage (NCBI taxonomy): Eukaryota > Metazoa > Mollusca > Gastropoda > Stylommatophora > Oreohelicidae > Oreohelix > Oreohelix idahoensis. The sequence goes on from JAMPIV010010765.1 coordinate 117,744, forward strand.
TTGGGTAACAGCAAGACAAGATTGCTCTCTCTCTCTCTCTCTCTCTCTCTCTCTCTCTCTCTCTCTCTCTCTCTCTCTCTCTCTCTCTCTCTCTCTCTCTTGCCTGCAGTCCAGAGAGTTATTGACATTTTCCCTGCATTGAAGTCATATTTCCTTTCCATTCACAAATGTCCTACCAGTCTCAAAAATTTCTTTGAAAATCCACTTTTAATTACACTCCTGCATTTCATTGCCAGCCAGTTAAAAACCTTTTCTGATACCATCAAATGTGTTGAAAAGCAAGAGACAACAGTAATTGAAGTGAAGGATGAAGTAAACAAACTGGTGGAAAAATTAAACTACAGGAAGGCAGAAAAGTTTCTTACCACTACTATGAGAAATCAGTTGCAAGAATTAGAAAAAGAAGGACACATAACAGTGGAAAAGTTTCAAAGCTATGCAGTAGATTTCTATGACACCTGCATTGAATTCAGGAGTTGTGTACACCATTTCTTATGCCTCTTCAGTCTATGGATTGGATCAATTTGAATGGAAAGGAGTCTGTGACTTGGAAGAACATCCAAGAAAGCTACATATTCATGAAGACAGTGTCACCAAATTTTACTCTGAATGAAGAGGACTTATTTGATGAGTTTGCATGTGTGAAAAAATATTGTGAAAGCAAATTTGATGTGTGGAGTGAACTGAAGGATCAAAGTGTCAGTGAAAAATGGTGTGAGATGTTGGCTCATTTTACAAAGCAGGATATAAATGCTGAGAACCTGAAATGCCTAGTTAGTTTTTTATTGGTACTGCCAGGATCCAATGCAGCTGTTGAACATGTTTTTTTATTAATAAATGCGCTTTGGACAGACGAGAAAAAAAAGACTTAAAATTGAGACAGTGAAAGCTTTAACCATTATAAAGACCCATTTTAAGGATTTCTCTTGTGCTGAGTTCTATGTCCAAATATCAGAAGAAAAAAAAACTTCTTGAACAGGCCCATAAATCTGATAAATATTCTGATGAATCTGAAATATAAACTTGACAATTGTGTATTTTTTAAAGGTGCGATTTTTCTAATTAAGTATGTTTGTAATTTAGAATTCTTTTTTAAAGTGGAAGTTGTGTTAGTTAATGTGTTTATTTTTATACCAGTATCTTATTTTAAGTAAAACATTTAATATATAATAGATTTATTTGTGCTTTACCTTAATTTTTAACATGTCCCGTTTTTTACAAAATGTCCCGGGTTTTTTAGGTAAAAATTTGGAAATGTCCCGGTTTTTAAACAAAACATTATGGGAACCCTATGTTAGGCCCATATTATCTTGACCGTCGGCACACTAGGGGTGATGTGGTCGGCATCACGCCGGGCGCCTTAACCTTCCCAGAGATGCTCTGGTTCCCATTTTGGGCTGGGTCGACCCAGGAGCCGTTTGTGGCCTAAAAAAATCCCGCCTCATCTGGGGATCGAACCATAGACCACTGCGCTAGGAAGCCAGTGCACTAACCACTAGAGATCGCTACTGTGTGTATGTGTGTCGAAACAATGCTTCGAAACAGCGTTGAGTCCGAAAGATTCGAAACACAGCCTGCTTGTTGTTTCGAAACAGTTTCAGTTCCTGTCTGCCTCGCTGTTTTGCAGAGACACGCTGTCTCACCGTCTCACCTTCCGTGGGCCTTTGTAAAATTTGAGTCAACCGTCCGGAACATTAGTATGGAATATCAAACATGTCATATTTTTCAGGGATGTGTTATGATGACTTGATTTTACAAGTGATATTATTTTTGCTGAGAAGTTATAGACACTGGAAATTGTGTCAGTGCTGCAGTTGTCAATGTTTTAGGCACTATGCTAAAGTTGAAAGTGTCCGTGTGTTCGTATAAATTAGGGTGGCCAGACGTCCGGATTTGGATGGATTTGCCCGGCTTTTTGCGACAAAACTGACCGTCCGGCCGTATTTTTTTTTAAATGTTGAAATATCCGGCTTTTATGTGATTGGCTAAATTACTAACGTGAAAGACACGATTTTGAAAAATCTTTACTGGAATCCGATTTCTGAGAACAGAAATTCTGTCAGAATTAAGAATCTCCGCAAAATCGACGGATCGCGCAAATTACCAACAACTACTACCGTGAGTTGTCATGTTGTTCAATAGTTTATAAAAGATTAATATCATATTTTAACGCAGGTTAAACGCTGTTGAGGTTTATTGGCATTTGTTAAGGGAAAATATAACAGACAAAACGGAATGAATAAGAACTTGGGGCTGGATTTAGTCTATTATAACTTCGTTGTCTAATGCAAATTACAAACAATATTAACCTTAGTTCGTACTGCTTTTATATTTATTATAATTTGTTTATTATGAAAAATTACATGAGTAGTTACTAGTATAGTAATGGGTTCGTTAAAATTAAAACCTCGTCTGTTGAATTTTTCAAATAATTTTAACTTTAACATCGAATGAACCATTGATTAATGGCATTATATTATATTTATAATACTCGCGCAAAATGCCAAAACGGAAGTGTGTGTTCGCGGATGAATTGAAAAAAAAAATTCAGTGCTTTGCTAGTGGTCGACAAGAGTATGAAGCAGAAGGTCTTGTATGCAGAGGCGGCACATTTGTATCAGTAGCAAAAAAAAAGGTGCAGATGATTTAAAAAAAAAAAACATATAGAAACAGAAAAGCACAAGACAGCACTTGCGTCTGAATGTTTGCAATCAAAACTGACATTTTTTACTAAAGAAATAAACGAGGAAAGTTTTGAAGTTGCCGCGGCCGAGGGTGCTTTTGCTTTTCATACTGTAAAACATCACAACTCTTTCAGATCAATGGATTGTGCTCCAGTGTTACTCAAGAATGCTTTCCACGATTCAGAAACTGCCTGAAAATTCTCATGTGCCAAAACCAAAACAGCTGCTATTATCATTTCTGTGATAGCACAACATTCTACTGAAGCAGCTTTGGAAGCATTGAAGGAAAGATTCCATTTAAGGCACTCTACTTGTGCAGTACAATTTCAAGGAGCTTTTATGCTCTGATTTCTATGCACATTTAAAACGTAGCCCAACTTTATTGAAGAAGATTTTATCATCAGAAAAATATAAGTAAGCACAAAATCAATGTGATTTTATTAGCTTATTGTTTGAATGTAAAAAAATGTTTCAGCGTCTTGTAGTTATTGAATAAAGGTGTCCTACTTTTCGTCCTACTTTTTATAAATATTATCCTCCCTTGTCCTCCTTTTTATGACCCAAAAATGGCATTTGTCCTCCTTTTTGTGATGAACATTATGGCCACCCTAGTATAAATGTAATGGACACTTTATTAGTTCTGCTGATATCTGTGTACTCGGTGTAGATTTGAATCATCGTCTACCAAAACTAGCTTACTCTAGTTTGATATCATGTGTTATTATTACTGTTATTATTATTGTTGTTTTTAATTATTTTCACATACACTGCACAGCTATCATCATATCTCCGTTTTTTTTTCATCATAATGAAGACTTTTGTAAAAATAGTGAATTGTGGTCACACGAAACGCCATAGATTTTCACACACGCTAGTAGCGCGCAAGAAAAAACAGAGGAGATTGTCTCACACAGTTCATGTATAGTAATGTATACTGTCTATTAGAGACTTCTTTCTCCCCGATACGGGCAAAAGTGCCGTTGTGTCGAAACAGTGTATCGACACAGTTTAAATCACTGAGCCGAATGTCTCGAAACAGCGGAGTGTGTCGATTTGCCCACCTCTACTAACCACTATGCTACCGCGGCTCCATAATTGTGCTTATACGTTAAATAAATAGAAAAAAAAAATCAAGAATAAACTCTGAACAAGAATAATATTAAAGTAGAGGGGTGCAAAGGCCTGGCGGTTCCAGTCATATAACGGACTTTAACAGATATTTAATTGACTTTTATCTGTTAACAGTCATATGCATTGTAAGAACAGCATCAGACCTTCACATTCCCAGCCACTATATATTAACATTTGTTCGTGTTAAATATTGTTTGACTATATTATGCAGTTCTCTAGGTCTGTCTATTCTCAACACCTCTTCTATATTTATAGATAAGTTGGATGCTTGCAAATAATCTAATATTGGTATTATTACTCTATTCAGGTTTCTTCTTTCATTTAAATGTGAAGTAAAATTTCTCGTTCAAACTCAGATGGGTTATAATTAGGATATAAAGCTCCTATGATTCAAGATAATATGTTCAATTATCTATACCCGGCCATGGCATCATACTACCTGTCTAATTATTGTGAACAGAGTAAATTAAAATGTCCTAATTGTGTGTTTGTGGGCGTGCATGTTTTTTTATTTGTCCTAAAATGGTTGTCTTTTCCTACTTGTCGTGGCGTAAACAAAATACGGGAAAGGGGGGGGGGGGGGGGCGCTCTGAAAGTCTGAGGTGTTTTGAAATGTAGTTAATTTTTAATCTTTCATTAAGGTAAAGGTAGTCCCATAGCAGATACTGCCGCAGGGGAGTGAAGTGTTAGAGACTTCACCATACTAGGTCCAGCATCGAGAGATGGGATGACCTGTTCTCTTCCTCGCTGCCTTTTCCTTCCCTAACTCATAGAATCTGTCATTAGTGAAATATATTACTGGAACCTCATTTTCCCGCCATACCCACAATAATCATAATATGTCACGGATTGCCTCCCCTTAGCTCTGCAGTAGTGATCCACCAGTGGCCAAAACTTTATCTAAAATGGGTCGTCAAAGGTGTCTACCTTCGCACAAGATTACTCTTGGCAGAGTTGTAGATAGAAGGGTAATGACGCTTCTATCTCAAGGTTGTTTCACAAGATAATTCAGAAGTCAAGAACAATGCTGCATAGGGCAGGACACTTTTAACTTATATCTGATCCGTCGCCTTTTGTGAAGAATTAAGCAATGGTTTTAACCCGTTCGTCCGCAGCTGGTGTAAATCCAGCGAAATTCTTTTATAAGTATTTGCTCTATAGATGTAAATATATGTCTAGATGTATATAGATTAAAGAGTCTTGCTCATACTTTCGCTTTCACACCTATAATAACTGAATTAACTACGATTGTTTTGTTTTAAAATAACATGTAACAACTTTAATAATCAATTAGTTTTAACAGGTTAAAATAACTATTGAATGATGGAGAATTTTAGATGTAAATAAAAATGTCTTCACTGAGACTTGGTTTGAGGATCTAAAAAAAAAAACAATTGTCCTTTTGCTGTTTCCTTAATAAATTTAACTGGTCTAAGTGAGTCATGCAGCCGTGGTTTCGTTAATTTTTTGTGTGATGAGGGCACTTCTTCACACAACTTGTCCAATTTATGTGGTTAGTGTTGATTCTCTGCTTTTAACTCACAACTAGTGACGTATAAACTTTAATCATGCAGCTTCGTACTTTGAACAGTCTGATAGTTTCGTTCCACAACCAGTCTGATAGTTTCGTTCCACGCACAGTCTGATAGCTTTGTTCCACGAACGGTCTGATAGCTTCGTTCCACGAACTTTAGACAAAATAGAAAGAACAAATGCCTCTGCTAAGTACACTTAGTTGCAAGATTAACAGGTGCATTGTCTCGCTGTACACCCACCAATGTTTGCCTCTCTGAATAATTACATTCTTGAGTATACACAGCGTAATTCAGGAAAGATGAGTAGAAATCACCAATACTCTTCTGGGTATTAAACTGGGAAAATATGTGCTTGGACAGCGTGAGGGCAATGGCGTGCCTGAATTACAATTAACAAGGTACATATATCTCACAAAATGATACTATACACTTGATGCACATGGGATGTAATCATCACTCATCACTGCTCTATTCGGATTCGGAGTCTGGGGTCACCTCTGCTGTCGGTTTTCTGTACAACTAGCGAGAAGCAATTACCAGCGCTTGCTATAGTGGTTTATGAGTATACTATTTTCATATGTTGATGTTGCCAGCCTCATATATAACCACTTAGCAAGTACAGACATGTTACATTTGTAAAATAAATGTTTACACTTACCCCAAAGTAACTTTTGGGAACACAATCTCTTGGCACAGTTTAGAATGGACACAGCAGCTTAGGTTAGATGCTTTCGAATCACTTGGTCTGGGAAATTTTAGTATTCCTCTTATGACGAGTGATCGGATTCCTTAGGTCTCCAGTCTGTGTATTTAAAAATGCGGGTTTACTTTTAAGTTTCAAAGTTGCCCAAATACTCTGTCCTGGTCCTTTAAGTTTCCACTTTGTATTTAAAAAATACGGGTTTACATTTAAGTTTCAAAGTTGCCCAAATACTTTGAGCTGTCACTTATAATTTTGGAATTCTTAGTCCGATGTCTCTCCGGTTCCTGGGAGTTGCTAATTTGACGTTCCGATTTCGCTAGGCTATATTTCTAATTCTCAGTTCATATCCCAGATTGTACTTCCGACGAATTTGCCAATGATAGTCAAAGTCTATTCCGGCTCTAAAATTAAGCCAATGGTAGGCTTTTTAGAACTAAATGAGTCGAGGTGTTAAATCCTAATATCCCCTGCATGTTTTAAAATATTCAAGACCATACCAAAGGATTGGGAGATTGCCACCATAACACCAATTTTCAAAAAGGGTGACAATCGACAATGTGGAAACCATAGAGGCATATCCCTTCTCCGTGTCCCTGGTAAAATCTACTCTAGAATCCTAGAACAGAGACTCCGACGCCTAGCGGAGCCACAATTGGATGAGGTCCAGTGCGGATTCTGAGCTAACCGAAGTACTCAAGACCTAATCTTCACACTCAGACAGCTGAGTGAAAAGACCCTTAAGTATAGGAGTGAGATCCATCTTTGTTTCATAGATCTGGAAGGAAGCGCTGGAGAAGAGAGGGATGGTCATAAGCAGCTCTAAAACAAAATCCACGGTGATATCACGAGAAGAAAGAAGACATCAGATTAAGCTGGGAGAACAGGTCCTGGAGCAGGTCGACCACTACCTCGGAGCTATTATAGGCAGACAGGGAGGCATCAAAGAAGAGTTGGCCACTCGAAAAGCAGCAGCTGGTAGACTTTTTCAGGCCATAAATTGAGGATTCCTTAGCAAGAGAGAGGTTGGTAAGAAAACGAAGATGGCTGTATACCACTCCACCTATATCCCAGTCTTGACATATGGATGCGAGTCGTGGGCAATGACTACAACCTACAAAAGCCAGATCCAAACCTCAGAAATAAGGTATCTGAGGAAGGTGGTTGAAGTAACAAGAAGAGACATGATCCGCAACCAGACGATACATCAAGACCTAAAATCCCATCCCCTGCAGACCAAAGTAGAACAGTCCCAACTAAGATGGTTTGGCCATTGTTGCTGTCGTTTTTGACGGAGTCATATAGGTAAATCTATTTAATACTTTTGTTGTAAAACTTTGTTGGTCAAAGTTGGATAATTGGGTATTAACTTCTATGACAGATTGTGTAAAGGGTTATCTTCTCTTTCTTTCAATCGTTGTCGTTGATCTGTCTTAACGATGCTCAGTTTTATGCTGTCTAGGCATGCGCAGGTTCTGGGCGCGAACTGAGGAAACTTCCGTCAGGGAGGTAGTGTTTTTTGGGCTGTCGGACATGATGTCCGTTGTGATTTTCTCTATATCATCATGGGGATTGGAAAGTTTTCGATATGACTGAAATGTCAATGTTTTCCCCAGTGATTCTTTGTTCGTCAAGAGTGACGACATTTATTAAGTGTGTATCCGGAAGATTCTGTAAAAGGTAAATGACATTCTTATTAATATGCCTTTGGTTGCAGAACATTTGAAGTTACCTATCTGCGAGTGAAGCTCACAGATCTTGAGAGACAGAATTCCTTCTTTGCTTCTTGTTCTAGCCAAATGAGACTATGTGTTTTCAATTGAACAGAAGCCCAATGAGGATGATAAATTATTGTGGACGCCGCAGGTTGGCGGTATATATATGTTTAGCATGGCTTGATCGTGCATGCTAACAAAGGATACACAGCTGTCTACATATTGAGGCCCTGTATTACGGCCAATACTTTTCAGCAAGAGGAAATATATCTGGCGGGCTATGCCAGTTGAATAACAGCCTTATGTATTATTGCTACGCAATTTAGGAGCTCGTTTGTTGGACGACAGAGCTAGTTAAGTACCTGACGCGCTGAGTCAATGGTACGGAAGCTACATTATAAACTGTAACATTAGGACAGATGATGTTTGGGTATGTCCTAGTTGATGTATGATGCAAGCCTTTGATTACCAGGCATTTAACAGTCATTCATTATTTATGTGAAGTCCTTGATCTTGTCGATTTGACTGTCCTCTTGATGCTACTGTCAGTTTCGTAAATAAATGTTTGAAACGTGCCAGCAGTCTTCAATTCATCATTGACTACTGCATGCGAGTGTATGGGTGAATTATTGACTTTACTAAGAGCTTCAAGCATTCGCGTTCTCGTCTACACCCACACTCAGCACATCATAATACCAGTACCACATATCTACAACATGTACGCTGTTTGGTGTGAGTGATCATAGTACCCCTGGCAGTGCCTCACTCTGGTGGCCGTTACATTTCTGGCCGTTACATTTCTGGTGACCCACATCAACACCGCAACATTACACAGTCCAGGTGATAAACGACACGTTCATTCTGCCAGCTTTCACATCACGCATATACAGTGCGTTACAGCCATGTCTACAGAATGAGAGAAGATCGGCTACCACGACAAACATGGGAAACAAAGAGCCAGGGATCCAGACCCCCAGGACGACCCAGAGTCCGCTGGGAGGACAACATTAGACAATCTTTGAAGGACCGAGGACTAGAATGGAACCAGGCCAGGAGGAAGACAGCCGATAGGATAGTCTGGCGCTCTCTCTCTTCCAAACCTGTACACCTCACGGTAGAAGGGGAACGACTAAGTAAGTAAGTTTTAAAATATCAAATTTTAAAATTCCAAGCGTGACCTCATAAGGCAGTAATACTTCCGATTGCATCTTTATACAAACTCACAAACAAATATGTGAACTTATTTCCTGTCTAGATACTCGCCGCCAATATTGTCTCTGCAGACAGGTTATCTGTAATAATTACACAGAGATGGTCCAGCGAAAGCTATTACGTATCATCACCCGTGTTTGTGCAAACCCCCAGACGGATTTCTCAGAAGTATGGCCCTCCTTTCATCGATCGTGGTGTGCTACCGTCTTGAGTCCACACAGATCGACTCTATCAACGGTGGCTAGACGGCTTACGTGATATACGTATTATCAGATGACCTGTTCAATTAGCCTGTTATTATTACGATTCACCTGGCGAAACGTAAACAAGTCTGCGAGCGGCTGGGCAAAAATGTAGGACATAAAATATGCCAAATATTAGAACGATCGATGAGGAAAATTAAGAAAGGAAGTGATACTGCCGGAGAAGATGAAAGTTATAAAAGTGCACAACTGATTCGTCATATAATATATTAATTTGTGTTCTTGCTAAGTGTTATTTTACTAAATTGTGCAGTTCCCTATGTCTGTCTTTTCTAAACACATGTTCTTTAGTAATATATAATGTGGTTCCCAGGTCGATAAGGCCACTGCTTTTTTATATTCTATTATCGGGTCAAATAAGTGCAAGTTTTTTAATTGAATGTGGATTGGTAGATTGAATCAAGTAAAGTTTTTTTTTAATTGATGAGTAAAAATATCCCGTTAAACCCCCGAAGGATTATAATTAGGATACATAATGTCTACATTTTTATATAATATGTTCAGTTGTCGATATTATCAAGTAATAGTCAGATCACTGAGATGGGATAATTAGACCGAAGCTTAGATGTACCGATCGTGAGGTTAATTCAAATTGTAAGTCATTCTTATTTAACTTTGAGATTCAACAAGTATATAGTAAACATGCTTATCTGATTCCTCCTGTGTGGCGTGTGAAATAAATAAGGCGCGAAGCTGACCATAAATCTATTTATTCATATTAGTAGTTTCGTAGTAATCGAGTATTATCTCATTGAGTGTCACGTCTGTTGTTTGTTATTTGCCAGAGTTGCAGAATCAGGTTGAAAATTTTTTATTATTAATCCATCAGTGTTGAATGTACCTTCTACAAGTTTAATTAATAGTTCTTTTTCATTCTTTAATTGTCGTTAACGAGCCAGTTTATATTACAAAATGTAATGTTTTATAAAGATCATCTTTGATAAATGGACGTTAGTAGCAGCAGTTGCAGTCCCCTTCAGTCATAACTGACTATAGGAAACTTTTTTTTTTTTTTTGCCTAGCGTTTCTTTCGGCGTTTTCTTTTCTCTTCTGCTTGTTGCAAGAGCTTCTTTTCGCCTAATCTGAGGTGGTGCAGTAGGTAGCATAGCCACTTGGTGCGATCGGCTCAAACTGCACGTAGGCACAAATTCAGCCGACATTCCAGTTCCACCAAGTATTTTGCAGCATCGCGTTGAATAGTAATTTCAATTAATGTGATAAATATAATTCATTGGGTTAAGGCTGTCATAAAGACACTCTGCATCTTAATTATAACCAACAAAGCTTGAACGGGGTACTTTCCATCATTAATTTTATTTTTAAATCTGTGATATAAAATTGGTAATTTTGTTGAGTAATTCATTGCTCTATGAATGCTCTTTGATTGTATTAAATTAGTTATGTACATGCGTTGATTGCGTTCATGTGGGTTGCATGTTAGAAAAGAAAGTAAATTAGGTAGTTTTTGTAAGCGTGATTTATACGCTATGTGTTTTGTGTACAATAGTCGTTATAATTGCTTTACTGACTTATAAACAATCTGAACTCGTCGTTAAGAATGGAATATTAAAAATTCACTGGGTCCACCTCTAAAATTCGTATATTTTTTCTATTTTCTGTTTGTTTGTAGCCAAATAAAATATCAACAGTCAGACAAATGCTGTCATTATCTCTAGATAGAGACCATATAAAGAAAGTTACAGAGTGTCTAGTGTGCAGAGTGTCTAGAAAAAAATAATATATAGAGCATTTCCTATTAAAATGTACAAAGTATGAACAACAGAGAAAACCAATATTAAGATTATTTACATGCATGCAATTCATCCGTAACTGTGGAACAGGTGTTGAGAATAGATAGACCTAGAGAATTGCACGATATAGTAAAACAGTATATAACAAGAACTAAAATTAATGTACATGGATGGATCAATGATGGTGTGACTAAAAGGGGTAGTCTGATGGAGTGCTTGTATGGTTGATGACAGATAATTGGTGGATTTGATGTAATCTCGGACACCCTCGGGCTTTCTCACTCCTTTTCACTTTGTTAACAACAGGGCAGTTATGTGAGACTTCATTTTAGTTTTTTGTTTGTTTGTTTTTTTTTTTTTATTTCATTTTTTTAAAAATTGTTTGTTTGTTTCTTGGAAAGGGGAGGTCAAACAGAAAAACATTCACATAAATTTAGTTTTTAATTTACTCTATTTGGACTGATTGGGTGGGGGGAAGAAGGTATTATATTTGGATATTGGAAATCTGACTTTGTTTTCTTGAATTAGTACACCATATGTCCTAATTATAACCCATCAAGGGTTGAACGGGATACTTTATTAAAAATAAAAAAATTAACTCATCGTTAAGAATTGAATATTCAAAATTCACTAGTCACACCTCTAAAATTCTTATATTTTCTCTTTCTTTTTTTTAATAGCCAAAATATCAACTTGAGACAAATGCTGTCATTACCTCTAGACAGAGAACATATAAAGCAAGTAACAGAACACAGCCAGTACATGCATGAGGAAAACACTGTAATTGCTTTATTTTAGTTTGTGTACTTTTTTCAGTAGGAGCGATTCACACTTGTTTAAAAACACCATGCTACTCTTAGGGTAAATTCTTAACTCCATCTAACTACAAATTATAATCACAGCTGGCAACACTGCAGTTACGTGGTAACCACTTACAGAACCCTGCAATGCGGACAATGCTTTGCAACCAGAAAATGACAGTAGGTGTTCTGCATGTCTAAGGTTAATGTGATTAATCTAGACGGGCTATTTTCAAAGACGATATCTTTATGCGAGTGAATACATGCCAGCTAGAAAATGAACTTGAGAAAGATTCGCCCATTTAACTATTACTTTTATACGCATGCGCAGATCCATGGAATGTCGGCTTTAAAACACGGGTTCCTAATCGGTGCTGTCGCGAACGACCACTGTTTTTAAAACCTTAATGTGTCGTTCGCCCTTAAAAGAAGCTGTGATACACGGGTTTGCCTTCCATTGCGATCCCGCTAACTGTTACAGACTGTTTCCAGGACCACCACGGTGAGTACGGCTTGGTCGCGCTGGTCCTGACCACTGTTCATAACGGCGAAATTTTGATTTATTTGACGTCAGGTTTTCCTAAATACAACACCGATAATAAAACCTTAATGTGTCGCGAACTAAGCAGGTTTGATAAGTGAGTCAGAATAAAAAAGTGTGAAGTCGCAGCAAGGGAAAAATAGGGGAAGAAAGGAGGCGGATACGCTATGCTGTTGTTTTTCTCTTCTCTAGTTTTCCACTTCTTTATTTCTTACGAGTGCCTGAAAACATACCTTTATGTTTGTCTAATATTTATTTACTGTTTACAGACCTCGGGTTTCCCTTCCTTATGTGTTATATATGCATAATATACAGGGTGTCCGAGAATTATTCACCGGATTATGAAGTTCAGTAACCTTCAGCAGATATGAATGTTACTGATAGATAATTAATACTGCATTGGCAGCCTTAACCCTATAATTTTATTGGCCTCATTCATTGAACAATTCACACGAAGACAGAAAAGCTTAGGATACAATTTTTTCAATATATATGCACATAGCCACCCTTTGCAACACGTACAAATCCAGCCGACATGCCAGTTCCGCCAAGTGTTTTGCCGCATCATGTTGAATGGGAATTTCAATGAATGTGAGCAATAAAATTCCTTAGGTTAAGACTGCAAATGTATAATTTATCTGTAACACTCGTGTCTGATCAAGACTATTGGACTTCTTAATGCGGTGAATAATTCTCGGACACCCTGTTTATTCTGAAATGTTTCCGCGTGAGTGAACAGATGAGAAGATAATACTTCTCAACAAAAGTTATGCATAAAACATTAACATAGCGAAAACTTGAATCACTTCAGGCGTCGCAGTTGAATGATTATTCGGATTTTATTTAAGCGCGACAAGTCGTGACAATGAGAACACTAAATGTACAAATGAATGTTTTTAAAAAAAAAGTAGTTTTAAATCGAATACTTTGGGGGGGAGAGAGAGGGAATGAAGTGTCAGATACTCTATTGTGGTATTCTGGCTTTATGAAGTGGGGTGGCCACTGGCACATCTAGGAATTGTCCAAAAAAAAAGAAAAAAAAAAAAAGAAGGGGGGCGGGGGAGATGTATCTGAATGATAAGGCTCCCCGCTCATTACTTACACATATTTTTAGACAATTAAAAAACAAAATAAAGAATTTTGAAAAAAATGTGACAACTTGATAGTTTTATTAAACAGTGACTCTAAAATATTCATGTTTATTTTTAAAACAGTATAACTATTTATAACATAATTACATAAACAGTAAGGTGCAACTTCAAGGATACACAATTTGAGAAAAAAAAATTCATACGTGTTTCATTGTCCCGTTAAGTAGAACTACGTCCTTCAGGGTACTTACCATTGTCCAGTACCAGACATGTTTTAATTCGTCCGTCGTCCGACCTAACGTTTACTTACATTTAAGTCTCAGGTTGGGGGGAGAGAATACTGGAGCGATTGATATGAAATATAGGCTTTCAAAGTCCCGGTGCGGGGGGGGGGGGGGGGGGCTGGGGGGGGACATTCAAAGTTGAATTTGGATCCGCCAATGCCGATTGCCTTCGTCTCCTTAACTTAAGAGCAGCGTCAGGCATCTATTTACAGCTGAGTAGAAGATGGCAAATGTCAAACAGAAATCAAGAAGATAATAGGAATGGCCAGAGCTACGTTCAACATGGGACAGATACCAACATCCAAACAAATAACTCATATTTTAAAACTGAGAGTCATCAAATGTTATAGATTGTCTGCATTAATGCTTGGTGTAGAAACATGGTCAATGAACAAACAGTTAAAAGACATAAATGAGGCCATTGTTATATGGAATTATAGAAGAATGGGGTGCATCTCATGGAAAGATAACAAAACAAATAAAGAGGTCATGCAAACACTCTGAATGAAAATTTAAATAATGAGATCAGTCAGACAGATAAAATATTTTGGTCATACAACAATATACAACACCGTGATGAAAAACCATCATTGAAAAAAAGAGGTGAATGCAAATATGCATGAGGAAACAAGCGCTATAAATGGGGAGATAACGCCAAGAGGTTGATAGGAAAGAATCTATCAGAGTGTACCATCAAGACAAGAGACAGGAGAGTCTATCAGAGTGTACCATCAAGACAAGAAACAGAAGACGATGGAGATCCATTGCAGCCCACCTTCGACTTGGAGATGGCACCTGATCTGATCTAAGACTGGAGGGTAACATTACCAGGTTTCTGGTTTACTCCGTAAATTTGCCCCGAGAAGCAAGCATTCTACCAACACTGCCACTCAACACTACTCAAATTATTGTACGAAGGTACTTATGCCTCTAGGCACTGCTGAATATATTTACGTGCTTCTAAAAGTCTCTTGGTATTTGGAGGAAAACTAATGTAAATTTTGGTACATCTAACATAGCGTGTTCTAGAATTGCACGAACCCATCGTGTGCAGAACTTGATGAGAAAAACATATCAAAAAGATGTGCAGAATATGTAAAAGAACTATTAGAAGACAACAGAAGCAATAAACCATCGCCAGATTATAATGAAGGCCCAAAAATTCTAAGAAGTAGAGAAAGCAATACAAGAGAAAGCAATAAATGTGATACAAAAGGAAAAATCAACAGACATGGACAATGTAAAAATAGAAATGAAAGATGCATTGGAGAGCTTTGGTATAGCTGCAATCACGGACCTATGCAACGATATAACCAATACAGGATACATACCAATATGTTGTCAATTTAAGAAGAAAGATTATTGACGCATGCCAAATGGCGGTGGAAGCGTCAGAAAAGGCGAAATTAAAAAGCTCGATTGTTTGTCAATCAAAACAGAAAACTACGCCAATTATGGCCAGGTGATGAGGCCTATGTATTACTTTCAAACAAGGACAATAAATTACTTGTGTCATGGAGGGGACCTTATAAGGTTATTGATAAATTGTCAGATGTTGATTATATTTTGTCCATTAATGGAAAAGAGAAAATTTTTCATATTAACATGTTACAGCAATTTCATACTCGTCCTCCACATCTTAAACCAGTCTTTGAAGCTATCGACGAATCTGTGGATCGTCGCTCTTCCTTGGCGGTAATTCAGGAGGAAGGGTCTGACTTATCTGATGGTAAATTAATATTAGACAAACATAAAGGTATGTTTTCAGGCACTCGTAAGAAATAAAGAAGTAGAACACTTGGACAACAGAAAAACAACAGACGTGAGTGGCTTACCCAGGGTTCGAACCCCGTACCTTCCGTACGACAACTCCGCCTAGCTATACAAGCGAATCACACTGACCCCACGGCCAGCTAGGCATCCCCAAAAAAGGATGCTTTACTGACTAGTCATCAGTGCGAAACACAAGATAACACCGGAAGGAAGTATACAGTGGTTGCAACTCAGCCCATCCATGACAAGCAATCACTTCTGTTGTTAAATGATAGACTCGGAAGGTACAGCGAAGTAAGCCATCACGCCTGTTGTTTTTCAGTCCAAACTTTAACGAGTGCCAAAGACCTTGACTGTTTACTGTTTACACTGTGTCCCTTCCAGTTATTAATGATACCAGAAAAGAGTATATCATTTACTGGACACAGTATCAAGGTCTTTGTCTTGTTTGGACTGACATATACTGCTGTATAGAGGAACAACAGAAGTGATTGCGTCATTAATGGGCTGAGTTGCCCACTGTATACTTCCGGTGTTATCTTGTGTTTCGCACTGATGACTAGTCAGTAAAGCATCCTTTTTTTGGGGATGCCTAGCTGGCCGTGGGGTCAGTGTGATTCGCTTGTATAGCTAGGCGGAGTTGTCGTACGGAAGGTACGGGGTTCGAACCCTGGGTAAGCCACTCACGTCTGTTGTTTTTCTGTTGTCCAAGTGTTCTACTTCTTTATTTCTTACGAGTGCCTGAAAACATACCTTTATGTTTGTCTAATATTAATTTACTGTTTACTGGCCTCGGGTTTCCCTTCCTTATGTTTTATCTGATGGTACAGAACCACTCTTATCCTTACCTATTGTACATCTTTTAGCTACGGAGAGTTGGAAAGATATTTCTATTGCACCAACTCTTGCTTCTCATCAGAAAGAGCAGATGTCTCAATTACTGCAATCTTTTTCTGATGTGCTCACGGATGTTCCTGTGCATACAGATATCCAACATGATATCGTGCTAACAGATTTCAGACCTATCAAACTTAAACCATATCCTATACCTATTCATTTACAATCACAGGTACAGAAAGAATAAAAAGAAATGAGCAAGTTAAAAATAACTGAACCATCACATTCTCCATACAGTTTTCCTATGGTTTTGATTAGGAAGAAAGACAAATCTATTCGTATTTGCATAGATTTCAGGCGTTTAAATGCTGTCACGATTCAAGTAATTTAGCATTCGAGTCAGAGGGCGGTACATTGCCCAGGCTACGTGGGAAAAAACTCAATTTACAGGTGTGAGGGAAAAAATATCGGATATTATCTACTACTTATAGGAGACTAGTAATTACTTATCTCACCTTCGCCACAATTAGTGAGCGAATCATAAGAGATATTTAAACGGGCCACAATAACGCCACATATATAAACATAAAAAGAGGTGTGAGACAAGGTTGCGTATTGACCCCCTGCCTTTAATATCTATAAAGAAAACATTTTTAGACAGATACAGAAGTGCCAGAACTGAACATCGGTAGAAGATCAATTAAAAAAATCTTAGATATACAGATTATGCAGTGTTTTTAGCTGAAAGTGAACAGGAGTTGCAAGAGCTTGTGAAGCAAGTAAACAGCACACGTCATTAATAAGGATTGGGCATTAACATTGAGAAATCGACAACAATGATAATTAGCAAAGCAGGCGACAAGACAAAATTAAAGATAAGCATAAATGGGTCAATCCTGGAACAAGTCAAGAGTTTCTCATATCTTAGTCATATAATAACAGAAGATGGCAGACGTGAAACAGAAATAAAGAAGAGAATAAGAATAACCAAAGCTACATTCTACAACATGACAGATACAAACATCTCAAAAACTAACTCACACATTGAAACTGAGAATCATAAAACGCTATATATTTTCTTCATCACTGTATGGAGTAGAAACACGGACAATGAACAAGCAATTAGAAGACAGAATTGAGGCTCTTGCGGCGTGGATATATAGAAGAACGGGACGCGTCTCATGGAAAGAGAAGAAAACAAATAAAGAGGTACTAGAAAACCTAGGAATGAAAAGAGAATTAATGAAGGAGATCAAAATTAGACAGCTAAAATACTTTGGCCCTGTAAAAAAACATAACACCGGACACTGAAGACCATAATAGAAGGAAGAGTTGAAGGCAAACGTGCAAGAGTACAACAGCGCTGTAAGTGGGAAGATAACATAAAGAGATGGACAGGAAAGAGTGCCCCATCAAGACAAGAGACAGACGACGTTGGAGATCCATTGCAGCCGACCTTCGATGTGAAGATGGCACCTGATGATGATCATATGCAGTGGCGTAACTATAATGTAATTGGCAACAATCAACATACGGCAAATATGTACTACAAAAATGTAACTATTTACTTCTTCATCATTACTACCCTTCAGATCTCAAAGGAGCATAGGCCTTCAGCAAATATGTTGTAGCGAAAGGTTTTTCTGGTGTGATGATGGTGGTAAAGAAGAAGTAGAATCTGTCTCCAGAAAGTATGAAGTCCCAGTGCCAGAGAAGTGCACTGGTATTACAAATGAGTTACGGCTGTGAATACTCTGAGCTAGACAATAGATTTAGGCTTCAGAAGTATACTGTGCCACCTTCGCTATAGTAACCCTATGTGATAATATAATTATATTAGAAAAAGTAACTCTGTTGCATACATATTTTTGAATGCACAGATTACAAAAATACGATATGTCTATTTAATAGGGAAAATATATATTTGTATTTAATTGTGTACGAAAATGCTTCCCGTGGGAAAGCGAGATAAATCATGATTGATTTATACGTTTGATTATATGGATGATCTCTCTTGATATTGATTCGGCGTATGAATATGGAAGTCATGTCAGTTCTCGTTTGTTAGGGCCAGAAAATAGATTGATCTTGTTCAATATGTTTATGGCCTGAATTTATATGTATTACTTGTCTAGTACAAGAAGATTCAGTCCTATATTGTATATCTTCGTATGCTAAGGTCGGACTATACCGAACTCTGGCGGAGGTATCCGTTGTCCTAGAGAGTTGTAGGGAGTTCCGAAGAAGCTGGTCGTAATGGCCGGGTGTGTGTTTTCTAGGGCTGGTCCTGTTATAGGTTAAAAGTGATTTGTGGATGATTTTTCCATAAGGAAGGAATGTCTCTGCGAGAGTGTTATGTCAGAGACTCTTCTCATGTATTTCATTATGTTTAGATTCGGACTCCAGGTAAAGCCAGACCCTTTTTCCTTTGATGATCTCCTTATGGTTAGACCTAGATGAAACATCGTATTTTCGAGCATCGTTGGTCGTTGAAATATAGATTGATGAAGATGACAGGTTCCATCAGCGCTTATGTCTTCATGAAGCAACCTTCTGACTAAGGGACTGTATGGAAACTCTAGGAAAGTCTATATGTACAAGTTATGAATTAACTCTGGCTTATGATTATCCTCCCGCTGGGCGAGTGAGCGAAAACTCAGGGAAGGAAGCCGTTTTGTATTCCTGTCATCATTATGGATCACTGTCCAAAGAACGGATCATGAATCTTACTATTCAGACAGTGGCACGGAGATCTCATTAAGATTAAAACCCCTACCGTGGTTTAACTTTGTTACTTAAATATTTGACATATACAGCTGGAGTACTTAGGCAAGGAAAAAGTTCGTCCAGTGAACTCTTTGTATATTTACACACACATACCCACTGATGCGTTCAGTCAGTTAGGGGATATGGCAATAGTCCGCCAGAACATTGGCTAGTCAATAACAGACACTCTACAGTGGTAGGCCAGTTTCCTGGGTCCAGCCTTCGCAGTCTTGAAAGTGGAAGTCACCTAGTGTTTCAAGAACATTTATTTTGGCCAAATGTGACACACATCAACACCAATAGTACAGCTTACAGACGATGTCAACCTGACCTGTCAAGCAGAAGCGGTATGTAGGTCAGCGCTTATTGACATTTTGTCAGACAACTTCAAACAGAAGCGATTGTTTATCTTAACAAGAATTGCAGTGTTGTTGGACAGAGAAGAGCATTTAATTCATCGCTGGATCTTCTATTGTGCTCAAAGAAATTGAACACTGTAATAGTTTAGAAACAAACCTAGTATTTAATAAAGTTGCAAGCTATTTTGATTAAAAGCTAAGCCTTCTCTGCAACACATTCTTTCTGCAACACTCTATTCACATCACATTGCCATATTATTTAATCATATTATATATGCATGTGTTCTATTTATGTTTACATGTTATTTGTTATGTATTAAATTAGTTTATGTTCTGTGTGACTAGTACAAGGTATACCGAGTGACATTGGTCTTGTACTAGTGTTCAATAGGTACAAATTTTCTTAATTGGAAATTTGTTAGCAACAATTTGCTATTTCTGTTAGCTGTGACGACTGTGTTCATATTTGTTTTTGTAATATTTTTTCTGTTCTTTAGTTTTGTTTGATTTGTTTGTATAATTGTAGATCTCATCTTTTCTTTCATTTCAGTTCTTTACACCCTTATGTTTATACACTGTGGCGTTATTTGTCTTGTTGATGTCATTGCAGTTATCATCACAGATTCTGTGATTATTTACTTCAGTTCCTTATATTAATTTAATTTGATTTCTGCAATTGTTTTCATATTGTCTTTTCTTGTTTGTCCTTTGTAATGTCTTTAGTTGACAGATGATATATTAGGTATAGCTGAATACACTTATATTATAGTACAGATCAGTACTTTATGATTATTATTGTTATAGAAGAAAGTGTACAAGACCTTTGAAAGGCTTGTCTCCCACAGTGATTGGGATAGAAAATATTATTTTCCACAGGTACTCAAGTGATCATTGATTACATTAAGGAAGTATACAAGACCTTTGTAAGGCTTGTCTCCCACAGTGATTGGGTTATACAGATATTGTTTCCACAGGTACTCAGGTTATCATTTGTTATATTATAAACAAGATAACCATATAAGGTTTGTCTCACACAGAGATTGTGATTGTGAGCTGATTATTCAACTTATTACAAACTTGTGGTTGCATTACTTGGAAATATATATATATAATCATACACTATTGATACTATAGAGTACTTAGATTATAAAGGTGATTATACAAGCTCTTTATTAGAGACTTGTTTCACACAGTGTTGTGGTAAAGTGATACTTATCTAGAGACTTCTTCCCAGTGAGGTTGGTACAAAGTCTTTGAATAATACTAAGAGAGTAAAATAGAGTGAAGTGACTATACAAGTCTATAGTACAGACTTGCCTCCCATTGAAGTGGAATAGGGTAATTATTTTATTATTTCAGGTTACTGATCTCTTTAGACAAGATGTCTAGTTTAGATTACTTTATTGCACAAGGGAAATCCCTTGATAAGACTGGTAAAGAGTTAGAAGAATGGACAACTGCTCAATTTGCTATTGCATTAAAATCGGAAGAGAAAAAACAAAAAGATAAGAATAAATGGAAAGCAGAAGTTGAACAAAAGAAGATAGATGCTGAGAATTTCAGATTGCAGATGCAAGCTGAGGAGAGAAAAGCTGCTGCTGAGGAGAGGAAACTTCAAATAGAAGAAAAAAAATTAAAAGCTGCTGCTGAGGAGAGAAAAGCTGCTGCTGATGCTGAACAAAAAAGACTAGACAGAGAAGCTGAAGCTGCTGCTGAAAATAAAAGAGTAGAAGCTGAACAAAAGAAATTGCAGATGCAGGTGGAAGAAAGGAGATTTGAGGCAGAGCAAAAAAGACTAGACAGAGAAGCTGCTGCTGCTGCTGAACAAAAAAGACTAGACAGAGAATATGAACAAAAAAGATTAGAAGCTGAAGAAAAAAAAGCAATAAGAGAACATGAATTTGAGTTAGAGAAATTAAGATTGACAAGTATGAGTAATATTAATCAGGCATCTAGTGGTAGTGGTAAACCCTTTGTTTACAAGGTCAAGGTACCAGCGTTCAACTCTGCCAGTGACGATATAACATTCTGGCTTGAGAGATTTGAACGTGCTTGTCGAGCTCATAATGTGGACAAATCACAGTATGTGAATCAGTTGTCTGAAAATCTAAAAGGGGATTCTCTGAATAAGTTATGGTTGGTTGAAGAGGCCGACAAGGATAACTATGATGTTATCAGGTCAGCCTTGATAAGGAAGTATCAGTTGTCAGAGGAAGGTTACCGTCTTTTGTTTAAAACAATGAGACCTGAGACAGGTGTAGAATTCTCAGAATTCATTGCAAATGCACGTCTTACATTTTCACGTTGGATTGAATTATCCAAAACACAGAAAACATTTGAGGCTCTTACGGATTTATTACTCAGAGACAAGATCATGTCTTCGGTGAATAAACCATTTCTAGAATTTTTACATGAGCGTAAACCAAGTACATTAAAACAAATGGAAGAATATTGTGACCAATATGCCACGGCACACCCTGACATGATTCTAAGCAACACTAACATTAAAGAGGGTATGCCAGTTGCGTCAGCAACTCAATACAATAATAATTACTCACACAAGTCCCAAGGAGCTCAAGATAAATCTCACAAAAAGGTTAATTGGAATAGTTATCAAAACCAAGGTAACCACTCAAATCAGGGTTCTTCTTCGAAGACCTGGAATCGGGCTGACAGTCCTCGACACAGGGGTGCCCATAATTATAGAAATTTCCGAAAAGGGAGTAACTATAGGAACTACCCAAGTTCGTCATGGAAACAACAAAACCAACATTACAGGGATACTCATTATAATGAGTATGATGATTACGATCATGAACATTATGATTCAAACCCAAATAGGAGTTATAACAGAGGAAATAATAATTACAGAGGCAATTATAACCGAGGTAGATCACAACACAAAAGACATGGTAAATCTCATTACCAGGCTCACTCTGCACAACAAGAGTTCAATGAAGCCGGTAATCAAAATAATGATGATAAGAAAGACTCTAGTAATGTAGGATGTTCTGCTTTTGATTTTAGTAGAGCATCTCAGTGCTCCCAATGCAAAACGTTATTCGATCCAACCACGGTTTCTACTTTAAGCTGTGGTCATCCTCTTCCTGCTCTTCCTGCGTCAGTCGCGCATGATGGAAGAGGTGCTCTTGTCTTGAATAGAGGTCTAGTAGATGGTACTCCGGTCTCAATTCTTTTCGATTCCGGGTGCACAACCATTGGAGTGAGGCAGTCACTCATAGATCCTTCTCGAGCCACTGGCAAAGTAATCAAATGCGTAACATTTGGTGGCACATTGGAGAAGTACTCTACTGCCATTGTTAACATTGCTACTCCCTTCTTTACAGGAGATGTGCACGCATGTCTTCTCCCGAATCCGATCGCTGATCTTATAATCGGTCGCATTCATGGAGTGAAAGAATGCACTCCACAACAAATTTCTGATTGGGAAAATGACAATATGCAAACTGCTAATGCAGTAGTTACTAGGGCTCAAGCTCTTAACATTCCGCAATCTTCGCCTTCGGAAGATAATGTTGCGCAGATCCAAGGTGATCCCTTGGAAATTTCTCGTGATTCATTTATGAAACAGCAGGAAGATGATCCTACTCTTAAAAAATTCTTTACGCTAGCAACAAAAGGTGATCCGAATAAAGACACAAATCGTAAATCTTGGATTACGATGAAGAATGGCGTACTTGTGCGTATGGTACAAGACTCCGCTAAGTCCGCTCATTCTCAAATTCTAGTGCCCAAAAATATGAGAGTTAAAATCTTACAGCACGCTCATGATTCTCAGTGTGCTGGGCATATGGGTTTTTCCCGTACTAAATCTAGAGTTCTTGCGTCTTTCTTTTGGCCTTTTGTGAACAAGGACATACGGATCTATTGTCGATCTTGTAAAGTATGTCAAGAAGTTAAATCCAAAGGTCCACGCCATGCTGCACCTATTCAGGCTGCAGATATTCCAATTCGACCATTTCAAAAGATGGCGATAGACATCATCGGTCCATTAAAATAAAGTCTGCTAGAGGACACCAATTTATCTTGACGTGTGTTGACATGTGCACACGTTGGCCAGAGGCTGTTCCTCTAAAGAGCATAACTACTGCTGATATTGCAGATGCTCTTTGGTTAATATTTTCTCGTCTGGGATTTCCAGCAGAAATATTATCGGACCATGGTACCCAACTCATATCGGATACTATGTCTCAAGTAATGTCGACTCTTAAGATAGAGAGATCTTTAAGTAGTATTTATCATCCTATGTCTAATGGGATGGTAGAACGTCTGAATAGGACTCTCAAAAACCTATTAGGTAAGATAACTGAAGATCATCCTCAGGATTGGGACAGAGTTTTACCCGCGGCTCTCTTTGCATATAGAGAGGTCGCCAACGAACATACAGGATTTTCTCCCTTTGAACTTGTCTTTGGCGCGAAACCGCGAGGTCCTATGTCCTTACTTCATGATCTTATAACTGCTGATAATATTGTCGATGACACAAAATCCTCTTACGAATATGTCATTGCGCTTAGACACAAGATTATTGAAGCATGCAAATTGGCAACTGCTTCTTCTGAATTTGCCAAACAGAAGGCAAGGCAATTTGCCAATAAGAAGAGATGCTTACGACAACTTTGTCCAGGAGACAAAGCATTTGTCTTACTACCTTGTAGGGAAAACAGACTTCTTATTTCTTGGAAAGGTCCATATGATGTAATATCAAAAGTTTCCGATGTCGACTATATTGTCGATATTGATGGGAAGCATAAAACCTTCCACATCAACATGCTTACGGAATTCCATGAACGTCCGGATTATTTACAACCTGTTTTCCAGGCAACGGACGATTCTCCAGTCCAACATGGGCATTACTCATCAATGTCAGTAATACGGGATGAGGAAACGAGTTTCTCGGATGTGAATTTGCCTTTTCCGATGATTCCTCTTCATTCTAATGAATCATGGAAAGATGTTACGGTTTCTCCCGAGTTATCTCTAGGAGAACAGAAACAAGTTTCTACTATGTTACAACAATTTCAGGATGTCCTTACTGACATTCCTGGTCAAACTGATGTCATTGAACATGACATTATTCTTACTGACCATAATCCTATAAGAGTCAGACCGTATCCTATCCCGATACATTTTCAAGCACAGGTTGAGAAAGAGTTGGATGAGATGATAGATTTAAAAATAATTGAACCATCCACATCAGCATATTCTTCGCCGATGGTTATTGTACGGAAAAAAGACAATAACATACGTCTTTGCGTTGATTATCGCAAATTGAACCAAGTGACGAAATTTGATGCTGAACCTATGCCTTTACTAGAAGAGCTACTTACAAGACTATCGAAATCTCATTTCTTCACTAAACTTGATTTGTCTAAGGGATATTGGCAAGTTCCACTATCCGAACACGCCAAGCCGTTTACTGCTTTTTCGACACCTAGGGGTCTATTCCAATGGAATTTCATGCCTTTCGGCCTTATGAACGCCCCTGCAACATTCGTACGCATGATGCGTCGAATCCTATCTCATCGCTCAGATGTCATTGCATATCTTGATGACATCTGCCTTTTCAGTGATACTTGGGAAGATCACTATAACGGGTTAAATGAACTATTGTCTATCCTACGCGAGCATAACCTGACAGCGAAACCATCGAAAGCGTGTATTGGTTTTAGCGAAATATCTTTCTTAGGTCACCGGGTTGGTCATGGTTTTCTAAAAACAGAAGACCATAATACAAGTAAAATACTTAACATTTCGATTCCTAAGACTAAAAAGCAAGTGCGAAGTCTTTTAGGTCTCATACAATTTTATGGACGATTCATTCCGAATCTGTCCTCCATTATGTCACCTCTTTCTTCCTTGCTAAAGAAAGGGTCTCCTAATATAGTCCATTGGACTCAAGAATGTCAATCCTCTTTAGATAAGGTTAAAACTATGTTTTCTACTTCACCTATCTTGGTATTACCTACTAAGGATACGACATTTGTTCTTCGTAGTGACGCTTCATCCACAGGGATTGGAGCAGCACTAATGCAAGAGTACTCTGGAACTCTGCATCCTGTGATGTATATTTCTCGAAAACTAAATGCCGCAGAGAAGAATTACTCGGTCCTAGACCGTGAATTATTGTCTATGGTTTGGTCAATCCTTAAACTTCAAAGATTTCTTCTTGGCGCGCATTTCATTGTGGAAACTGACCAGAAAGCTCTTACTGCTATTCAGAGTAAAAATCTGAAGAGCGCGAGATCAACACGATACGCGATTGCTCTTCAACCTTTTCATTTTTTGGTGCGAGCTATCCGTGGGTCAGATAATGTGATGGCAGACATTTTGTCTAGATGCCCACATGATTCCTAATTGTTAGATCCTGAGATTTCTAACATGTCTAACTTTGCTACAGTTTTTTTTTTTTGCTATGTTAAAATGTGTATACATAAGTAATGTATCATATATATTGACTGTATCACTACTTAGCGGTTCATTCATGTATATTCACCGCTGATCTTTGGATGTTTTTTCGTCTTGGATAATCATGATGTTAAAATACCTAAGATGAAATTTTTGGATAAACTAATGTAGAAATTGTGGCATTGCCAATATTGTAGTACGCGTTGGTGACACCTCTCTGGAAATATTTATACTCAGAGAAAAACTTTCTCTGGTTCCTGAGATATAGTCTCACTTGTCGTGCCATATGACGACTTAGCCTTACATTAGGCGTTACATTTGTTTGGAATGCTTATCATCTGCGCATTGTTATTCGTGCGTTGTGAGCCTATTGTATGTTGCTCCTGGATGTATTTAAAAAAAAAATGTACCATTTTTTTTCCCTGGGGGTGTGGTAATCTGTTGCATACATATTTTTGAATGCACAGATTACAAAAATACGATATGTCTATTTAATAGGGAAAATATATATTTGTATTTAATTGTGTACGAAAATGCTTCCCGTGGAAAAGCGAGATAATTCATGATTGATTTATACGTTTGATTATATGGATGATCTCTCTTGATATTGATTCGGCGTATGAATATGGAAGTCATGTCAGTTCTCGTTTGTTAGGGCCAGAAAATAGATCTTGTTCAATATGTTTATGGCCTGAATTTATATGTATTACTTGTCTAGTACAAGAAGATTCAGTCCTATATTGTATATCTTCGTATGCTAAGGTCGGACTATACCGAACTCTGGCGGAGGTATCCGTTGTCCTAGAGAGTTGTAGGGAGTTCCGAAGAAGCTGGTCGTAATGGCCGGGTGTGTGTTTTCTAGGGCTGGTCCTGTTATAGGTTAAAAGTGATTTGTGGATGATTTTTCCATAAGGAAGGAATGTCTCTGCGAGAGTGTTATGTCAGAGACTCTTCTCATGTATTTCATTATGTTTAGATTCGGACTCCAGGTAAAGCCAGACCCTTTTTCCTTTGATGATCTCCTTATGGTTAGACCTAGATGAAACATCGTATTTTCGAGCATCGTTGGTCGTTGAAATATAGATTGATGAAGATGACAGGTTCCATCAGCGCTTATGTCTTCATGAAGCAACCTTCTGACTAAGGGACTGTATGGAAACTCTAGGAAAGTCTATATGTACAAGTTATGAATTAACTCTGGCTTATGATTATCCTCCCGCTGGGCGAGTGAGCGAAAACTCAGGGAAGGAAGCCGTTTTGTATTCCTGTCATCATTATGGATCACTGTCCAAAGAACGGATCATGAATCTTACTATTCAGACAGTGGCACGGAGATCTCATTAAGATTAAAACCCCTACCGTGGTTTAACTTTGTTACTTAAATATTTGACATATACAGCTGGAGTACTTAGGCAAGGAAAAAGTTCGTCCAGTGAACTCTTTGTATGTTTACACACACATACCCACTGATGCGTTCAGTCAGTTAGGGGATATGGCAATAGTCCGCCAGAACATTGAATGACTATTTAATATTGAATGCTGCATGAAATATGTACTACTATTCTACTACCTAATGATTTGCTATGTCAACATACTCATGACTGTATTCCGTGCTGTCCAAGTGTGTGCGTCATTATTAAAAGCATAGAAACGTCAACAGAGGTTCCTAACATCTTTGACTTGCATAAGAGTGTGAGTGAAATATTATCAAGTGTCAACCACATCGAACAGTACACCATTCGCGTATTTTCCACTCACACTACATCAACATGGCCACTAGATACAGTCCTGCGTCGGTTGAGTTGACCTTTGCTCCCCCTGGAGCCTCCATCAGATTCGCCACTGGTTTGCGTAAGGAGAATGAAAGCAGCACCTTACAGCATGCCTGGTAACACTGCAGAGACACGATACACCACTAAATAGTCGTTATTCTACAGTATTCTACAAACTCAAAATTTAACAGTTAAAAATTTAACAAGTCAAATGAATAATAATAATAATAAATTCTTTAAGCGCCAAACACGGCGCATAAGGCAGAAACCAGTGCTCTCCAGGTTGTTCGTTGTGACGCCACTCCTCTTAGCTCTTGCACATTATTTAGGCCCAACGTTCTTCCTTCTCTTATTATTGTTCTTCTGAGTGTTTCTTTTGGTCTTCCTTTTTTCCGCTTACCCTCAGGAACCCAAGTGAGCGCCTGTAGTGGTATTCTGTTGTTTTGCATTCGTAGGACATGACCGATATATGACCATCGTCTTTTCCTTATATAGTCGGAGACATATTTCTGCCTAGAGTCTTCTCTTATTTGTCGATTAGTCTTGAATTCTTTCCAACTGATGTTCATGAGTTTTCTAAGACATTTGTTCTCGAATGTATTCAGCTTGTTCTCCAATGATTTTGTTATTTTCCAACTCTCACAGCCGTATGTTAACACTGAGATAACATTTGAATTAAACAGACGAAGCTTGGTATGTATATTCAATGATCGTAATTTCCAAATGTTAGATAATCTATTGAAGGCGCTAGCTGCCAAAGCAATTCTAGTATGGATTTCTCTTGTTGTGTCACCATCCTGAGTCATTTTACTGCCTAAATAATTGAAACTTTCAACTTTCTGTTGTTTTTCCCCGTTCAAGATGATATCAAAGGTCTCGTTAGAAAAGTTCATAGCTTTAGTTTTTAGAGGCATTTATTTGGAGACCAATTTTAACCGAGAGATGACACAAATTATTTATTGCTTCTTGGGATTGTCTTGGTGTTGAACTTAAGAATGCTACATCATCTGCGAAATCCAGGTCCCCCAGGAATTTTCCATTTGTCCATTTTATACCCAATTGTTCATTGTGGGTATAGTTTCTCATAACCCAATCAATAGCTATTCCAAAAAGTAGTGGTGACATAATACAGCCTTGTTTCACCCCTGTTTCTACTGTAAACCATTCTGTATTCCCTTTATTTGTTCTAACACAACATCTTGCATTGTCATATAGCGCTTTGATTATATTCACATATTTTGTTGGAAAACCATAGATTGTAAGTATCTTCCACTGATAATTAAAGACTTTTTTATTGAAGGAGAATCCAAATGTTATATGTAATTAATTATGGTGAAGAAGGTGAGTGTGGTTTGGGACAGTCACTCACAGTAGCGCACACACCAAGTCATGGAATGGTGTAACGTCTGATGATATTTTAACCATGGTTTATTACAATTATAACATCACGTAGATCTAGACGAATACAGTTACATCGAAACATGAATCTTCATAATGTAGTTAACACACCATACGGCCCTTACACATCCTGGCCTACAAAATCTCTACTCCTCACATCAGTGCACAAAGACTGCGTCTACGGCAGTTATATAATAATCATGGCCTACAAAATCTCTACTCCACATCAGTGCACAAATACTGCATCTACGGCAGTTATATAATAATCATGGCCTACAAAATCTCTACTCCACATCAGTGCACAAAGACTGCATCTACGGCAGTTATATAATAATCATGGCCTACAAAATCTCTACTCCACATCAGTGCACAAATACTGCATCTACGGCAGTTATATAATCATCAAGGCCTACAAAATCTCTATACTTCACATCAGTGCACAAATACTGCATCTACGGCAGATATATAATAATCAAGGCCTACAAAATCTCTATACTTCACATCAGTGCACAAATACTGCATCTACGGCAGATATATAATAATCAAGGCCTACAAAATCTCTATAGTTCACATCAGTGCACAAATACTGCATCTACGGCAGATATATAATAATCAAGGCCTACAAAATCTCTATACTTCACATCAGTGCACAAATACTGCATCTACGGCAGATATATAGTAATCAAGGCCTACAAAATCTCTATACTTCACATCAGTGCACAAATACTGCATCTACGGCAGATATGTAATAATCAAGGCCTACAAAATCTCTATAGTTCACATCAGTGCACAAATACTGCATCTACGGCAGATATATAATAATCAAGGCCTACAAAATCTCTATACTTCACATCAGTGCACAAATACTGCATCTACGGCAGATATGTAATAATCAAGGCCTACAAAATCTCTATAGCATTGCAACAGAATATTGAGCTTGAACACGGACATATAGTGCAAAGCATGTTCAAAATAATCCATAACCATACTTCTGATGAGCAGGAAAGGGAATTGAGAATTGAGAAACAAGCAAAAGTAAACAAACAAAGTGCTCTACAGCAAAGAGAGAATTTCCTAGAAGGTGTTGCTAAAGAGAACGAACTACAGGCAACTGTGTATAGGCTTAAAAGTGAGATACTTGAATCAAACTCAGAACTTTCTAGTGCACAAGCTACATTAAATTCAACTTTAAGCAAAGTCCAAGACTTGGAAACTCAGATAGGTAATCTCATGCGGGAACTTCAAGAACAGAAAGAGATGTATGAGAAATTGAAGGTTGAGAGAAATGTCTGTGAGAAGACTTACATAGAAATGCTTCATGAGGTGATGAATGATAATGCGATGCTCAGTGATCAAATTGGGGAGATGAATATTGTACCCCCCAAGAAGAGTAATGAGATTATGAAAAACAATGATGATGATGTCCAGACTGAAACACTTCAGATAGAGTTGACTCAGTTGAGGGCAAATAAAGAACAGTACGAGAAAGAGACTTTAGTGGAGTTGACGGCTGAGAAAGAGAAGGTCGCTAAAATTGAAAATTTGCTAGCAGAAGAAAGCGACAAAGTTTTGGCTGTTAAGGAGTTAAATAAAAGGTTAAGTGAAACGATTTCACTTAAAGATATTGAAATTGCGGAAGCAAGGGAAAGAATATTTGGCTTAATAGATATGGTTTTGAAAAACAAAAGGTGCTCTTCTGTCAATGTTCACAATGATAGACAGAAAGTTGCGAAAAGTCAGCCCCATATACTTTTTGCTCAGAGAGATGTCATTCATGGTAAAGACAGATCTTATCGTGGTAAATACAACTTTAAAAGTTCTAATATTACTGATAGTTCCAGTGATAATTCTTGGCGTCAGACCAACAAAGATTCTAGTGTAACAGGCAGTTCCGTTGGTCAGGAAAAGAAAGGTGATATATTTCAGGTCAAGACTCATAAGAGCAAATATTTGTCTACTACTGGAAATACTCAGAAATTAATAGCGGGTGTTGAGACTATTACTACTTGTTCCAAAGATGAAACCCATATGCGGAACAATAGAGATACTATTGTTTCTGGCAGTTGTCAAACTCAGCACAGTCAGTTTGAAACTATTGGTAAATATATTCCCATAAGGGAAAAGAAAAACAGTTCTAGAAAGAGAGATAACCCCAAGAGTAAACAGTACCAAGGGAGATCAGAAAATAATAATTTTCCCTCTCGTAGATACTGTAGACAATTTAACAAATCTCAAAGTTTTGATTGTAAGAATGTTGGAAAGTATGATAGAGATAATAGCTTTTCAAATGTTGCTTTATATCACCAGAGTAATGTTCCTAAACAAAAGACTAAAGTCATTTTTTGTAAACAAGACAACGGTAATAATAAGTATTGTGATCGTAGAACAAATAATAAGCGCAATTGTGCTAATTTTGTTCAACATGAGCCCAGAGTCATTTATAATCAAAGTAAACAGAGTAAAAATAACAGTGGATGCTTGAATACTATTGATTGCTCTACTTGTTGTTGTGAATGTGAGACTTTGTTTCAGCGTAAGACAGCGGCGACATTCAAGGTCGGTCATGTTGTCCCCAAGAATTCTATGATATCTACATGTGATAGAGAGAGCTAGTGACATCGTGAAGAGACCGGGTTTTTACACAAGCCGGTACTGGGTAATTGTAAATGTGATTTCTACGTTTTTTTTTTTTTCATTAAATTTCACTATTGAGTAAAATGGAAATTTTCATTTGTATTTGTTGACAGAAGCTACGTTACGATAAGGGTCAAGGCTTCTGTGACATATTGACGGTCAGAAATGTGAGTCAACTTTCCGCTCGAGTAGTCAACCGAAACCTGTCAGCGTCTAAATAGCAACTGATGGTTACTTTCTGAAGGTCAAGCATGTTTACAAGAGAGTGGGAGACTTCGCGTCTGATTTATTTTTTTTTTTTTATGTGAAGATAGTAAATATTTTTTGTATTCTATATTAGTACATGACATGTTGTTGTTTTGAAATAACATATAATTTTGTTGTAATGATTATTTCTATGCATCATTTGATTGCCATAATTTTTTATTGTTATTTATATGTCTGTATTTTGATGATGTATTAATACATTTTTATGCTATTTATATATTATTGTGTTGATAATGTGTAGTATGTAATTATTATCCTTTATACTACTCTGTTCAACTTAGAATTTTTGCAACTGTGTTGTTTAGGATAGTTTTGTACATGATGAGATTGCACAAACTCATTTATTGTGTTGATGTAGTGGTTACTTTTAGATAATCCTGAGTGTTCGTTATTCACTTAATTTATATTTTTCTCATGTTTTGATGTCATGATTAATTAATATATAGAACATACAGAGAAGATGTGTATTATCTGGTATGTTGTGAAATGTAATTTTGGAAAATAGCTTGCATGTATCATACATGATCTTGTATTTGGATTTGTTAACTTTTTGTGAAACTTCGATTTTTCCAGAACTTGATTTTCTTGCCAGTCAGACATGTAGATTATTTTCTTAGCAGATTATTTAAAAAAAAAAAAAAACTTATTTTTTTGTAGATATTTTTATAGAACCTTTTTTATATTTCATAGTAACAACAAAGTGTAGATTTATTTATAATGTATATCTTATCGATTTGAGTAAGAGATAGAGTTATACCTAAATAGCATTGTACGGAGCTGAACGTAATTGTCAGCAGAAAGAACTTAAAGGATAAATTAAATTTACATGTGTTGATTTAAAGGTTCCTTCGAGATAGGATTTTTGTTTTATATTTCACTCATTTTGTTAAAATATTGATTTCATTATTAGGCTTTACTTAAAGTATTACTGAACTACTTAAAAATTAAATACTGGTTTTATGTAACTTATCGAGAAAAAAAAATATGTTTGTACGGTACTGTTGAAAAAAATGATTTTTTTTTTTTTTTGGCATTGTAATTTTTTGTTGTGTGTGCCCAGCATTTGACTTCGTGATATCATTGATATGTAGTTTGATTAGTTCTTGTAAAAAGTTGTTTTTTATTATGATGTATTTTTTATTTTTAGCGCTTGATTGTGCGTTGGTCGTATTAGTTATAGTAATGCTATTACTTGTTTGTTCGATGCCTATAATTTATTTATGTTAGTTTTGTATAACTCTTATAACTTAGTTAAATTACTTATTAGCTTTTGTTTAGTTATAAATTATTTTTTGGTGGTATTAGTATAGATATACTTTGATATTTTGTGTTGTGCCTTTCGATCATGTTTATATATTTATTTTTGAATATGTTATCTGATCAAAACAGTTATTAGTATATACTGTTATTGACTTTCTTTGCGTTCGTGCCTTTGCTTTCTATCTGTCTTTGGTAACTATTCTTCATTTCATTCCTTCTTTTCTGTTGTCTTTTCGGTATGGATTTCATATCTTGTTTATACTTTCGTACCTCATCTTCGTTTTACTTGATTCTATTTGTATACTTTGTCTTCTTTCAACACTTATACCTCTATTCTTTGTATTGTTGGAGTGGTTATATGACTTGATATAACATATCTACTTTTGACAGTTGTATTTATTTTACATGTAATTGTCCAACTTAGTTATGAGTATATGGTATTGTTGAGTTCTTACTTTCTTTTTTTACAGATCATTCTTCTTTTGATTGATCTTGTGTTTTCTCTTTCGATTGGTTGTTTTCGGTTTGGTTTGTACTAAATATACGTAACTTAATTTTGGAACTGATCATATTTGTATATTTAGCTAATTACTTTTTATACTTAGCTGGTTATGCTGTATGCTTTAATTGCTACTTTACACTTTAATGCTGATATTTCTTGTAAATATCTAATTTTGATTTAAAATAAGATATTTTTGTAGGCATATGTTAGAGCTTAATTGTCTTCTAAATTTTTCGTTTTTGGGAGTTAATTTTTTCAAAAAAAAATGATTCTATCATTTTTTTTTCCCGGAGCGGGTGGTAACTGTTGCAAGTGGAATTTATGGAAGGGGAAGTAATCTTTAGAATGGTGTTTTGAACATATTAAATTTCGAGTTGCAACGCTTGATTAAGCGGATACTTGTCTGACTTTAGGATAGAATTATCTTTTCCTATTTTTCGGGTGACAGAGTACAGATAAGCGTGTGAACGCTGTTTAATGTATTTATTCTGTACTGTTTTGAGTTATGTGAATAGCTCGCTAGTCTGCATGTGTTATCGAGAACGGTGTTCAAGACAACCGAATCTCGTGACGGGTTTTTTGGTGGGACTAGTGTGTGATTTGGGGAGTTGTGTTTTGGGCGTGGACCGTGTAGGTCGAGTCCCAGTGTTTTTGGATAATGTATGCCTACGTAGGATTTGAGAAAATGTCGACTTATATATTTCGCTGTGTGTACAGCCTATTTGATAAACTGCAGTGAAGACTGTTTAGGCCATATGAAGATTATTATAGCTGCCGTGTGTTGCAGGCTTTATTGAGTAATGCAGTACTGTTTAGGCCATATGAAGATTATTATAGCTGCCGTGTGTTGCAGGCTTTATGGAGTAATGAAGTACTGTTTAATGAAGATTAGTGCAGGCTTTATTGAGTTGTTTAGGCCATATGAAGATTATTATAGCTGCCGTGTGTTGCAGGCTTTATTGAGTAATGCAGTACTGTTTAGGCCATATGAAGATTATTATAGCTGCCGTGTGTTGCAGGCTTTATGGAGTAATGAAGTACTGTTTAGGCCATATGAAGATTATTATAGCTGCCGTGTGGTGCAGGCTTTATTGAGTATTGAAGATTTGTTTAGGCCGTATGAAGATTATTATAGCTGCCGTGTGGTGCAGGCTTTATTGAGTATTGAAGATTTGTTTAGGCCATATGAAGATTATTATAGCTGCCGTGTGATGCAGGCTTTAGTGAGTATTGGAGTACTGTTTAGGCCATATGAAGATTATTAGAGCTGCCGTGTGATGCAGGCTTTATTGAGTATTGAAGTACTGTTTAGGCCATATGAACATTATTATAGCTGCCGTGTGGTGCAGGCTTTATTGAGTATTGAAGTACTGTTTAGGCCAGGATGTGGACAGGCCGTATTATATATATTTAATGCAATGTGGAAATTATATGATTCGTGTTTTGCTGTCGAATGTGTGTCATTTATGTCATCGTGTCTGTGTTGTACGGAATAAACAGTATCGAACTGTTCTAGTCGTTTGCAACCCTTTTTGACTCCTGAATGTACTCTTATGTACGTACTGTGGTGTGCGATCATATCAACACACACCCAGGTCAACATTCCAGACACAGTGACAGGACAGCAGCACACATATATTAAATTAGCCTGCGTGGCGATGATATAGACCAAACCACTACACTCGCAACAGTGGGTGTAAACAGAGATTATATAACATTTAGACTTAGCGCCGTTATCAGCGGTGGTTTCAAAGACATAACAACATTAACGTTTAATTACATTCAGTGAGAAACCAGCAAATCTAGTCGGTATCAGTCGGTATGAATACAATTTCATAATTTATTTATGTACATCTATCTAGCCTTGAAATGAGAAATCGGTGTTGGAAGATGGTAAAATGTATGATTATTTATATTTACAAATTAAAATAAATAATAGAAAAAAATCTTGGATGAATCTGCGATCAGGAAGACTTTTCTTCAGCCCGCCCTATAACTATGGGGGACTAAGGTGTTGAAGATTGTTTGACCACTGGGCTCCAGTTAGCAGGATCAAAGGTCCTCAAGTCTTTAGTTTAAACTCGATCACGAACTCGATCATGAGCTTGATCAGGAATGATCATAAAACCTGGAACAAAAGGTAATAGGTGGCCATGGTGTTCCAACAATCTCACCAACCACTGCTGTTCATGAGGCGACCATGTCTTCAGTGTTTGTATATAAATGAATGAATCATGGTAGTATGTTACAGAGATAGCATGATAAGATAATGTCTACTGTGCAGAAAATAACAAAATACATGAATAAATCACATGTTATGATACATGGGTACGATATAACCTTTGCCTTCCACTTATGGATGCCAAGTCACTTATGTACTTGCTGGTATGTCGTAAGCTTCCAGGCAAGAACTTAGCCATGATATATATGGCTAACCAACTAATGGTTATGCTTCCTGACAATGCCGTTGGAGGTTATCACTGGTTAGCGTCATTGACTTCCTGTATACCCTTTTTATTATATCTGATACCATCAAATCGTAAACAAAATCTGAAATAAAATGATATTAGTCACACACATATCTTTAATAAACTTACATACCCTCTTAGGATTAATAAGCGCACGGTGAGGCTGTATTTGTTGAAGTCTATCTGCCCTGCATGCAGCGTGAAAAAAAAAAGAACTTTTCTTGCAGATACTGTCTTCCAGTTTCTCACTCTGGCTTCTGGATTTGGTGTGTGTGATTTTAAACGAGCCGCTGTGTCCTTATATTTGGGCGACTATCCCGTACGAGAAAGCACCGTCTGAAGTTCGATAAGATTTCGTTTAATCTCTTGGTTTGAGGCGATCAGTGCTTTTTCTGTACTTGTTTTCTCTTCTTGTCACTACACACCTATATCTTTCCTTCCTTCCTATGTATCCTTTCATTTTCCCAATATGAAGCGTTCATTCTATCCATGTTTTATCGAAATCCGTGGAGGTATGTTTTATTAATAAATTTTCAAAGATCATGAGCTAACTATTAGCAGATGTGATGACTATGAAAAATATCAATTATTTTTAAAACTATTTATATTTGAATAATATCCTTTTGGATATCATTCATACTCTATCTCCTTTGGTGAATTATTATTATTTAAATGTCTTTCAACCAGGCTTGCTCTTGTAGTTTTAGATTTTCTTTCCAGCTAATGCAAACTTTTAAGGTCGGCCATGTTTCATATATTCGCTATCCCTACCTTCATCAATGCTGGTCGGCTAGACGAAGCGCAAATTTTTCAGCCACTTTCAAACTTCAAAGCAAGTCCCACCGCGTTGTCCCTGAACTCTTATTTTTGTGTGTGTGTGTGTGTGTGTGTGTGTGTGTGTGTGTGTGTGTGTGTGTGTCGCGTTACACATTTTTTCACAAACAAAGCAAGTGGTACCAAATCTCGCTACATATGTGCCAGTTCATCCTGTCCTATGCCATCCACTCAAGATCTTTCCCTGTCATCTTTGTCCCTTTCACTTGGATTTACAATGACGCTTAAGAACAAAGGAAATTAAAAGGATGTATATATATATATATATATATATATATATATATATATATATATATATATATATATATATATAAATATATATATATATATATATATATATATATATATATATATATATATATATGGATGTGTGTGTGTGTGTGCGAGGGTTTATTCCGACCATTACTTATGGGAACCTTCTTGTGCTGTGGACCCAGAGACGTGCCTGGTCCACCCGGGCAGTAGTTATGTCACTGATTATATGGCGCCAATACAATAAATATATTTAACGCGTGACATTCTAAAACTAAGAACTGTATCTCAAAATATTCAATAGTCCTATCATATTCTAACTTTTCGCTTACTCAGAGCGTAACCAATGGCCACTATTTTGTCACCTGGCTGTAACAAAAGCCCCGATGTGTGTTGATCCTTTTGGCCAAGAGCAGGGGTCGGCAAAATTCAGCCCACGTCTTCATTTTCCGCACTGGTAAGTGCACTGGCTTTCTAGGTCGGTGGTCCATGGTTCGATCCCCAGCTGAGGTGGGGATTTTTTAGACCTCAAACGGCTCCGAGGTCTACCCAGCCTCATGAATTGGGTACCAGAGCAACTCTGGGAAGGTTAAGAGGCCGGCGTGATGCTGACCCCCCCCCCCCCCCCCTAGTGTGCCGATGGTCAAGAAAATATGGGCCTAACACCATATTCCCAATATGCACCTAAATCGGCGTGTAACGGGATCCTTTACCCGTTTTTTTTTTTTTTCCTTTTCTTCGGCCGCCAAGATATATCAACCTTTTGAATTCATGATCCATTTCTTACAGAGTCACAGAAAAGTGGAGAATCCAGTAAATTTTACATTGTTTTTTTTTTAATTTTATAAACTCTGTAACCTTTTGTAAGATTAATGACCTTTATGTCTCCACATACAAATGTTTTAGTTCCCCAGGAATATTTCTGTTTCTTTTTTATTTGTTTAATTTCACTAATTGTAATACTTTGAATATATAGGTAATGTCTTCTCAAATGCATCATAATTTGAGTCAGTGAATGTTGGTATTTGTTTATTTTAAAATTCATGATTATCCGTACCTAACATGTCACAACAAGAGATTTTTTTTTTTAAAAGAACAGAAAACAACAACATTGACGCTTTTTTTAAAGAAATGCGGGGAGTGGACTATTTTGTTATTGAATCAGATAGCAAAGTATTGTATTTAATATGCAATGAGATTAAGATTTCTGGAATACAGTCTCGTGTGTCAAAATTGTTCTACATTATATATCGTAGATTTCCTGCCCCCGCTTTTCCGGGCGGTTGGGACAAACGCCCAATCGAGGTAATTGTTATTCGCGCCAGCCAATCTTATTTGAAAGTTTTAGTTATGGCAAATTTATGATGAAATATTTTGCACGACTCATCTAGTGCAAAACTTCAACCCAGTACTGTCTAAAATTGGCTGTAAACGTTCGATTATTATTTGGTAAAGTTACATCTATCACACTTTAAAATGTGTTCCCAGATTGGGGAATATCTGACTTGCTTAACCCACGTAATTCAGACGTCGTTATCAGACTATGACAGAAACAAATGGAATGTAGAACATCCAGGGCACACACAGAATGATGCTTATTACCAGCTATACAGAAGAGAACAAGTGGTTATCTTCAGACTCCGCACTGGCCACAACAGATTGAGATACCATCTATTCAATAAGCTAAAGATAGGAACTACCGATCAGTGTAACTGTGGCGCTGATGGGGTGACTGCTGAGCATCTGCTTCAAAGTTGCCCCTTATATGTGGTACAGAGAGGGTGCATGTGGCCAACGCCAGCTCCTTTCGTGGAAAAGCTTTGCGGGGATTCAAGTGGCCTCAGACTGACTACTGCTTTCTTTGAGAACATTCAAGTGGACGTCTGAGAGTGTACGAAGAAGAAGAAGAAGACTATGACTCGGCGCAATTCGACCGTCTGTCTGGACATATTCGTGGTTTATCCGTACCACCAACATTGTGAGTCTTTTGTTCTGACGAATTGAAAGGGACGACTCCAGTCGTTGAATATACCCTAGAGGTTCCGAGCCACACGTATGTCTTTCTCTCTGTAAAGATTAATTCAACTATGAATTCGCCAAAATCAACATATACAAATTTAATGATCAATTACTTTAATACTTGTAAATAAATATGACTGGTGATTATGAAAAATAGAGTTCGGTTGTGTTTGGCCTGTTAAAAATGGGACTCGTCAAAATGCTGAAGTGCCCACGCTGCTTTTTCGTAGATTCGTCTCTGTGGTGATGGGCACTTTTCCAGATCAGTTCAGTAAGTAACCTCTCCTGGTCAAGGCAAGAATCTTCATGTGTCAATCTCAAGCTTCGAACCACAGTCTAGTAGTACAGCAAATGGTCTCTACGGGTCGTACCGCAAATAATCAGCTTGCCTCGTACTAGTACGACAAACTTTAGAGGGAATACCTTGTAAAATGAACAAATTATACTGCTATATATTTGTTTGCCTGATATTAATCAGGCGCCTTTTCCCGCCGTCCGTCAGCCGTTTGTTTTCTCAGATTTTTTACTCTCCCTGAACATATATCTAATATCACTCAGGGCATGTGATGAAAATCACCAGTGTGTCAGTTAATTTAAGGAAAAATTTTTGACTGGACAACGGCAGTGGTTTGTGCATGAAGGAACGTATTAAATTTACATATATGCACAACATGATAATATACAACTATGCACAGGTTGATGTAATCATCACTCACCCCCTGCTCCATTCGGAGTCTGGGGTTACCTCTGCTTTTGGTTCTTCCGTGAGAACTAGCATGAAGCAATCACCAGCGCTAGCTGTGGTGGTTCATGAATGTATTCTTTTCACATGCTGAGGTTGCCAGCCCAGCATGAATCTTTAACACCACTAGCAAATATAAACATGTCAAATTCACAGCATAACATTTATGTTTACAACTTACCCCAGTTGGTAAAATAGATTTCTTGCTCAGTAGGATAGTCGGGTTTGATGGAGTTACTGTGATTTAGTCTTCAATAGGCCCCATTTCGTTTTCTCTTTGTTACTATAAGAGTTGCAAGGGTCTTCGTCTCTTGTTAACTATATGAGGTTGCCAATTTTTGCCTTCTCTCTAGCAAAGATTGGGAAGTATTCTTTTTCTCTCTGAATAATAGGGGTGTTTAGTATGGTTCTGTAGGTAAATTAATTGCGGGTTTTTTTTTCTATAGGGATTAACGTAAGTTAGTACTAAATGGCACCAGTCTTCCCATTTCTAAATATCGTGATCTTGAAATTCCATTTTTTTGCGTTGTTAAATTTATCGCGGTCATTTTTATCGTGGGGAAGGGGAGATGACCCCTACCCAGGTAACGTCCAGCTTACGGTAGAGCGAATCACATTTTGATTTCGCTCACGCAAACAGACGTCGTTAGGTAATGTTACGTGGCGGAAATACGCGCGCGCTTAAAGTAAGCAGAATACACTGGTTCTAAATTTAGAGATGAGCGCATGGAAAATTTTAGATTATCTTTAATTCTATTGGTTGTAATGAGACGCCAAGCCTCAAGTAGGTCGGGGGTCAGCGTGGTTAATCTAAGATAAAGTAGCGCGTCTCAATTTCGCGGTCTCTTAGTCTGCAGAAATTCCTGGCCGTGCGCCCATGCAGTATTGTCTGCTTCTACAACAGAAGAAACGCAGTAATTGGTACGTCTGTAATTTAAAGTAGCGTGGTAATTAAATCTAGTTTCTCTAATAGAGCCTTAGCCCGTTCTAGTATAATTTATTTTAAAACCCTTTATAACTTGTAGCGCCATCAATTATTTCTACGGGGATAGCAGTGTCTATGAGTGATAAAGAGATATTACGTAGGTGTGCTCTGTAAGAATTAATAGAAGGTCTGTAGAAATACACGCATCCTTGATTTAGGTTAATTTACAGAATATTCGGAAGCGCATGTATTTTATTTCATTGAGAGTTTAATTCTGATAAGTCTCATATAAAAATACGGGAACGGATTTAGTAGCGGTTACTGGGATTTATTTTGAGTAGGAATTCTAGATGGATAGAGTAGATAATTATATATTTTTCTATCTGTGAAAGTATAATAATTGCAGGGAAACCACCAGGGAAACCACGTGGGGTAGAGGTGAAAGGAAATTTATTGTGCCTTAAGTGGTTGTGTAATTAAATATTATGCAGAGTATTATTTGGTTTTTGTGTTATGGGATTTAATGAGTTCTAGGAAATATAGTCTATAGCGATAGATATATTTCTGTGTATAGAGATGTAATATATAAATGTATTGGTGAAGTTTAATCATTGATGTGCAGTTAATTGTTGTGCATTTTTTAATCGTAAGGGGGAAACGATGGTAAGGTCTTGTGACCGCTTACAGAGTTAAAGTAGGCCTAAGTACGGGAGGTTTCCCTACCTGTTCTAAAATGTTTAAATGCCTGAGGCAAGCTGTGTATAATCAGTATTTGATCAGTGTGTCTGGGGTTTACTAGACAGGCAGTGGGTTGTCGGGAATAGCTGACCCAGGGTCAGGAAATATTTATGTATCGTCGTGCACAAGATGAAAGGGGAAATGGTGGAGCAGTCTTCGTTTCGGGTGTTTACATGTTTGTGCTAAGATATGAGCGTGACTGAAGCAGCAACTGTATATGTTTTAATAGATAAGTTATTTTATGAGAGTATTTTAGTATTGTAGTACAGAGTGGCCTCTCTTTTGTGTCCACAGCATTGGTCACGGCCTGTAGAGCGGGTTGTCAATAAATCTTGTTCCTGACAGCTGGCAAAGGTAGCCAGTCTTCTCAAGAGAGAAAAGTCGAGGAAACGCCAGAGGCGTAAGAGCTTGTACCGCGGTGGGTATCGGCTCTGAATACATTGGCCCCAGAGAGAGAGAGAGAGGGAGTGAGGAAGAGCAGGTCGAGGCAGCGACGCAGTCTTCAGTGAAAGGGTTTTCTTAAAACCCGGAGCTCTAAGCTCATACACACCCATCGAACCCAAGCAAGCGGGTTGGTGTGTCTTTTATAGCCTAGGTCATAATATTACCGACGGCCCTACACCCAAATGAGGGGTAACTGAGCAAGTGAAAATCAGCTTTTCGCCAAATAGTGAAGCCTCTACAGTCTACGGCAAGTGCCTAGTCAATATTTTTCAGAAGTCATCAGAAGTACGAGTCAGAACCAGGAAGAGAGGGATATCATTTCCGGGTTGCTGACATGAAACGAGAGAAGCAAGGCAGGAGAAGTGGAGAGAGAGATGGTGAAAAATAGATCAGGGACCTGCAGAGTCTCATATTATTCTTAGAGGTAGCCTCTGAGCCTTAGAGTTAGAAAAAGTCTATTAATTAGCAGTGCAAAGTGTGACTTAGTAGCGTATAACGCTGACAGAGTTAGCAGCTGTGCAGATAGTCTTAAGCAGTACCAGCAGAACCTTGACATTAGAAATAGTGAATTATAGAGCATGGCTATAGTTGACGCCCCACCAAATTAGACTGTAGTTAAGATCACTTATCATTTTAAATTTTGTCCCCCGCAGGGTGTATGAAGGAGTGAAAGTTGTTGGAGTTTTAATTTGGTGTGCTTATAATCAAATTGATTTTCTTTGTTTCCAGGTCGGTGCAACCTTGCACGATATATGATTTTCTTTGTTTGTTACTATGTTATGAAAATTCTGTTGATTTGTATAATAAACTTATTTAATGTTCACTGGATCAGCTTCTTCACTATATAGTCCTTAACTGTTGTCTGTATAGTGGTGTCTGTAGTATTAGTTTACCCTTATCTCCTTTAGTTTGTTAACGGTAGTCAGAGGGCGGTGAGTTTATAGCAATTCTTGAAGTCACGATTTGGCGAGGAAGATTTAATTTCGGTTATCATCCTCGAGCCAATAGACTCACCTTACTACATTCACTATCAATTCTAAAATTAAATCTATCATCTTAGTCTTTTCTCACACTAGGGTTTTGTCCTGCACTCAGGTATAACTCTAACATAAATCCAACTCGTGACATCGGGGCAATTTAACACAGATGACTCGAACACACGTCAGGTATTATTTCTATTTCAGAATCCCTCTGTGACTTGTGAGTGGTCCTGTAGAATTCCGTGTTCCGTATTAATATTGGCGAGTTTACTACTGGTGTACAGAGATGCTCTTAACACGTTTTGCCCGGTCCTATAAATTCAGAATCCAACTCTATTCTTTTCTATGGCAAAGTCCAAGCTGTCTATATTGACGATTTCTGGAACGCCTTATGTCAAACTTTTTCTACGTTATATCGTAGGTTCCCGGCCCACGCTTCCACCTGGCGTTTTCAGCAAACTCCTAATCATAGCGATTGTATATTCGCGCCTGAAATGCCAGCCAATACATTCAAAGGTTCATGTTTTGACAACTTTTCCTCATGTAATATTTTCTATGACTCATGCGTTTGAAAAATTCAAACAGTCATTGTCCATTTATGGAGTTGTGATATCCATAAAATGTTGTCAAAGTTTACTTACATCACACTTCCTGCTCACTCTTCAAAATGTCTTCCAAGATTGCGATTATCTATAATCACCTACCCCAAGTAATCCCGAAGTCTGATTATTTCGTTTATCGCTGATCTCTTGTATCACATTACTTGTTGAAAACCGACTGCCTGTCTCGACAAATCATGGTTTATAAACCTGTATTGCCCGTCCATTCAGATATCGAGTCTTAAGTGATTATGCAGTCTTAAGCAAATACTTCATGCTCGCATCTACCTGGAGTCAATGTGGTATTAACACGTTTAGTGATTCAGTTAATCTCTCAGGGATGGGCGATTGTCTCGCCCTGTCATGCGTCGAAGCGTGAAATGTGAACAATGATAGTGGGGAAAAAAGGTAACAATTCTGT
The DNA here is from genome assembly GCA_024509875.1 of Oreohelix idahoensis. Taxonomy (NCBI): domain Eukaryota; kingdom Metazoa; phylum Mollusca; class Gastropoda; order Stylommatophora; family Oreohelicidae; genus Oreohelix; species Oreohelix idahoensis. The sequence continues at coordinate 161,870 of JAMPIV010010765.1, forward strand.
GTAGAGGATAGGCACGAAATTATGTGCGATAAATATGCCGAAATAATAGATAATAACGGCGATGAGAGAAAGTAACGAAAAAGCAAACGAGCCGAATTGTCACAGAATGTTGTTAAAAAGTTAATTCACGTCCTTCAAAATTAGTGGGCAATCTAACGTTTGTATGAGACCCCAAAAAAAGTGTCCCAGTGCATATTAGAAAAATTGTATGTATGGGGGCGGCGGAGGGGGGTCCAGAAGTCCTCTGCCTTCTAAATACGCCACTGGTCATAAGTAAAAAATACACGGTGTCCAAGAATTATTTACCGGATTATGAAGTTCAGTAAACCTGAGGAGATACGAGATTTAAAGATAAATGATAATGTATTTGCAGCCTTATATCAAGGAATTTTATTGGTCACATTCATTGAATTGAAATTTCCTTCAAAATGAAAAGCTCAGGATATGGTTTTTCAAAGTGTTTCCTCGTAGTCACCCTTTATAACACTTGCAATGTCCAGATGTCAATGAGTGTGAGCAATAAAATTCCTTGGGTTAAGACTGCAAATGTTGTATCATATATCTGTAAAACTCGTGTCTGATCAAGGCTATTGAACTTCATAATCCTGTGAATAATTCTCGGACACCCTGTACATCACATAGAGAACGAGAATAGCATTGGGGGAACGAGAACAGAGTGGGTACACGAGATCTTCTGATGCAGTCATAAGGGAGTTAAATCATCATTCAGCTCTCTGAGGAAACAATATGGATCGTTACATTTTCCCTTTCTTTTTTATCCTCTCTTACAGAATTTGTTGTTTTCGCGTTATAGTTCAAATTTCTTGTCATGTCTGGGCCTAATTGACCATCCTTTACTAATTGTTTTGATCGCTGACTTTCGTTTGAAACCATATTGACTCCTGGTGGTGTAGAGTGAAGTGTCTGTGTACGATTTGGTAACACACTTCCGGCTAGACAGTAAGGCACTGATTAAGCGTAGGAGTGGGATTTCCACCGTGATCTATCGCTACCTCGGCCTATCGTTACTTCCGACTTTCTGTCTGGGGAGATAGAAGAAAACCCAGGGCATCGAAGTGTACGGTACTCTTGAGCGAAGGTTGATACTTTTGAATACTCTCATGGAATACTCTAAGTTTCGCCATTGTTGGACCCCTATTACGGATCAGGGGAGACGAAAACCGCCACAAGTTTCCCCAAGGAGCATAAGCTATCAACAAACGTATTCCAGATCGCCTGTTGAATTGTCCATATTGGTTGTTGAAATTTTTGTGGCTTGAAGTCTCTACAAGGACGGATAGCCGATCTAATTTCCAACGCTCTTAGTAGCTTTGTTTAAATAACGTGCATGGTAGGTTACAGATGTGTGTTACACATATCTTGGCAGCAATATAGGATACGCTGGAGGGACAGACAGTGATATCACAATAAGACTACGGAAAGCAAGAGTAGCTTTCATTGCATTGTGAAATAATTCAGAGAAATCAAGTCCAAATAATACGAACAACTGCCGATATGGAAAAGTGGCATCCCTCTTGTCAAATCATTGTAAATAGGGCAAATCACAATTACCAATCATGCTTGTGTGTTAAAAAAAACCAAAACAAACAAAAACGAGATAAAACCGAACAAAATCAACCAGAAACTCCAAACAAGAATAGTATTAAGGGGGAAGGGTGTAAAGGCCTGGTGGTTCCAGTTATATAACTGACTTTAACAGATATTTAATTGACTTTCACCTGTCAAAAGTCATATGCATTGTAAGAACAGCAGCAGACCTTCATGTCACGAGAGGGTTGATGTTATTGAAAGAATAAGATATCCTGGACAAAAAGTATCAGATGATACCAGGATAGTGCCAGATAAGAGACTGGTCTTATAAGAAATACCCCCTTTTCTGAAAAGAATAAGGGTGTATCGACATCAAAGGTAGGATCAAGCTGTATAAGTTTCCAGGTATGGTGATATTATATGTTCCTGAATCCCTATTTGCTCCCTCTCAAGATCCTCCTATGATTATATTCTTATTATTATTGTTGTTGTTGTTGACTCTGCTAGGGATATTAACAAAATTATTTACCAACAAAAACTTGAACTCAACTTAAATAAGTAAGTAAGTCTGCTGGTAAATATTTACAATTTATTTATACAGTTTCTCTTTTCTGTTTGAAAAGCTTGAAATGAAATCAAATTCAATTACAACATTAAATCAATAAACATTGGAAAATAATCAAAAAGTCTCAAACGTCATTCAACTTGTTGAAGGTTATCACTTTGGTTAATTGTCTCCGTTGGAAGAACATTTATATAATACTAACAAGTTTCTGTCACTATCACTTGAATGTGAAATATTTTTACTGGATATATATATATATATATATATATATATATATATATATATATATATATATATATATATATATATATATATATATATATATATATATATATATATATATATATATATATATATATATATATATATATATATATATATATATATAATGTCCACACTTTTAATCATAAACTGTGTCTTTATTAGAATCTTGATTTCTACTATGGTGGTGTCATCCGGATACTCTGATCAGTGGCTTTGTTTGACCACTTATCTCTGGTATAGAGGTCTGTTACACTCCTGACATGGACGGACAAGTCCTATGACATTCCTCCAGGCCAGTGGATACTGGGCATCTGGCCCTTTAGACAAGGGCGCTCGCACCACAGGCCCAGCAATATAACCTGAAACAAAATAAATATAACCCCTATATGGTCCATCACTATCCCATTATCACACAAGTGGGGATGATAGACAGTTTTAGACAGTGTGCTAGAAGATGCACAGGACAATTTATACCAGTATTACCCACATTCAGTTCACCGTGACTACACTTTCCCTCTAAATCCTTAGTTAGATCCATTTGTCCATGATCCGCCTCCATATAATGATTTGGTCTAGTATAAAATAATAAGTAACAACTTAAACAATCCAGTAAAACAATCACTTTCATCCTTCCTTACGTTCCTGGTGAGTGTGCCATTCCATCAAGAAATAATTCTTTAAATGCTTTTCTAAACCTACAGACACACTTTTGCCATCATTCTCAATTATTTTGAATATTTCACAAGGCTGGCTTTTGCCTCCAGAATTATACATATGCCTGTAAGTCCGCCAGCAACACACCGTAGTTTTCTAACACAGTCTACACACTTTATTTGCATCCAAAATATTTGTAAAATCTGTCTAGTTATGCAAATCAGGAAAACTTAGATTTTATTTATCTACGTTATTCCTGGAGCGATTTTCTTCATCTAAAGCTTTAAATACGCTCTGTATTATTCTACACCTGTGGTGGGTTTAGATGTTACTGAGATAAATATTACTTGTCTACAGAGTGAGGTCAGCTATGCAAGTCCCTGAGTCTAATAGTTGAAGATGCTTGTTCTCAGGGTACCTGACTGCTACCACCCTACGACCTCAATCTGCGATATATTTTGAGCCTACTTTTATGTAAAGGTGTCTGGTTGTTATCTGGCTTGATGTCTAGGGTAATGTGCTATATGATGTAGAGAGCATGACAACAACCACTAATGTAACTCAATGAAAATGATTAAACAAAGCAATGGTTAAAGTTTGAGTAACAATTTTTTACAATTTTAATTTCCTGTACCTCAATTTCTTGGGTACAGGAATGTTTAAAACTCAAAATAGAATGGAAATGTATTTACAGTAATGTGAATTTAAAAAAGACAACTTGTCTATTATATTATGAAAATGTCTATGACTTGGAATGTCCTGGTAAAGCACTAAATTCTATAAAGGGTCACTCTTATGAGGAACGATTGTGTTCATCACCTCAAGAACGCTGTGTTGATTTAATACTGGAGAGATTATGTCAAGTGAAAAATCATGAACCCGTAAATGGTTCTTATCTTCAAGTTCTGGAGCACTGTGATCTTTCTTCCACAACGATAGTCTTCCCGACTGCAAAGTATAGACACTGCTACAGCACTCTTCAGAGTTTTGGGCAATCAGATACTTATTGCCTCGAACGTGCAGATTCAATAATTCTTATATGGCTTACTGAATGTTTCAACATGGAACCCGCATGATGAATGTTAAATGTTGGAGTATGATCGGTTGATGTGGTATAATTCTGGTTACCACATTGATAAGTGTATTATATTCTTATCATTGAAGAATGCTGTATACATGAAGACACCACACTGATAAATGTAGAATGTAAACTGTAAATGCAAAGGCGTCACACTGGAACATTACATTGACAAGGGTGACTGTGGTGCATGTAGTTTGTGTGTAATAGTCATCTTGATGAAGGTTGATGGTCAACTCGAACCGACACAGTGTTGGATATACAGGTCACCTTGTCCATAAAGCATTGAAGCCCTGGCAAGGGACAGTGTTTATATTGAGTGAGAGTACATGTGTGAGTTATGCGAATGGGTGTACTGTTCTGTAGAGTTGATAGGTAACAATGCACCCATACACTCGTATCTAGAAGTCAATGACGGCTGGAACTACTGTTAACAGTTTCATACAGTTTAATGGGACGCACACTCTGACAACACAGCTACAGCCACTGGAACAGGTTGGCAACAACATCACATGCTTGAAAATGGTTTACGACATCAAAGATACATTCGTAAAGAATGTGAATATAACAGAACGTTAGTAGCTAGTCCCTCTGGGTTCTAGTTGTATTTACTTTCAAGCCTAACTGACTGATCACGTCAGTTAATGTTCTCAAATATTTATCATCAATGGCTCCCTGACAGAACCTCTTCTGACGAAGAATTACAAGCCGTAAATTAGTAGGCCTTTATGACGACAATCTCAAAACCACCAGTAGTGGCTTACAATAGTAGACATCTCTGTATCATCATCAGATAGTAAGGCATCCCTGTTCTCCGAACGATGATCCGCTTAGGCAAAGGCGAGATCCAAAAATGGCTCCTAACTTCGATGAGCTTCGCTCACTCCGAAGCTGCATAATAAAGCATAAGTAAAGGGCGCTGTCCATCATATCAATAATGCTGTGTAGATTATATGCATAATAATGCAATGTATATCATACGAATAATGGTGCTGCTGGCAAAATGTCGTCTCGAAAATAGTCAATCATATACATGTGCAGACCATAACATGGCTGCAGATCTAGGCATTTGAAAAGGTACAGTAACTGTCTCTCTTTACCTTATCATCCTAGAAAAACACTAGAAAAATAGCACCCGCCTTCCTTTGGCGCTAAGAATATATTCTGGGGAGGAACATAGACATAATAGTCACACAGACGATGTCACCTTCCCCCAGAATTTCACAGCAAAGAACAAATCTTCGGACTTCTGTCCGTACAGCGATCAGGATCCGCCCATCATCACGGAAGTCTCTCTCGACAACCCCAATTCGACACATGCGCAGAAACGCGTGACCCCCAGAGTTCAACTCAAGATGGGCCGACGTAAATCTAAGTATTTCTCAACAAAAAGTGTTAACAGATAAATAAATATCTTTCTATATATATCTCTATATTCATTGCCTACAAAAGAATCTGTGCGTAACAGACTACCACACCCCCCGGGAAAAAAATGAAAATCATTTTTTTTTCATCTAAGAGCAACATACAATAGGCTCACAACGCACGAATAATGCGCAGATGAGAAATATCAGTAATTTATATAATGCCAAATAGGCTAAGTCGACGAATAGATCGACAAGCGAGAATATATCTCAACATCTCAGAGAAAGTATTTCTCTAAGTATAAATATTTCCAGAGAGGTGTCACCAACTTATATTACAATACTGGCAATATCAAAATCCATACAATAATTCATACAATAATTCCATATTAGGTACTATGAGTTCATGATTAACAAGGAAGAAAAAATCATCAAAGGACCAGCGGTAAATACACATTAATGAACCGCTAAGTGGTGATACAATCAATATATCATATATTACAAATGTGTACCTATTTTGATATAGAAAAGAACTATTGTAGAGTTAGACGTATTAGAAAGTCCAAGACATAACAGTTAGGTGGAATCATGTGGGCATCTAGACAAAATGTCTGCCATCACATTTTCTGAGCCACGGATAGCTCGCACCGAAAAATGAAAAGGTTGAAGAGCAATCGCGTATCGAGTTGATCTCGAGCTCTTCAAATTTTTACTTTGAATAGCTGTAAGAGCTTTCTGGTCAGTTTCCACAATGAAATGCGCGCCAAGAAGGAATCTTTGAAGTTTGAGAATTGACCAAACCATAGCCAATAATTCACGGTCTAAAACCGAGTAATTCCTTTCTGCCGCATTAAGTTTTCGAGAGATATACATTACAGGATGCAGAGTTTCTGAGTACTCTTGCATTAGTGCCGCTCCGATCCCAGTGGATGAAGCGTCACTACGAAGAACAAATGTCTTATCTGTAGTAGGTAACATTAAGATAGGTGGAGTTGAAAACAAAGTTTTAATCTTATCCAAAGAGGATTGGCATTCCTGAGACCAGTGGACCATATTAGGAGACCCTTTCTTTAGTAACGAAGAAAGAGGTGCCATGATAGAGGATAGATTCTGAATGAATCGTCCATAAAATTGTATAAGACCTAAGAGACTTCTCACTTGCTTTTTAGTCTTAGGAATAGAGATGTTAAGTATTTTACTGGTATTATGGTCCTCTGTCTTTAGGAAACCATGACCGACACGGTGACCTAGGAAAGAAATTTCGCTAAAACCAATACAGGCTTTAGAGGGTTTCGCTGTCAACTTATGCTTGCGTAAAGTAGACAGTAATTCATATAACCCCAAATAGTGATCTTCCCAAGTATCACTGAAAAGACAGATGTCGTCTAGGTATGCAATGACATCTGATCGATAAGATAGGATTCGACGCATCATGCGTACGAATGTAGCTGGGGCGTTCATAAGGCCGAAAGGCATGAAATTCCATTGAAACAAACCCCTAGGTGTAGAAAAAGCAGTAAGAGGTTTGGCGTGTTCAGATAAAGGAACTTGCCAATATCCCTTAGACAAGTCAAGTTTAGTGAAGAAATGAGATTTAGAAAGCCTAGTAAGTAGCTCTTCTAGTAAAGGCATAGGTTCAGCATCGAACTTCGTAACTTGATTCAATTTGCGATAATCAACGCAAAGACGTATGTTATTGTCTTTTTTCCGAACAATAACCATCGGCGAAGAATATGCTGAAGTGGATGGTTCGACTATTTTTAATTCTATCATCTCATCCAACTCTTTCTCGACCTGTGCTTGAAAATGTATAGGGATAGGATAAGGTCTGACCCTAATAGGATTATGGTCAGTTAGAATAATGTCATGTTCAATGACATGGGTATGTCCAGGAATGTCAGTAAGGACATCCTGAAATGTTTGTAACATTGACGAGACTTGTCGCTGTTCCGCCATAGATAAATTAGGAGAAACAGTGACATTTTTCCATGATTCACTAGAATGAAGTGGAATCATCGGAAGAGGAAGATTCACATCCGAGAAACTTGTTTCCTCATCCTGTATTACGGACAGGGATGAGTAATGACCATGAGGGACTTGAGAATCGTCCGTCGCCTGAAAAATAGGCTGCAAATAATCTGGACGTTCATGGAATTCCGTAAGCATGTTGATGTGGAAGGTTTTATGCTTCCCGTCAATATCGACAATATAGTCAACATCGGAAATTTTCGATATTATATCGTACGGACCTTTCCAAGAGATAAGAAGTCTGTTTTCCCTACAAGGTAGCAAAACAAATGCTTTGTCACCCGGACAAAGTTGTCGTAAGCATCTCTTCTTATTGGCAAATTGCCTTGCCTTCTGTTTAGCAAATTCAGAAGAAGAAGTTGCTAATTTGCATGCTTCGATAATCTTGTGTCTAAGCGCGATGACATATTCGTAAGAAGATTTTGTGTCATCGTTAATATTATCAGCGGTTATAAGATCATGAAGCAAAGACATAGGGCCGCGCGGTCGCGCGCCAAAGACAAGTTCAAAGGGAGAAAATCCTGTATGTTCATTGGGGACCTCTCTGTAAGCAAAGAGGGCCGCGGGTAAAACCCTGTCCCAATCTTGAGGATGATCCTCAGTTATCTTTCCAAGTAAGTTTTTGAGTGTTCTATTTAGGCGTTCGACCATCCCATTAGACATTGGGTGATAGATACTACTCAAAGATCTTTCTATCTGCAGAGTAGACATTACTTGAGACATGGTATCCGATACTAGTTGGGTGCCATGGTCTGATAATATTTCTCCGGGGAATCCCAGACGAGAAAATATGAGCCAAAGAGCGTCTGCAATATCAGCAGTAGAAATGCTCTTCAGAGGAATAGCCTCTGGCCAACGTGTGCACATGTCAACACACGTTAAGATAAACTGATGTCCTCTGGCAGACTTGATCTTAAACGGACCAATAATGTCTATTGCCATTTTCTGAAACGGCCGAATAGGAATATCTGCAGCCTGAATAGGTGCAGCATGGCGTGGACCTTTAGATTTGACTTCTTGACATACTTTGCAAGATCGACAATAAATCCGTATGTCTTTGTTTACGAAAGGCCAAAAGAAAGCCGCAAGAACTCTTGACTTAGTACGGGAAAAACCCATATGTCCAGCACACTGAGAGTCATGAGCGTGCTGCAAAATTTTAACTCTCATATTCTTGGGTACAAGAATCTGAGAATGCATGGACTTAGTGGAGTCTTGAACCATACGTACAAGTACGCCATTCTTCATTGTAATCCAAGATTTACGATTTGTATCTTTATTTGGATCACCTTTTGTTGCAAGAGTGAAGAATTTCTTTAAGGAGGGATCATCTTCTTGCTGTTTTATAAACGAGTCACGAGAAATTACCAAGGGATCATCTTGGTTATGCGCTTCATTATCTTCAGTATATGAAGTTTGAGGCATATTAAGAGCTTGAGCTCTTGTGACTACTGCATTAGCAGTTTGCATATTTTGATTTTCCCAAACAGCAATTTGTTGCGGAGTGCATTCTTTGACTCCGTGAATACGACCGATGATAAGATCAGCGATCGGATTCGGCAGAAGACATGCGTGCACATCTCCCGTAAAGAAAGGAGTAGCAATCTTAATGATAGCAGTAGAGTACTTCTCCAAAGTGCCGCCGAATGTTACACATTTGACTACTTTGCCTGTGGCACGGGAAGGATCTACGAGTGACTGCCTAACACCAATGGTGGTGCATCCAGAATCAAAAAGAACTGAGACTGGAGTATCATTTACTAGACCTTTATGCAAGACAAGAGAACCTCTTCCATCATGCGCGACTGACGCAGGAAGAGCGGGAAGAGGGTGGCCACAACTTAAAGTAGACACCGTAGTTGGTTCGAATAATGTTTTGCATTGGGGGCATTGAGATGCTCTCCCAAAATCAAAAGCAGAACATGCCATATTATTAGAGTCTTTATTATCATTAGTCTGATTACAGGCTTCATTGGGCTCTTGCTGTGCAGAGTTTGCCTGGTAATGTGATTTATGTCTTTTGTATTGTGATCTACCTCGATTATTATTGCCTCTGCAATTATTATTGTTTGCTCTATTGTAACCCCTACTTGGGTTTGAATCATATTTTTCATGGTTACAATTATCATGCTCATTATAATGAGAATCTCTGTAAGTTTGGTTTTGTTGTCTCCATGTTGGATAACTTGGATAGTTCCTATTATGACTTCCCCTGCGGAAATGTCTATAGTTGTGACAACCACTGTATCGAGGGCTGTCAGCTCGTCTCCAGTTCTTTGAAGAAGAACCCTGATATGATTGATTACCTTGGTTTTGATAATTATTCCAGTTACCCTTTTTATCAAACCTATTTTGCGTTCCTTGAAATTTGTGTGAGTAATTAGCATTGTATGGTGTTGCTGAAGCAACTGGCATACTCTCCTTAATCTTAGTGTTGCCAAAAGTTACGTCAGGGTGTGCAGTGACATATTAGCAACAATATTCTTCCATTTGTTTTAGTGTTTTGCGTTCTTCCCGAGCAACAGGTTGTTTTGCCAGACATGGAAAACACTAGTGAAGGGAACATTTCCAATCCTCCAGAAGTTGATCCTTCAACTCCAGCTACTTCTAGTCCTGGGAAAGCTAGCAAAGAACATTCTCTCCTACCATCTTGCCCTAAGAGACCTCAAAGAGATCGCAAGAAACCCTCTTGGATGAATGACTTTGTTCACTCATAAAGAAGGGGGGATGTTGATGGGGTCATCTCCATGGTTACTTTGTTTCCTACCAGAGTTACTTGCCCTTATGCTAACTCTTCATCTTTCCTCTTCTTCCTACTTCCTGCTTCTAAACATGGCTGATTAAATATGTCGGTTTGTATACAGCGCGTTTGCCTTCGTGATTATGCTTCGTAATGTGAGAATGTATGACAGCCAGTCACGTCTCATTATACTTAACAATATTTACTACACACAACAGTAAATATCAACAGTTTCCCGAGCTGTTTTGTACTCACAGACAGAAGGGGGACTACTATCTACCTACTCTAAATTTAGTCGTTTTTATTTCCCTTTATAAAACACGGCCACATAGTCTTTTGAGCCCCAGACATAACTCTGGATCTTACCTGGTTGTCTGCATGCAGGAGGATATCACTATACATCCCATGATAGGCAGGGGGAACTGAGAAGTGGCTCTGTGTAGGACGTGACGATTCCTTAGGAGAGCCGAGAACCAGAGCACAATATTTTAGCTCTGCATATTTGGACAGCCCTCTTGGGTGGCAGGGAATGCACAGTATACCACATACTTCTTCCTCCTAGCTTGGGACGAGATGTGATGATCCTTTAAATGCAAGCCAAGTTGGGAAAAAAAAACTGGAGCTCATGACTTAAGCTCAACACGTTTCGGAATGACAGAAAAACATAGATCTCCAGTGTAGATAATACCAAGGACTCTTAAACTTGATTTGGCTGCAAATGAGCGAAAGCTCAGTAGCCACAGTTAAACAACCACAACAATAGAATCCGATGGCAACCCCTTCCTGGCTGCCACCCGGGGCAAACTACACCCATTGCATCCTCTTTAGTACGCCACTGTCACGTATGTTAATTACTGTATCTGGTGTATTTCTTTCCTTCATCGCAATATTTATTTTGCTACTATTTCCTAAACATTGTTGCTGTGTGTTTTTTTTTGTGTTACCGTGGTTAATTTTGTTTGATAATTGCATTGATTGTATTTTTTATTTAATTTTGTGACGTCAATATGTATGATGTTGTTCTAACTGTGTGTTAGCGTTACTGCCGCTATGAAGATATATTTTTGTTTCCTGCTCTGTACGTTTATATGCCAACATATGAGTTCTCTCTGTAACGACATCTTAATAATTCCCAGGGTGCAAAGAGTTGTCTTATAGTAATTTAATAATATTATCTAAGTTTTGATCTAGCGGAATATATTGACGAAATGTATGAATCACATATCATAATTGCATGACTTTCTTAATTCGTTTTCAAATTACATAATGTGCGTTACCTCTAGTTCCAGAGTGTCACCTGCAGTGTTGCCACAGCTGGGTATTTTTTTTACTAGATCTGGGTTTTTTGGCTTCCGTCTGGGTATCTGGGTATTGTTTTTTCCAAATCTGCATTAATCTGGGTTTATTTGACTATTGACATTTACAATGTATGTATATTCTGTGCACTGAGCATTATACATTATATTTATATTATAATTAAATGTAAAATATTATGTGCTATATATTTTTTTATTCCACTTAAATTTAATTCTTGTTTTTAACCACATCAATGGCGTTGTTTTTTTTTTACTCATATACATCAACTATCTGTCACCGGTAGTGGTGAACCGAGAACTGGTTACGGCATCAATTATACTAGATGTAACAGTGCTGGTAACTATATTACTAGGTGACAGATGGCAGGCCTAGTTGTGTGACTCACACCAGTCTCCTTGTATATCCTCCAAGTTTTAAGTTAGTAGTGTTTGGTACTGGCCCTCTCCGCCAGAGTTGACAATTCTTGGATGAACTACTTTCCTTCTTACTTTCAACCCTTGACTCGTTCGTACCCTTCTTTGTTGTTATACAGTGAATGATCGTATAGTGGATTTATTATAGTGATTGATGATCAGGTATTCAACAACAATCCTTCATGGATCAACTCAAGCATTTGTTTGTTCTCTTACAAAAATCCTATTTATTTACATGTAATATAAATATATTTCAAAGATGCAGGTAATTCTTCATATAGAGCACACCTGCAGTCATATCATAGTTACCTCAAGTACACATTCTATATCTCAAAAGTATGTAGGCATTTAATCCCCTTTGTGCTTATCTCATCTCAAGCTCTATTTCATTTTGCCCAATCTGCCTCAAAACTCCTGATCAACTTTATGCAAAGTACTTTGTATTTCTATTCCTCTGGTACATCCTGGGCATTCCGTTGCTTCTCTTCTCCTAAACTTCTCGCCCAGTACCATTTCATTTACTCATTTTTCTAACATATCGTCTTGTGATTTCTCTGCTGCGAGTCAGGAAAATGTTCATCAAAGTGCATAATAATTCATAAAAAGGTCAATACTTACAGGTGATTCCCTGAATCTCTCCTGTGAATACACTCACTAGTGACATTATAAAACAAATTCTCTTAAGTAGCACTTTTTTCTCTGACTATGAAACTTCTTTGTTTACTCATACTGTTCTGACTAATCTTTATCAAATCCTCCGAATTTCCTAGGACTAGCATCTCCTAACTTATCTATATACCTTATGAGTTTACTTTGTCACTTCTAATCTATCTGTGATAACTTCTACAGATCTTATCAAACTTGTGGCAACCGCACAACATTCTTGATTCTTCATCTTCAGAAATACACGGCCGCACACTTGCGAGCCGTAAACTGTTCTGCCCCTGACTTCTAGTCAATGGTCAGCTGATCTGTCCTGTTTACCAGCTAAAACGATTGGTCAGCCTTATTTCCACTCACTGGAAAAAATGCTCACGCTTTTACAACATAAGCGAATTCAGTGAACTATCGTCTGTTATTTTTAGACTTCTCTCTCTCTATTCCCGTGTGTATTTTTTTCTCAACTCACTAAAACCTGCAAGGGACTTAATTCTACGTTATCTCCCTTTGACGTTTTAACTGAACACCATATTCTCTTCTTTAAAGCTTACTACAAAATCGTTACATGCTAATTTTCTCAACCACAATTGAGCACCCACTAAATCTGCTTAACCCTAATTCAAGACTTTTATCCAACAACCGTAATATGCGGAGTTTCCTCCTTTTTCTCAAAGCATCCCTTCACTCATTTTATCTCCCTTCAGCTAAGACAAATAGTCTGTATCCAAATCCATTCATATTTCTTAAACCATGTTTCTATACTCTTTTACTTGACTAAAACCAAATCACCGTTCATATAAACCTTGCTTGAAGCACAAATAATGCTTTGGGAAAACCCAACGGTGACATATCTATTTCCTGTTATTCTGTTAATGGCTGTCATTTACACTACTCTGTCATGTTTGCGATGTGTTTTAAAGTATTCTTTTTAAATTTTAGACTTAAGCAGATAAACAGCATGTTTTTTTATATTATAAGATTATAAAATGAGCGATGATGAAGGTACGCTAGGTAGTCGTAGCAGCATTACGACACACACGCCACCGCGTAAAAAAGTGAAACCATGGTATCAGCAGGCTTTTTGTGAGGAATGGTTAACAGACAGCGAACTGAAGAATTGGTCATAAGTTTAATCCTAATAGACGCTGGAGCTGGGTTGGCCATGTCCTCAGAAGAGACCCCGATGCCATCACAAGAACAGCTATGCTTTGGACTCCTGAAGGAAAACGAAAGAGAGGCCGACCAAAAACAACCTGGTGGAGGCTGAGATGCAAAGTATGAACCAGAGTTGGGGCACTGTACGAAGGATGGCGCCGACCGAGCAAAGTGGAATAAATTTGTTGTTGCCCTACAAGACGCCACTAGGTGTGATGGCCACTGACTGCTTTCACGGTCGGCGGCTAAGGATCAAAGAAGAAAGAAAGTTAATCCTTATAAAAGCGTGGTTGAAGATGTGCGTGAAGGACGTTGTCGGCAGAGATATGGAAAGATTTCGGAACTCCACAATCAAGATTCCACGTTGTCAATTCATGCATATAATCTTGACGAAGGAGAAGTTGTCGACATGGATGCCGCGAGTCGCTGACAAGTGACAATTTTCAACAGTAACAAGTTACAACTAACATTTTATATTTGATTTGAGGAAAATTTTGTTAATGTAACTACTGTATGTATGTTACTGTTAAAATATCTCGTTTTCAAGAGTTCATATATTGGGGTGTAAATAAAATCATTTTTATATAATTGTGAATTTTTTGTAATAAAAATTGGTAGCACACAGCTTATAAGTGCTAAAGTTGCACTAAAAGATTGTGTAAGCATCGTCCTTCCCGTGTATTTGAGGCATAAAATAATCTGGGTTTATCTCTAGAACGTGAGTGGCAACCTTGGTCACCCGTACTCATATCAACTGAATTTCAACGTAAACCTCTCTTGCCATTTCTTCTTCTTCTTCCTCGTTCGCCCTGAAAAGGACGGTGGTTGCGTTGTGTCTGTTTCCAACGTAGCTGTGATATCTGCACCTTTCGGTCGACACATCCGACTTCTGCACGGCATTTTTTAGGGACCGGGTTTGCCTTCCCATTTCGATCCACACTCGCTCAGCCAGCCTGCACAGCTGCAGACTGTTTCCAGGACCACCACGTGGAGGTGGAGTGCGGTCTTGACCAGCTCTGGTTCGCTGGTCCTGACGCAGGCAGTCAAGCTATGAGTCGCTGACTGCGGTCTCTATTGCTGGGTCTTGCCATTTGATTTTCAGGGGATAGCGCGAACGCAGTCCCCCCTACGAAAAAATTACGCACCCGAGTCACCCACATTTGGGGTGATCGCAGGGGTCAACCCAACCGGAGTGCAATGGAAGGGCCTCAACCTGGGAGTACCGCCTTATTGATCACGGTGTCTCCTGTGCCAGGTAAGTATGCCTTAACTGGCACGCAATTTGGAGCCATACAAAAGTTATAGTTATAACCTGATAGTGTCATGATTAAAGTTACTGTAAAATAGTAATTTAAAATAACTAATAAATCATAAACATATTATTTTGTACTAAAGAAAATAAAATACCAAATTTACATAAATTAATAATTTTTCGAATTCTGCTTTTTTAAGCTATTCAAACTGGAAATATTAAATTTAATTATTTTACAGTGGATTAATTCCCTTTATTAGTAAATTATTTATCTTTGGCTTTGTTATGGTTCTTGCCTAGGAATAAGTGTATAATTTACTTCCCCTTTTAAAGACAGCTCGATACAATCATTTTTAACTGAAGAAAACGCTTATAGCAATCTATCATTAAAGTACAAAGCTTACTTTATGTTAAAGCGCGCTTAGAGTTATTCATATGTGTCTGCGTGTCGTCATTAAAAAATATTTTGTATTAACCTCGAAACTATAAAACCGGAAATGGGTTGTATGCAAATCTGCCTAATCGTTGGGTTGCTAGGAACCGCATAGACAATGATGAAATAAAAATAAATGACGTAGACTTGATTACTAGCTCGGGCGTTGGCGTAGATGGCGAGTCCTTTTTATGGCGTTATGCTAGCAGATAGATAATGTTGGTCCTTTTCAGGACTTAGTATCTATCAACGCTGATCGGGTTAGCAGTCAACAGAGTTTACTTTTTTTTGGATGGTAAATGCGCTCTGAAATAACCAAATAGGTTGACAGGAACGCGCCTCGCCAGAAAAAGGCAAAAACCGAACCCCAAAAAAAAAAACAAAATTGATTACTGATTAACCAACGCATGGTTACCAAAATCAGTTGCTCAAGACGAGTCGACAAGAGAGGCAGCTTTTATCTCTTCATCAACATAAAATTTTACACATCAATATCCACATGACAAGATGCCGCTGCAACAATAAGATAGGATGCTACTTTTACAGAGAGATGCAAATTACTTTTTATGAGAGGCGCTGTCAAACTCGATTTTTGAATCGAATATACATAAGTAATTGAGTTACTGTTATACTCGATTTTTTAATCGAATATACAGGGTGGCCCAAACAAAGTAAGAACATCTCGTAACAAAGGGCTATTTAATATAATTGAATTAATATAATGTTTTGTCATTTACAGTTGTATGCCAAGTAATTACGCTAATCAGAAAACATGTTCAATGTGGCCCCCCCCCCCCCCCCTGCTTTTCAACGACTTTTTGTAAGCGTTAGTCCACTCATTTATGCTTCTGTCAATAAAGCACTGCCCTAGATTTCTCCATTCCTCGATTATTGCCAACTTGAGCTGCTCAACTGTGGTAAATTTTAGCCGACGGTAGACTTTTTCTTGCAATGCACCCCATTTTTTTTTCAATTCGCAAATTTTTAATCAGAATACGGTCTTCTGCTGTGATTTTTGTCATTCTGGTTAAAATATTTTCAAAACACGCAGAAGTTGACGATTGGCAAATTAAAAATCAAAGATGGTGACCGGAAATTGTCGTAATAATAACGTCATTTAGTTAAATAGCTAAGTAAGTAAATCAGTAAACTATTTAAGCTATTATGGATACAGTTAAATAAATTTTGATGTAATATTACATTTTACGAGATGTTCTCACTTTTTTTGGGCCACCCTGTACGTAAGTAACTGAGGTACTGTTGTACTCGATTTAAAAAAACAAGATACGTAAGTAATTCGCA
This sequence comes from Oreohelix idahoensis, assembly GCA_024509875.1. Classification (NCBI taxonomy): domain Eukaryota; kingdom Metazoa; phylum Mollusca; class Gastropoda; order Stylommatophora; family Oreohelicidae; genus Oreohelix; species Oreohelix idahoensis. Next base: position 178,646 of record JAMPIV010010765.1, read on the forward strand.
CCATAAACTGTCCCTCGAAAACTTTCCGTGTAGAGAAATCAGAATTAAGAAAAATGTTCAAGAACGATCAGCTATGTATTAAGAGTAGTAGCGCCCTCCCCCCCCCCTCCCCCCCCCGAGTACTGTTGTACTCGATTTAAAAAAACAATATACGTAAGTAATTCGCACCATAAACTGTCCCTCGAAAACTTTCCGTGTAGAGAAATCAGAATTAAGAAAAATGTTCAAGAACGATCAGCTATGTATTAAGAGTAGTAGCCCCCCCCCCCCCCCCCCCCCCCTTCAGTCATAACTGACTATGGGAATGCGCCCCTGAAGTGACAGCTCACAGATGCTTTTTTTAAAAATTTGCCTGGTGTTTCTTTCGGTGTGTTCTTGTCTCTTCTGCTTGCTGTAAGAGCTTTTTTTTTTTTTTTTTTTGCCAAATCTGAGGTGGCGCCGTAGGGAACATCGCCACTTGGTGCAAGAGGCAGCTTCATCCTCCCATGTTGCTGGATTTATGTCTGGTGCCTTCATGTTTCTCCTGAACACAACTTTGAACCTCAGCTGCGATCACCTGACTTCTTTTGCCATCTGCCAGTTGCCTATATAACATATCTTTGGGGATGCGACCATCTTCTATGTGGCGACATGGCCAAGCAAGTGTAGTCTGTGCTGTCTAAGCAGTGTGTGCATGCTTTGAAGGCCAGCAGGTGACAGTGTGATAAAATTTCGTGCGCTCTCTTCTCCTCTCCGGCAGTATTGAACTACATTTGTTGTGCGTACTGAATTAGGTGCATTATTCTATTGTTAGCATACTTATTTCCCTACTGTCATTGTTCACGTTTCACGCTTCGATGCATGACAGGGCCAGACAAGCGTATCTCACATCCCTGAGAGATTAATTGAGTCCCTATTAATTGAGTCCGTGTTAATACCACATTGACTCCAAGTAAATGCGAGCATGAAGTGTTTGCTTAAGATTGTATAATCACTTCCGACTCGACAGCAGGGTTAGGTGGTTATAGATAAACGCAATCTTGGGAGACATTTGGAAGGGTGAGCAGGAAGTGTGATATGAGTAGACTTTGACAACATTTGTCGGATGTAGCAACTCCATATACAGAGGATGACTGTTTGAAATTTTCAAACGCATGAGTCATTGTGGCGTGAGGTTTTATTTGGCTCTAAGGTCAGAATAGTACTGAAAATTACAGAAATAGAATTTCTGCAGAAAATGGTGAAGTTCCAGTGTCTGAGAGAACTACTGGTATCACAAATTAGTTACGGCTGTGAATGTTCTGATCTCGAAACAATAGTAGACAGGAGACATTCCTCCGCTGTGTAACTAACTGTGATATTAATAAACAAGGAAACAGATTTTACTTAACAAAGATAAAATTGACAAGTCGTTCAAATACAATTTCCTTATTATTTATTTAGTATATACACTATCTACTCTTGTGCTAAAGGGTGAAGGTTGAAAAATGGAATGTAATGGATTTGTAAGTTTACAAATGATTCACATATATTTATATATATATAGATATTACAAGTTTTCCAATTATAGGAAACAAATTTATATCAGCTGTGCTGTTAATCACTTATAGTAAATGTATCAGCTGTGCTGTTAATTAAGTATGTAACATTTATCAGCTATGCTGTTATTATTGTCTCTTGCTACGCTAATTCACTTTCTCGTCACTGACACTAGCTTTTGCTCACAATGCTGACAGAAATGGTACTAATGTGTACTCATCTCTTAGAAGTTCTTGGTTTGGTTGACACAAAACCGGCTGAAGATCGTTCCTTTAGCCCACCCAAGACTGAGGGGGACTAAAGATGTAGATTCGGTGCAATCTCTATGCTCCTGCGGAGTTCCAGGCAGCTGGACTGACGACCCACGATCTCAGTTTTTATGACACGAATAAAACCTGTAACAAGGAAAAATAGGGGCTAATTTCTGTCATCGAGCCCACCTATTTCTAATGTGGATGAAATGAGCGTGTGCCTCGGGTGTCTGCATGTAGGATGAATGACAACATGGCTCAGTAGGATTTAGCAATAGCGAGACAAGACAGGTGTCTACTTGCAAAACCTTCTTTCTGATAAATTAATACATAAATACATTCAATAATATAAATTCAATACATGAATACATCCAATAAAGTCAATACATGAATATATCCCATAATATATATTCAATACATGAATACATCCAATAATATGTACACCTAGGTGTGATACAACCATTTTCTTCCCCCTATAATATACCAGGCCCTCTCTGACAAGTGCTATACTAGCTGGTAACATATATCCTAACAATATTGTTATGTTCTTATGATAGGAGTATATGAGACGAGGACTGTTTGGTGATATATATCAGGTGGGAGTTATATGGGACAATAGATTAGAGTTAGATGAGACAATAGATTGAGTCCTAACAAGGACTGTTTTGGTTAAATTTTAGTTGGTTTTATCTGAGATAATAGACTGAAGTTATGTGAGACAATAGATTGAGTTATGTGAAGCAATAGATTGAGTCCTAACAAGGACTGTTTTGGTTATATTGCAGTTGGTTTTATCTGAGATAACACTGAAGTTATAGGAGACAATAGATTGAGTTATAGGAGACAATAGATTGAGATATAGGAGACGATAGATTGAGTCCTTACAAGGACTGTTTTGGTTATATTGCAGTTGGTCTGAGATAATAGATTGAAGTTATAGAAGACAATAGGTTGAGTCCTAACAAGGACAGGAGACAGAAGATTATCGAAGCATGCAAATTGGCAACGTCCTCTTCTGAATTTGCTAAGCAGAAGGCAAGACAATTTGCTAATAAGAAGAGAACTTTACGACAACTTTGTCCTGGTGACAAAGCATTTGTTTTGCTACCTTGTCGTGAAAATAGACTCCTTATTAGTTGGAAAGGTCCGTACGATATAATATCGAAAATTTCAGATGTTGACTACATCGTCGATATCAACGGGAAGCATAAAACCTTCCACATCAATATGCTTACGGAGTTCCATGAACGTCCTGACTATCTACAGCCTATTTTCCAGGCAACGGACGATTCTCATGTCAAACATGGTCATTACTCATCACTGTCTGTAATACAGGATGAGGAAACAAGTTTTTCGGATGTTAATCTTCCGCTTCCAATGATCCCACTTCATTCTAGTGAATCATGGAAAGACGTTACTGTGTCTCCTGATTTGTCTCTAGGAGAACGGCGACAAGTTTCGTCTATGTTACAAACATTTCAGGATGTCCTCACTGACATCCCTGGACAAACTCATGTCATTGAGCATGACATTGTTCTAACTGAACATACTCCAATTAGGGTTAGACCTTATCCTATCCCTATACATTTCCAAACACAGGTTGAAAAGGAGTTGGATGAAATGATAGATTTACAAATAATCGAACCATCCACTTCTGCATATTCTTCGCCGATGGTTATTGTTCGAAAAAAAGACAATAACATACGTCTTTGCGTTGACTATCGCAAATTGAATCAAGTTACGAAGTTCGATGCTGAACCTATGCCTTTACTAGAAGAGCTACTTACTCGTCTTTCTAAATCGCATTTTTTCACTAAACTTGATTTATCTAAAGGATATTGGCAAGTTCCATTATCCGAACGCGCCAAACCTCTTACCGCTTTCTCTACTCCCAGAGGCCTTTTCCAATGGAATTTTATGCCTTTCGGCCTTATGAACGCACCAGCTACATTTGTACGCATGATGCGTCGAATCCTATCGTATCGGTCAGATGTCATTGCTTATCTAGACGACATCTGTCTTTTCAGCGATACTTGGGAAGATCACTATTCAGGGTTAGTTGAATTATTATCAACTCTGCGTGAGTATAACCTGACAGCAAAACCATCTAAAGCTTGTATTGGCTTTAGCGAAATTGCTTTCTTAGGCCATCGAGTAGGTCACGGTTTCTTGAAGACAGAAGACCATAATATCACTAAGATACTTAACATCTCTATCCCTAGGACTAAAAAGCAAGTGCGAAGTCTTTTAGGTCTCATACAATTTTATGGACGTTTCATTCCTAATCTGTCCTCTATCATGGCACCTCTCTCTACACTATTAAAGAAAGGGTCGCCTAACATGGTTCACTGGTCTCATGAATGCCAATCTTCACTAGAGAAGATCAAAACTATGTTTTCATCACCACCTATTTTAGTGTTACCTACAACAGATGAGACATTCGTTCTTCGTAGTGACGCTTCATCCACTGGGATTGGAGCGGCACTAATGCAAGAGTACTCTGGAACTCTGCATCCTGTAATGTATATATCCAGAAAACTTAATGCTGCAGAAAGGAATTACTCGGTTTTAGACCGTGAATTATTGGCAATGGTTTGGTCAATTCTCAAACTCCAAAGATTCCTTCTGGGCGCGCATTTCGTGGTGGAAACTGACCAAAAAGCTCTTACGGCTATCCAAAGTAAGAACTTGAAGAGCTCAAGATCAACTCGATACGCAATCGCTCTTCAACCTTTTCATTTTTCGGTACGAGCTATCCGTGGTTCAGAAAATGTGATGGCGGACATTCTGTCCAGATGCCCACATGATGCCACTTAACTGTTAAATATTGGATCTTTTTAATATGTATAACTTTACAACAGTTATTTTTTGTTTCTTTACTAAGATACACATTTGTAATTTAATAATAGAATGATGGTATCGCTACTTAGCGGTTTATTGATGTTTATTCACCGCTGTTCTTTGATGATTGTTTCTTCATAAATCATAAATTTAAGATTATAGTGTGAATTTTTGGTATGCATTGTATAATTACCAGAATTGTATTATACGTACATCACACCTTCCTGGAAACATTTATTCGTAGAGAAACAATTTCTCTCAGATTTTGAGATATATTCTCACCGGTCATATTAGGAATTATAGTTATTCCTGATATTTGCATCTGCGCAGTATTCTTGCGTTTTGAGCCTATTGTATGGTGCTCCTAGATGTATTTAAAAAAAAAAAAAAATTTATTTTTTTTTCCCGGGAGGTGTGGTAAGACTGTAAAGGGCAATTTTTACTATCTTGCAATATAATACATTTATATACTTATTATGTTCGCAAATATTTGGTAATCAAAGTATTTCCTTTTTAAGTGCTTAAGGAGAAGTCATTTTTGAGTTACTTCCCTTGAAAGTAGTTCCGTCATCTTCGATCGGACTCCGCGGACGAGTCTAGGCCTACTGCGATTTATTCTTTGGCTGGGTAGGAATAGATTGTTCTTGCTTCAGTATATCTATGGCCTGAATTTATACGTAGTGTTTGTATGAGTAGGACGAGTCTGTCTTATATATGGATATCTTTACATTTCTAAGTCGAACTATGTTGGTTGTGGCTAGAAAAGGTCAAAGGCTATGCAGCGGAAGTATCGCTAGCAAGGGGTGTGATTCATGGCTGTCATCCTGTCTGGATGTAGAATTTTGTGGTAGCCGGCCTATCGCCGAAAAAGTGATCTATATGTGGATGGGGAAAAGTGATAGTCATTTAGACATGTTGTATGTACTTTACCCCAGTGTTTATTCTCTTTTGAACTCCGCCCATGCCGGTCCCAAGCCCGGATGAAAAAGGAGGAGGGCGGCCTGCATGGAGGCCGTAAGGAGGCAGCCCCTCCACCATGCAAAGGCACAACAGGCCAATCACCTGTTTGTCTTAAACTATGATTACGAGAAATACAAGAGAGAAAACCGGACTGATTCTAAAGGCGACGAACTGGAACGGACTACGGACTACGACTTATGGAACTTGGAACACAAGAAGTATAAATGGGAAGGAAGAGGAGCTGGTGGAAGAGATGAGGAAAGCAAAACTAGAAATCCTGGCTATAACGGAAACGAAGAAAAAAGGACAAGGAGTCATGGATCTCGATGGCAACACGTTGCTCTACAGTGGTGTACCCATATCTGAAAGAGCTAAAGGGGGCGTGGGTTGCATTGTGGCCCAAAATCAAAAAGATAGTATCAAGGGATGGAACTTTGTCTCGGAGCGCATTATGGTTGTAAAACTAAAAGAAGGAGAAACCATAGTCAACCTGGTCATAGTGTGTGGGCCAAATGAGGATGAGAGAGCAGAGGTCAAGGAGGAATTCTTCGAGCTGCTTCAAAGGACAGTGGATGACTGCCTAGATGAAGTTATCATGCTCGGAGATTTTAATGCCAGAGTTGGAAATGACCATGCTAGATGGGGTGGCGTTATCGGAAGATATGGAGAAGATACTCTCAATGACAATGGAAAGCGACTCCTTAGATTCTGCAGTGAGCAGAATCTGATCATTACAAACACAAAGTTCCCTCATAAGCGCATACATGCATACACTAGATGTGAACCAACCAAGAATGAGAAGTCAGTGATCGACTATGCCATTGTTCGGAGAAGCTCATTCAGATATGTCCGAGATGCAAGAGTCTGGAGGGGGCCAGAGATTGGAAGTGATCACTACCTGCTAACAATCAAACGAACAACTGAAAGAGTTGCTCAGCCTAGGAACTGCCCAACATCACGCAAGAAACCAAGTAAACGAGCAGGAGAAATGAGCATTAGGACCTACAAGCTGAGAGAGCCAGAAATTAAGACCAGATATCAGGGGCTTATTGCTACAGCAGTGAGCAACACAGAAGAACGACCTGATGACTTGGAAACCCTCTGGAATAAATTCAAGGATATCATAAAGACAGCTGCTGCAGAAGCATGCGGTGAAGTCCGACTTGGGAACCAGAGAAAGAGGACACCTTGGTGGACAGAGGAAGTCAAAGAGAAAATAAGAGAGAAGAAAATGGCATGGAAACAATACTTAGGAGCTAAAAACACAACAGGACAAATGGAAAAATATAGAGAATATGTGATACTCAGAACAGAAGCAAAGAACAAAGTGCTAGCAGCAAAACAGAAGTCCTGGGAAGAATTTGGAGAAAAGCTAGAAAAAAGATGCACAAGAAAACCAGAAATTGTTCTATAAGACCCTAAAGAACATGAGGAAGGAAAAACAATGCCCTCTCAAAATTTATAAAGGACAAGCAAGGCAAATTGCTTACTGCCCCGAAGGAAGTAATGGAAAGATGGAAAGAATATTTCTCAGAACTCCTGGATGGTGAGCATGGTGAAGCAACAGAAATGATAACCACTAGCACAGAAGAGAAAACCAATGATGGTGAAGATGACATAAAGATGGAAGAACTGAGGGCAGCACTAGAGAAAATCAAGATGGGCAAAGCAGCAGGGCATGATGGTATAACACCAGAAATGGTTAAGTACATGGGAGCATCAGGCGACCTGTTACTCTTAAAGGTCCTACAGGCAGCATGGTGCAACAAGACCATACCAAAGGATTGGGAGATTGCCATCATAACACCAATTTTCAAAAAGGGTGACAATCGACAATGTGGAAACCATAGAGGCATATCCCTTCTCAGTGTCCCTGGTAAAATCTACTCTAGAATCCTAGAGCAGAGACTCCGACGCCTAGCTGAGCCACAATTGGATGAGGTCCAGTGCGGATTCCGAGCAAACCGAAGTACTCAAGACCTAATCTTCACACTCAGACAGTTGAGTGAAAAGGCCCTTGAGTATAAGAGTGAGATCCATCTTTGTTTCATAGATCTGGAAAAGGCGTTTGACAGAGTCCCCTGGAGCAAACTTTGGGACTGTTTGGCAAGGAAGAATATTCCAGCACCTCTGATTCATGCTATACAGAGCTTCTACAAGTCTTGCAGAAATTATGTGAGGACAGCAAACCATAAGTCAGAAGAGTTCAGGACCACCACTGGTGTAAGACAAGGTGATATCCTGTCACCTTATCTTTTCATACTCCTCATGGACGATGTCATCAAGGCATGTAAGGAGAGAACAAGAAAGTATTCAGTGGGGTACTGGAAGATGAGACAGGTCTATATTTCGGAGCTGGCATTTGCTGATGATGTTGCCCTGATTGCTAAATCAGAGGCACATCTCCAATCCAACTTGCAAGTCTGGAAGGAAGAGCTGGAGAAGAGAGGGATGGTCATAAGCAGCTCTAAAACAAAATCCATGGTGATATCACGAGAAGAAAGAAAACATCAGATTAAGTTGGGAGAACAGGTCCTGGAGCAGGTCGACCACTTTAAATATCTCGGAGCTATTATAGACCGAAAGGGAGGTATCAAAGAAGAGTTGGCCATTCGAAAAGCAGCGGCTGGGAGACTTTTTCAGGCCATAAATCGTGGATTCCTCAGCAAGAAAGAGGTTGGTAAGAAAACGAAGATGGCTGTATACCGCTCCACCTATGTCCCAGTTTTGACATATGGATGCGAGTCGTGGGCAATGACTACAACCCACAAAAGCCAGATCCAAACCTCAGAAATGAGGTATCTGAGGAAAGTGGTTGAAGTAACAAGAAGAGACATGGTCCGCAACCAGACGATACGTCAAGGCCTGAAATCCCATCCGCTGCAGACCCAAATAGAACAGTCCCAACTAAGATGGTTTGGCCATGTCTGCAGAATGGGAGAAGATCGGCTACCACGACAAGCATGGGAAACAAAGAGCCAGGGATCCAGACCTCCAGGACGACCCAGAGTTCGCTGGGAGGACAACATTAGACAATCTTTGAAGGACCGAGGACTAGAATGGAACCAGGCCAGGAAGAAGACAGCTGATAGAATGGTCTGGCGCTCTCTCTTCCAAACCTCTACACCTCACGGTAGAAGGGGAACGACTAAGTAAGTAAGTAAGTAAGTTTATTCTCTTTTGCCAAGGAATGGCAAAGTTATATTTCGCATAGAAAGGTAAAACCACAATTTATTATGAACTTGGGCTTCGCCATCGTTGTCGATAAACAGATGCACAGTGGTACTTTTGAAAAGAATATTTATTCAAAGGAAGACGACATTCCTATGTATCAGCACTAGATTATATGATATTATTCAATTACTTCTATGATAGAAGTCATGAAGAAATGAGGACATTTAACGAATGACCAATTTTGGTCTGGGTCCTATAGTGAGTGAAACTCACGAGAGAAGAACAGCCATGTTGAAATTCATATACTTTGTATTTATCGAGTGAGAAAAAGGGATGCCTGTACTATCGCTCGATGAACCAAGAGATCACTGCTACACGTGAGAACCCATGTCTGGGATTCCTATATCTTTATGGAAAATATATATATTGAACTTTACGTGAAGGGATATTCACTAGACGAGGTTAGGTCTAGGAGCCTTCCTATATCTTGGTTATGGTCTGACGTGCCCAGTCAGTAAAGCCAGATGATTTACATGATGGAACTCTGAATGCTTATTTACGAATGCTCCATTATGATATTTGCCAAGCATGAATGCTAACTTAAGATGATATTCCTGTGATCAACATTATGCTGTCTATGTCGACATTTGTTCCTGTAACCATACACGTACTGTCCAAGTGTGCGTCCCATTAAATGTTATAAAAAGACCACCGTAGTTCCAGTACTTCTTGAATTCGAACAGTGTGAGTATGAGTGATGTACTACCAACCTGTCAACTCTATCGAATCATTCTACCATTCGCGTACTGACATTCAGATACACACTCATTGTCTACACTCACATTCTTGTCGGAGCCTCATCACGTTCCAGGACAAGATGACCTGTATAACCAAAACTGTGCTGGGTTTAATGAGTTGACAATCGTTACACTTTACTACACCAGTCCCAACATCTACATTTATCAACTGGTGGACATTCACGTCATTTAACAAATAAAGCGTGATTCAACAACTAGTAGCCAGTATGAGTAAACAACTAAACAGAGTTTAACAGACTGTTTTGGTTATATTTCAGTTTGGAGTTATCTGAGACAATAGACTGAAGTTATAGGAGACAATAGATTGAAGTATGAGTCCTAGTCTTCGTCTATTCAATCATATTAGGAAATAAAATCATTATACCTAATTCCCCCAAGATACAATCAGTAAACTGATACGTTCAAATTAAAACAATATATGTTAAATATATATATATATATATATATATATATAAATATATATATATATATATATCATATATTACGTATAAGCTATATATATATATTATATATATATATATATATATATATATATATATATATATATATATAAAGTTGTATCTGCTGTAGGCCTATTTTCCTACCAGTTTATAGTAAATTTATATTTACCCTCTAAGATTTAAACAGGCCAGATTTTGACTCGACTAGTGAAGCAGGCTGCAGGTCGATGCCCTCAGGTAAGCAATAAATCAAGGGTGACAGCGTCTCTCCTCTTCAGTCGGTCGGTATCTCTGGCTTCGTGTTCGGTATTGCGTGCCTTTGCATAAAATCTCGCTCGATTATATAAGTAGGTGAATGCTTAAGCAAAGCTTTTGGTTGGTTCCTGGCGGAGCAAGCTGATTGGTTTCCTCCGGTTTAGTCTTTTGCTCGTACAGCCTAATTTTATTCAGTTTTCATCCGCCATCTTGCGTGAACAAGATGGCCGCGGGCTTAAGTTTTTTCCTGGCGTAACTTCAGGTAATTTATTCCGGCTCAGCAACTGTGCGTTGATTGGCTGGGCTCTCGACATAGGGATTTAACAAAGTAGTGGGGTTACACACAACTCGTTTTCACGACAGTCATACACAATACTATATGAGGAAAAGTTTTCATAATATGAACTTTGAATGTATTGGCTGGCATTTGAGGCGCCATTAAACAAACCAGTTGATTTTATACCACAAGTGCACTACACAGCTAATAGTGCATCATCAAATATATTCATAAATAGCATATGTCAACCAACAACATAATAGTATATGTCAACCAACAACATAAACAAAGGACAATCATAAAAGACAATATGCAAACATTCGCAGGAATCAAATAAATCAAATAGGAAAACTAAAGAAAATTATCACAGAACCTGTGATGACAACTGCGAGGAAATAAACAAAACAAATGACGTCACAGTGTATAAATATAAAGGGTGTATACAACTAAATGAAAGTAAAGATTAGACCTACAAATACAAACAAATCAAAACAAAACTAAAGAGCAGAAAAATATTTCAAAAACAACGATAGGTACAGCTCGTCACAACTAACAAAAATAGCAACAAATGTTGCAAGCAAATTTTCAATCAAGAAAATTGAACCTACAGAACACTAATATAGGACCTCTATGACGTGGTATCCCTATATTAGTCACCTGCCCAACCTACCCACAGAAATATACACAACAATATCACATGTAAACATGTAAACATAAATATATATAGCATATAATAGACTGTGTTGCAACGAAGGCCCAGTTGTTACAATATAATGGTACTATAATTTAAATAAATAATTAATTCTAGCCTTAAATATTACAAAGTTCAACACAACATAGCAGTGCAAGAAGATCCACCGTTGATGGTTCCTATAGCTATCACACGTAGGACTTCTGACTTCACTTGCACTGTACTTCTTGCAAAATAGTTAAATGTATGCTTGAAAAAATGATGTGTAGACTGTCTGTATGAAGTAAACAAAGTCTGACCTAATTACAGCATTATGCTTGCCAGGACAAGTTACGTGAGAAAAATGCTGACATCGACTGTGGACTTGTACTGTTGGTGTTCGTGTGTCGTATCAGGCGTCAGGAAACAATCAGTAGTTGACTTCAAAATGGTGTACACTGCGAAGGTTAGACCCAGGAATCTGGCCGCCACATTGATGAGTGTTAAATGTTGGAGTATGATCGGTTGATGTGGTATAATTCGGGTTACCACATTGATAAGTGTATTATATTCTTATCATTGAAGAATGCTGTATACATGAAGACACCACACTGATAAATGTAGAATGTAAACTGTAAATGCAAAGGCGTCACACTGGCACATTACATTGACAAGGGTGACTGTGGTGCATGTAGTTTGTGTGTACTAGTCATCTTGATGAAGGTTGATGGTCAACTCGAACCGACACAGTGTTGAATATACAGGTCACCTTGTTCATAAAGCATTGAGGCCCTGGCAAGGGACAGTGTTTATATTGAGTGAGAGTACATGTGTGAGTTACGCGAATGGGTGTACTGTTCTGTAGAGTAGATAGGTAACAATGCACTCATATACTCGTATCTAGAAGTCAATGACGGCTGGAACTACTGTTAACAGTTTCATACAGTTTAATGGGACGCACACTCTGACAACACAGCTACAGCCACTGGAACAGGTTGGCAACAACATCACATGCTTGAAAATGGTTTACGACATCAAAGATACATTCGTAAAGAATGTGAATATAAAAGAACGTTAGTAGCTAGTCCCTCTGGGTTCTAGTTGTATTTACTTTCAAGCCTAACTGACTGATCACGTCAGTTAATGTTCTCAAATATTTATCATCAATGGCTCCCTGACAGAACCTCTTCTGACGAAGAATTACAAGCCGTAAATTAGTAGGCTTTTATGACGACAATCTCAAAACCACCAGTAGTGGCTTACAATAGTAGACATCTCTGTATCATCATCAGATAGTAAGGTATCCCTGTTCTCCGAACGATGATCCGCTTAGGCAAAGGCGAGATCCAAAAATGGCTCCTAACTTCGATGAGCTTCGCTCACTCCGAAGCTGCATAATAAAGCATAAGTAAATGGCGCTGTCCATCATATCAATAATGCTGTGTAGATTATATGCATAATAATGCAATGTATATCATACGAATATTGGTGCTGCTGGCAAAATGTCGTCTCGAAAATAGTCAATCATATACATGTGCAAACCATAACATGGCTGCAGATCTAGGCATTTGAAAAGGTACAGTAACTGTCTCTCTTTACCTTATCATCCTAGAAAAACACTAGAAAAATAGCACCCGCCTTCCTTTGGCGCTAAGAATATATTCTGGGGAGGAACATAGACCTAATAGTCACACAGACGAGGTCGCCTTCCCCCAGAATTTCACAGCAAAGAACAAATCTTCGGACTTCTGTCCGCACAGCGATCAGGATCCGCCCATCATCACGGAAGTCTCTCTCGACAACCCCGATTCGACACATGCGCAGAAACGCGTGACCCCCAGAGTTCAACTCAAGATGGGCCGACGTAAATCTAAGTATTTCTCAACAAAAAGTGTTAACAGATAAATAAATATCTTTCTATATATATCTCTATATTCATTGCCTACAAAAGAATCTGTGCGTAACACCGCATCAATGAAATAATGCACAATTTGTAGGTTAACCGGCGATCAATGGTCACACTAAGATCGCCACTGGTGCAGAACAGCGAAGGCAATGGCCATGGATTCCTTGCGTCTGATGATAACACTACTTTTGAAATCTTTATCTTCAAGTGGCAACTAACGCTGGCTTCAAATCGTTTTTATTACTACCATTAGTCTATTCTACCACAGCCAATCGAATTATGTTATGCCCAATTGCCTCTTTTTCAAAATAAATTACACTTTCAAAAATGTAACGTCCCCCCTCTCCCAAGACTGGCAAAGTTGAGTGAGGACATCAATGCGTCTGTCTCTCTGTCTTTTCTTTACAATATTTCCGTTACTATCTAAGCGTTTTTAATGAGAAAAGGCAATTATTGATCAGACGACTGTCTGTCATATAGTCGTTATATTTTTATTTCTCTCCTTATCATAATTTTCATCTTTGTATTTCCCTCTTCAGTTCTTCAAATAACATAACTTTCTCTCTACGGTAGGATAATATATCATAATGTGGAATATGATATTCTAATAAACAAGTATTATCATTTTATTGTCACTGTCCTTTCGTTTATTTTATTCTGCATCGATGTTCCTTGGGCCACCTGTTATCTATCCTTCTAAGTTTCACTTTCGCCATCTCCAGCCCTACACATTAGTAGGTATCTTCAAATTTCCAAGTTAGCCGTAATTTTTTCTTTTCCTTAAATCCACCACTGTTTTCCCTCCCTCTCTCGTTCTTTTCAAAATGCAGCAACGCATTTGGATTTCATCAGAAAATACAACTAGACAGGAAATGCGAGCTTGTCTGTGTGTTTTTACTACCGTCTCACGATCTAAGTGTTTATACATTCAAACTGCGCTACTATTGAACGGGGTGGGCAGGTGGTTTGTAGTGGATTTGCATCACTTTTCCAAAGTCACGCACTTTCGTTACAGTAAGTGATGCCTAGAACCACGGTCGCATGTCGTTCTATTAATACTTCCTATCTCTCCGTCACTCCTCCGTTTCTCTCTCTCTCTTTCTTGGAACGAAACACGCCTTGGCTGTCAAAATGTTATAGTTAATTTCAAGGACGGAGTATGTAAAGCTTGTAATAGTGAGAGAGGGTACCATTCACTTTGCGTTAAGGCTTCTCAAAACCCGCGCGACTGTGGGCGATGGCGAACACGTTGAGCACAACTCCCTATTTTATCTCTATAGTATTTGGATTTATAATCGATAATATTTTATCTATTTGATCGGGGTATCAGGGATCTTACTACAACACCTTCCTAGCTAATAATCTGTTACTTTCCTAAATGCATTTTATTCTATGCGTACTTTAAACAGCCAAATTATGGACAAACCTGAGGCCTCGATGCATTCAACCAAAGATTTTTCCAGTACTATACCACTAGTCGTGAAAGTCTCTGCACAGACGTGTAGAGCAACATTCCCGTTGTAGAATTAGAGACCTCTTCCAGGTGGTACTTCTTTCCTACTTATGTAATTAAATGGCATCCTTCACTCGTTTGCACGGATTAGTCCTAGCCATTTTGTCTGTTCACTGCTTTTGTAAACACGGCAGAACGGTACAGTCTGATTGGTCAGTGTATCAAGCAGTTATCATAAAGTATGGCGCGCGGTTTCGTCAGAGAACACAGAAGGACGTGTTGTGAAAACAGACCAACTCACGACACTTCACATTCTCAATTACTATATATTAACCTTTGTTCGTGTTAAATACTGTTTGACTATATTATGCAGTTCTTTATGTCTGTCTGTTCTTAACACTTCTTCTATATTTATAGGTAAATTTGATGCCAGCAAATAATCTAATATTGGTATTCTCATTTGTTCATACCTCTTATATGTTAACAAGAAATTTTCTATATTATTGTCTTGAAGACATCCTGCACAGTTAATCAATCAGTCAATACCCTTTAACTCCCCGAGGAGCATAGAACTTCAACAAACACATGCCAAGTCTTCATGTCCGGATCCTGCACAGTATGGTTCTTCTATTCTGAAATAGCCTTTTCCCAGCTGTAGTCTGAGAAGTTTCTTATTACTGGGAATTTTCAATTCCCTAGATATCTGACATTTTCTTGTTGGAGCTTTGAATATCTTATATGCATGTCTTCCTTTCAGATTTTTATCCCACTCTGATTTCCATTCGTCTGTTATTAAATCTTTAATTAAGCTCTTAATCTCTGATTTTCTCATCCCTACATTTATTAGATTTTTATCAGATCTACCTGTCTTGGCTTCTTTATCTGCCTTTTCATTTCCCTCTATGCCAACATGTGAAAGTATCCAAGCGATTAAGATTGAACATCCTCATAAGTAAGTAGTAGCCAGAAATCTCCTCTGCTATATCAGGTCTACGACATTCTCGTAAGTTTCTAAGCGCTTGAATTGTTGAAAGAGAGTCATTTAAAATTGTTAGTCTCTTGGGAGGGTTATTAGAGAACATTTCTAGTGCTTTTAGTATTGCCACCATCTCTGCAGTGAAACTGGATGTATTTTCCGTGATACTTTACTCTTTTGCCATTTTCCATATTGGGATATATATTCCTATCCCCAATTTGCCATCATCTCTCTTGGATCCATCTGTGTATACTGTAATGCTTTCTTTTGATAGTTGCTGTATATATTTATTGGCTGAGTTTTTAATATTTTCTATATTATTTGTTTTCTTAAGTATTTCTGCTAGGTGGTAGTCCTTGTCTGGTTTCTTGATCTCCCAGGGTGGAATCACTGGCTTGTATTCACAACTGTTATTATTAATTTCATGGACAATTTTCCTCCATAATTAAAGTATTGGCAGATGACATCTGGAGCTGTATGTGCAATTTCATCCATACACTTTTTTCTCCATCCTGTAGGGTCCAAATTTTAGTGGATTATTCATTGGAAACCAAGTGCCAGGCTTGAGTTGTTAGTTGACATCTGGTAAAAGCTGTATGTGCTGGGTGAGACTTATCTAACATGGAGAACTTTGTTCAACGGTTGTAATTTAGTCTTATTAACTTCATGTGGTTTTTCTCCGTAATTCTAAGATTAGAATTCCTAAACTACCCCTAGAGATTTTATTACAGTATATTAACCCCCCATGATGTAAACTGTCCTAATTTTATAATTAGGATTAAAACTGAAGTAAAAATGACTTTGGCCTTCAAGAGACCAAGTAACGTACCAGCAAACAAGTAAGGGATGAGATGCACAATACTGCTGGCTTCGAATACTTAAAATGTAAATTTTTCTACACGCACATTGAGTTACAAAAAGACACCTGTGGATCACACCAGCATTACAAAGCAGTTTCGTTTGTTCTGGAAAATGGAATGTCTTCCCTGCTGTTTTCTGTGTCAAAGAGAGGCAGACGTAGACCAATAAACACATGAAGGTTGAGACAGAAGAAGCTGTGAGACAGAACTGTGCAGAAAAGGATTTCCCTTGTGGAAGAAAACGCTGCCAGATTTCCTGGAAATTTGAAGCTTAAGCTGCAAATAGGCACAGTGATTGGAGGACTTGGCATGTGTTTGTTGAAGTCCTGTGCTCCTTGGTTTGATTGATTGAAATCAAATTGTTGGCTGAATCTCATTCATCCCCTTTCTTGGAGCTGCAGAAGATGGGTGTTTTTGCGATCCAAACTCCATAATTTTTTGAGAGGACGACACATCAAGTGGCTGCACTTGTCTGTGGAAATGAAAAATACTCGTTGAATTAGATATGTGTGCTCGAGGATCGGAGATTTCAATCCATCCAATTTTTGCTAGTCTCTTTCACACCAATGATTGGATAGAAGATATGATACCACTTTCACACAGGGCCGGAGCAAGGGTTTCATGCGCCCTAAGCGAGACTTGAAATTTGCGCCCCAGTAGTATTCTGTACCATCCATTCGCCTATCTATCCATCACCCTGCCTACCAACAAGCTTACCTATTTCAACCCATTTATCTATCTATCCATTCGTCTTTTATATGTATGTGCTTGATGTTTATTATTTTGATTTATTGTAAGAAAAAAAAAAACAAAGGAACACCGTTACATTGAAAAACAAGTTTAAGACCCATTAGATGGGCGTGAATTGGGAATATGACTAATGTGTTAGGCCCATATTATCTTGACCGTCGGCACACGAGGGGTGATGTGGTCGGCATCACGCCGGCCGCCTTAACCTTCCCAGAGTAGCTCTGGTACCCATTTGGGGCATTTTCAGTATTTAATAGGCAAAGACCCAGGAGCCGTTTGTGGCCTAAAAATTTTCCTCCTTTACATCTGGGAAGATCGATACCATAGCCGGAGCATCTGTTTCATGCAAAAAGCTAGGAAGCCCCCAGTGCACTAACCACTACCCTGCTACCCGCGCTCCTTGATTTATTGTACTAACAATGTGATAATAACAATACTGTTCCCTCTCTTCACCTGTCCATCAAATTTTTGTTCGAAATAGAAACTCTTTACAGAGCGATACAACAGGAAGCAATTTGATCATCAGAAAAAGTCCCCCCGGTCCGACAAGTTTTTCCGGCCCGATTTACTCCTTTAACTGGTAAACCCCTCACATAGAACATTTTCACAAAATAAACTATTATCGCCCTCCATTCCTCCAGTTCCGCTCTCTTCACCTGGTCATCAAATTTGTTGGCACGGAAGAAGTTGCAATGTTGATGATAGGAAACTCTTTACAGAACGATACAACAGGAAGCAATCTGATCATCAGAAAAAGTCCCCCCGTCCGACAAGTGTTTCGGCCCGATTTACTCCTTTACACTCTAAGAGGGGGGGGGGGGCGCACTTGGGTCATGACTCCCAAGCGTCTCAGCCTCCTGTTGTCTTGTATCGAAAATGAACCCATTTCACTTATGGTAGCAACTTTAAAATCCACAACTCCTTAGCCGTGGAGGCAATTGTGAAAGTAACAAAGAAAAGACAAATTATTCCGTTCGTTCCGTCGCACATCACACCTAAGGACACACACCTGCGCGAAACCGACGAGTCTAGCCACTGCGCGTTAGCCACGAAAATTCTGCGCCTGACACTGTATTTACTACGCTGAAAGAAATAGCTGATAAGGATCACAACAATACAAAAGGACTATATTTTTTTAACAAGAAATCAATTTTTAAAGAAAATTTTCTTTATATTAAATAAAATAAGATATAATGTTATGTCTTTATTAGAAATAATTATTAGCTTATTTAATTTAAATAATAGTGTTTTTAAAACATTAAAAAAAATTACATTTAGTTGGAATGCGCCCCTAGGACCTTGCGCCATGGCGACCGCCTAAGTTCGCCTAATGGACGGGCCGGCCTTGCTTTCAAATATCGGCAACTGCACATGTTATTTGGACCTTGAAAACACTGTATATATCCTAATTATAACTCAACCCTTCAGAGGTTGACCGGGATATTTCTCATCATCAATTAAAAAAAGAGAGAGAGAGAGAGATTAAATACTGACGTTAGAAACATCATTGCCAAATTAACGAATGGAATGTTCAAGGGAAACAAATTAAAATTTATTGTGCAATTTTAAATATAATTTACGAACAAAAATACCCGTCAAAACAATGATCTGCTCTTGAACTATGGAAGGTAAAGTCAGCGAAGAAGGGTACCGCTCACGCCTCCTCATGAAACGGAGACATAGTATAATGAGTTCTTTAACACTTCACCTCTTTACGGCAGTATCTGCTATTTCTATTATGTTTATTTTCTAGATTCAGTACCCCGCCCAACCTGACCCGAAGTGGACACTTTCGGTTATAATTAGGGTGTTCTACTTTACGAATTTTATTTTTTATTTTTAATGCTACTTTTACCTTCCCTTTGCCTTTTATTTGGACGTGTGTTTTGAACTTCAGGGGCTATCACGTGTTGAAGTTTTGATCATGTGATTTTCACAAAAATAGCACGGCACGTTTTTCAAACTGCTGGATAATCACAGAAAAGTCAGTAACAACAGCATGGCAAACAAAGATTCTTGTGTATTACCCATGTATCAGCATTATATTAACAGTGTGCATGTTCCACAAGGACGAAAGACTTTACGATTCCGAGAGAAATATATAACACTTCTTGTGTTTATGAGTTTCATGACGGTTTGCACGTTTTCATTTCTGTATTTCCCAAATTTACAAAAGGTTTCAGTGCGAGGTAAGCAAATGCATGTCACCGATGGTTTGTCTGTAACCAAAGCAAATCAAGGATTACCTGGTAGGCCTACACCTTTAGATAAAGGACAACTTTTGCCCCACAACGCAGATTTGATAGACTCTTACGATATGAATGATAATCACACGATGCCTTTTAAATTCGAGCGACCTTGGGAGCAGGAGAATTGGAATGAACAAGTCAAGCAAATGCACATCGCATCAGAGAAACAGGAATATAGTATAGATCTTGAAAAGGAAAATATTCTAAAAAAGCTTAGGGAAAAGGAAGAAAAGAAAAATATCCGTAAACTGGAGGAAGCTATGAAAGTAAACAAAGATCATAACGGATATCCAGGAGCTCGTGGGGGTGAGCCCATTGATACTGGCGTCAAGGAAAAACGAGACAAAGTTAAAGAGGTAAGTTGGAATAAAACTGTTATTAGCCGTCCTCCACATATGACGTCACACATTTTAAACTCCCCTCCCCCTTGTCACATTTTGTCACAAAAACCCAGCCCCCCTCTTATATAATGTCACAAAGCTCTTAACCCTTTCTCTCCCCCAATCAATTATTTATAATACTGAAAAGAAAGAATGTAATCACATTTTTATTTTATTTGATAATGAGACATCATGTTCCACCTCTGATGGGTTGTAATATATATTGTTTTGAATTCCAAATAATATGCCAATACCTGAAAGTGGCATCACATCTCCTGTCCAGTCATTGTAAATAGAGCAAATCAAAATTACCGAATTTGTGTGCATGTCAAAAAAAAAACAACAACAACCAAACCAACAAAAAGAGACAAAACAAAACAAAGCCAAAAAAGAAAAAGAAAGGCAAACAAAAAACACCAAACAAAAATAATAAACAGGTGAGGGGTGTAAAGGCCTGGGGTGTTTAGTTAGATGTTTAACTGACTTTCATTTATCATAAGTTGTATAAGAACATCACCAGACTCACCTTCCCAATAACTATATACTAACTTGTGTTTGACTGTTATACAGTTCCTTAGGTCTGTCTGTTAACACCTCTTCTATATTTATAGGTAAATTTGAAGTTCCCGACATCATTTATGAAAGAGGCGATCCTCGCTGTTTTACTAAATGTTATTTACATGTGGCCAGCATATTTATTATAAAGTTTTGAATTGAAAGAACTAAGTATAATTTCTTCTGCCTGAAGATAGGAGAAGCTTCCTGTATAGTTCCCAGGGTTCTCTGATGAGACAAATAAAGAACAGGACTAGGCATATTGTTGTATGAAGTTCTGCGTGGGGCTAGCAACGGCATCATGTACAACACATTGCCACAGAAACCACCGCTGAAAGAGCGTCTGACTGCTTTGTGCAGGCTTCCTGTTGGACCAGCTACACAGCTGGCTCCATTCCTCATAAGCTCCGCTAAGGAAGATGATGATATGATAGAAGTGTCTTTGTATGCTATATTTTAAAAAAAAAATTTTTAAAGTTGATAATATTAGTTTTTAAAGATAATAAAGGATTACAGGAAACAAAGAAAAAAGGTAAAATTGATATTGGAATAAGTTTTACAAATGAACAATACAGTAGAAACACAAGACATTTTAGGATTACAAACAGGAAACAAAAATAAGAAATATATAACAGTTATGAAAAATACCAAAGGACAAAAAATACCTGGGAAAAATAATAGTGAATTAGCAGATAAAAATACTCAACAAGAAAGAAATATCAGTGCAATGAAACTAACAGCAATAACACAGAAAGGAATATCAAATACAACAAAAGAAAAGTATGGTCTGATGTGGAAGTTATATCAAGTGATGTCAGTTGGCAAATGCTAAATACAAACAGGGACAAAAATTGAAACCAAGGGTAACAGAGACCAATAGAAAGTAAAGAAGAAAGCTACTGGCCAGTTTTTCTCCAAGCCGGAGCAAAGTTTTTTTTTTTTCAAACAAGTTCACAATTATTTTGTTGTTTTTGCACCCCCCCCCGCCCCCCGCCCCCCCCCCCCCCCCCCCCCCCCCCCCCCCCCCCCCCCCCCTTCTGTCTTCATGAGAGCTGTTTATGTTCTGTGTCATTCGTATGTGTTCATTTTTATTTTCACCATGGTCGTTGTTGTTGTTGTTTTTTTTAAAACAATATTCTTTAATTGCTTCTTTTGCCTCTCAGTGTTTCGTACTTTTTTTTGTTGATCTTCTACAGGCTGCGTTTTGTCTCTGCAGCAGTTGTTTAATCTCGGAATATTGTTTTTGCTTTTTTCCTCCTATGTCTGTTATGTGTTCCAGATGATGTTGCACGCCTGGCATGGTTACGAGAAGTATTCATGGGGAGCCAATGAACACAGACCAGTCTCCAAGCAGCCATACAGGCACAGTATATTTGGTCTGAAGTCCTTAGGGACAACCATTGTGGATGCTGTAGATACATTATACATAATGGAGTTGGATGATGAGTACAGAAAGGCTCGGAATTGGATTGCACAGAGCCTGGATTTTGACGTTGTAAGTAAATTGAATGTCGGAATCTACCTTATTCTGCCGACCTAACTTGACAATTTCTTTTTTTTTAATTGTCTACAATGGTGACCAGAGCTGTGAATGGATACCTGACTCTGCTGTTGAGTTAGGGAAGGCAAAGGCAGCAAAGAAGGAAACTGTTCACCCCACCTTTCAAAGCTGGACCTAGTATAGTGAAGTCTCTAACACTTTATTCCCCTACAGCAGTTTCTGCTATGGAACTACCTTTTCCTTTTATGGAGACCAGATTAAAAAAATAAAAGTTTTAAAGTTGAGATTTCTTTACTTACTTTTTTACCTTTTACTTCTTCATTCTACTGTTGCCGTGAAGTGGGGAACTGAAGTTTGAATTCCTGAGCTAATTATGTCACATTGACTGCTATGAGCCTGTTTGTTGTAGGATTTCTGTAATGTTGTCCCTGCATCTGCCTCTTGGCCTTCTCTGTGCCCTGTAACTGGATCTTCTGCTGTTGTAGGTGCTTAGTTGTAATTTATCAGGCTTCATTCCCATGGCCAGAGCACTTAATTTTCTCTCTGTGTATACAGGATATAGTTCCTAGATTTTTTTTTATGTCATCATTTCTCATGCTGCCTCTGCTGATAAAATTAATGGCATTTCTTAAGTTAAGCATCTTATCTCACAGGATGATATGTTCATCTCCTGTGCTTTTCTGTTTTAACAGTTTATGAGTATAATAAACAAAGCTTTCATTGCATTGGGAAATATATGGAGATCAAGAGAAATCGGATCCAACACGAAAATAAGAATCTTCAACTCAAATGTGAAGTCAGTCCTATTGTATGGCTCTGAGACATGGAGAACAACAAAGACAACAACCAAAAAGCTACAGACTTTCATAAATGGGTGCTTGCGTAGAATAGAGGGATTAAAATGGTATGACAAGGTTACCAACGTGGAACTGAGGACAAGAACTAGACAAGTGCCAGTGGAACAAGAGATGAGAAGAAGACGATGGCGATGGATGGGACACACATTGAGGACACCTATTTATAGCATTACAAGGCAGTCCTTGTTCTGGAACCCCCAGGGCAAGAGAGGCAGAGTGTGATAAATTTAACCGTGATACAACGTTAAAATATCTCCAAAGATAAAATGTAGGGATAAAAAAAATGCGTAAGCTACTAGAAGACATGATCGCCCATGCCGCGGGTCACCACCCGCCATGGAAACCAACTTGTTAGACGTGAAGGCAAAACGTTTACCCTTGTAGACGGGATGAGAACGGAGATCAAAAAGAAAAATATGACTGAACACGTGCTTGAAACTAGCAAGGCTAAAAAGACGCAATTGGTGGGGAAAGGAAAAAAATTCACGTCCCCAAGTTGACACAAGGTAAAGAAATTGACAAAAGGGACCTTAGCTATTATACGCAACAGTCATTTCTTGGACGCTTTTACGATACTTAGTCCTTTTATTTGAATTCAGCGGCAAACGCATTACAGAAGATGCTCGAACATATTTCAAAAAACAACTAACCTTGAAAAGTAACTTTTTCTTAATAATAATGTTAGGAATATAAAAACTAGCTAGTTTGATAGACCATCTTGAGCAGAGAAATAATATGCTTTCATTTATACAGACGAATAGATAATAATGAAGATATTGACAAAAGACTGTGTTGCTCATATCAGCGAGCGACTGCATTGAAACAAAAACGTCACTAATTTTCAAAAAATTGCGGCCTTGAGACTCAAGTGCTAAAATCTAGATAAATGAAAGAGAGGGGGAATTAGTGGAAAGTTGTGGCTAAAAATAACTCTAGAGGCAGATTCGTGTAGGAAATGCATGTATAAACAAGTGTGTTTTTGTAAAAAACGCAAGTAGAGACAGACGGACCAACAGACAATAATACATACTTGACTGAGGTATGACTGAATTGACTTTTGGTAGGAGGTTTGAAATTTGAAAAGGGGGAAAGGCGGTGATTGGCCACAGATAAACATATTATCGGCGCTCAGACGCGCATTTTTGCCATTCATCATAAATTGTCCAGTAGTAGACACAGTAATTCTTCAGTGGTGTAATTCCCAGAAGCTAATTGCAATATTTAGAGGGACGCCATACTAGAGCCAGCAGCTCAGCTGAGTTTTGCTAGCATATAACTGTGTTCTCTATTCATAATTCTGGTAAGACTGAAAGTATTTCTTTGTATATTTTAATATTGTTTAATGTTTCGAGTGATTTGATACTGCCATATCAAAATCTATCCCTTACAACAAGTAAGGATTCGCTCTAGATCCCCAGCCCCAGTTCAGGGTCTAGAGACAAACAAAATACATAAACGCCAGCAAGGATTATGAAGGGCGGATCAAGTGTTGAGATCAGGGGAACATATCACCTATCCTATTCAATGGCAGGAAGCTAATGAACATATTTCAGAATATGTAGTCTTGGGGAACTTATACTATGTGAAACCAACTTGGTAAGATGTGCTGTATGGTCAGAGAGATCTGACCCCGTCTATGTGGTGTTGTTGTGTAGTGTTGTGTGTAGAAGTGGCTCAGGAGGTAGAGTTCTGACACATGACCCAATACTTTTATTTCAGAACTGTGAGTTTTTTATTTGGCACCAAAGTGGTGTCAAATGCTGTGTTGAAAAATACAAGTGTGGACCCGTGCAGTCTAGTATTTTGGCAGAGCAGCCTTATATTGCCCCCAAGCACGGAGAGGTGGGGCCACCAGATTCCAGCACCAGAACTACTCAGTCAAAGATACGTGAGCGTCTGGCCTGCTGGACATTCACCAACTTATTTTCTAATTAACACACCAACTATATTCCCATCAACTAGAACATACCATGTTGGGAAATAAACTTGTATTCCTCCCATCAGTAAATGGACAATGTTTGGTAGTCATAGACTGGGAGTGATGAAGCCACCCCAACAGCACATCCATTAATCGTTCTCCCAGATAAATTACAAATATAAACAGTAGTAATATTAACTAGTCTTGTAAAATACATATGTACACACCTTTCATTTATTATGCCATATATTCATGCATTTCATTCATAATTTCAAAACCTTTCATATGTTCTGACCAAAATAAAACCTTGGTTCAGAACAAATAAACTTAAAGAAAATTTAATATCAAAATTTTACACAGCTTGAGTTAGTTCAGTGTGTTATAAATTTTTATTAATATTATTAGACTTATTAAATATCTGTGTGTGTGTGTGTATGTAATCTACCACAACACATTACATATCAGTACCCTAGATTTTTAACGTAGCCACATTCATTAGTAAAAAAGATATGTGTGAGGTCGTAAGTGGTAGCAAGAAGGGCCTTCTGTAAATTCACAGCTACATTTATCTCAGGAGCCTTCACAGCTGACCTCATGCATCACACTAGGTAATATCACAACCATACAGTACCATCAAATCCACTACACAGAGGAAGACCAAGAAGCACATGGAGAAGAGAGCTGGAAACAGAGGTGAAAATGATGAGGAGAACATGGAAAGAACTTGAGATGATGGCACGTGACAGGAGGACTTGGCATGTGTTTGTTGAAGGCCTATGCTCCTTGGGGAGTGGAGGGTTATGAATAAAACAAAGCACAATTTTCAGTCATAATATTCATAACTTTGTTGTTGTTGTTGCTTTCTGCTGTAAACTAGTGACTGTAAAATGTTACAAATAGATGTATCCATTAAGTCTCTTGATGTTTTCACACCTTGGAAGAGATATGTTAATGTTAATCAGAACCGATGTCATTGCACTCCGGGCCAACCCATAGGTGCTCAGTCTCCCTCAGCAAATGTCGAAGGGTATGAATGCTAATTGTTCCTGTTGCGCGCTGGTTGTATACACGGCGGTGGCGTCCTCTCATACGTCCATCCCTGCTGGTCTTACGTTTGATGCCAAATTCCAGCAGTCTTAGCCTTGATGATTCATCGATTGTAGTGTCATTCTCTAATAGACGAACATGAATTGCCCTCCGTATTTCTTCCTTATCCATGACCAATCTACCTTTTATGGGTGCTCTTGAAGCTAGTCTGTCAGCTCTTTCATTGCCACGTACCTCGGCATGACCAGGACAGTAGATCCATATCAGTTCTTGAAGATTCAATGCTTCTATGGAGGTTGCATTCATGTTGAAGCCAACCATTTTGGACCTTTCGAAGCATGGATTGTGAGTCTGATACAATAACTGCCTTTGTTAATAAAGTCTCAGACAGCCATCTTAAGGCAGCAGTAACTGCCTCTACCTCCATTCTCATGCTGGAGGTTGTTATCATGTAAGCCCCGCTATGTTCAGCGGCGGTTCTGCCCTTTACTCTAGCAGAGAAGCCACACCCTGATTTATTACCACAGATTACAGACCCATCAGTGTACACAATGGCATCATCATCCCCAGCATTATCATTTATAAGCTGATCAATTTCCAGCTCTGCTCTCCCTTTGGCCCAAGTTCTGCATTCTCTACCAAGGCTTATGATGACTTGCTGGTAGTTCATACAACTCTCATCTGACTTCTCCACTTTTCTCCCTTGAATATATTTTCAACTGGGGTCACCTGACTAATAGTCTCCTTTGCCTGCACCATCCATGACATCCCCCTCTTTATTCTCGCTCCTTTGATGTCAGTTATGTTCCCATGCAGGGGATGCCTTTTGTCTGTGGTTACACGCATATATGCTTTTACCTGGGCCATCGTATATCTGGATCTAACTGACAGCAACCCAAGCATGTGCCGCATCATCACAATAGGGGTATCTCGCGTGCAGCCCAAGATTAAACGCATCCCTTCGTTTTGAATGCGTTTCAGATATTTAGGATGTACAATAAATACTTACACATTGTGAATAATTTATACAAATTAGCTAATTAAATATGCATAATTTTGCCATTTTTAGAATGCAGACTGATTCCTAACTTTTCCATTCACTGATGTATGGTAAAGGATCCCGTTACACGCCCATTGAGGCATATTGGGAATATGGTGTTAGGCCCATATTTTCTTGACCATCGGCACACTAGGAGTGTTGTGGTCAACATCACGCTGGCCGCCTTAACCTTCCCAGAGTTGCTCTGGTACCCAATTGGGGCTGGGTCGACCCAGGAGCTGTTTGCGGCCTAAAAAATCCCACCTCATCTGGGGATCGAACCATAGACCACTGAGCTAGTGTCACAGGAGCAGTGACATACGGTTCGGCATGACGTAAAACAGAGAATAATGGGTTGGCTATGACAAGGAAAGTAATACTCTCAAAGCTGGTTACGGGGGAAAAAACTAGAACATAGAGTACAACGTCGGAGAACAACAATGACGACACAAGACACACAGACAGAGAACATCGAGATGCAACGAAGAAGGAAGAATTTAACCTACAGAGCTGAAAATTAAAATTCTAGTCCAGAGAATGACAAACGGTCGAAGAGAAGATGGCATCTTCCAACAATAATAAAGGGGATCCTGAAAATTGAGTACCTAAGTGATACACCCGAGTATTCAGCAAGTCGACATAGTAGAAATCAAAAGCTATCTAAGTAATTGCGGTCGTCAGGGTCGAAGCCCTACTGGTCGAGGTTCAACAAAGAGAGAAAATTCAGAGAATGACATGCTAATCCTCTAAGGTTGGTAGAGTTGATAGACTTCTATAATCATCTCTTCATAGGAAAGAAAGGGTTCAGTTAAGAGAATGAATCGCGAGGTTAAAAGAGAAATTGATGCAGGATATTTCGTAAATCGGGTGGAATTGAAGGTTGAGGTCACAAGGCATCCTATAAACTATAAATTATTTTCTATCCGATTGGTGTAGGAGGTTCAACAAAGAGAGAAAATTCAGAGAATGACATGCTAATCCTCTAAGGTTGGTAGAGTTGATAGACTTCTATAATCATCTCTTCATTGGAAAAAAAGGGAGCTGTTAAGAGATTCAGTTAAGAGAATGAATCGCGAGGTTAAAAGAGAAATTGATGCAGGATATTTCATAAATCTGGTGGAATTGAAGGTTGAGGTCACAAGGCATCCTATAAACTATAAATTATTCTCTAGCCGATTGGTGAAGTTGTTGTGCATACTTGTGTTAGGTACAAGCTTGTTTCCTTCGTTTATTTTCTAGTGTAACACTAACATCTGAAGTTGTAAACTGAGGGGAACCAAAAAAGGAAGATAAGAGAAAAAAAGAAGTAACCGAAATGATATGGGGAGAAAGACTATGTCCAAGTTACTAAGAAAATCAATTAAATGATTTCAGACTATATTGGCGTAAGACTTATAATTATGATAGTTGAGAAGGAGTTCAGGGTTCATTGATTTACATTGGTTCCAGTTATTGAATTGAGTGATTCCGTTACTATTTAATGGATTCCTTATGGATTGTTGCTTAATTCCAAGAAAGAATTATATAGAAGATTGTCCGGTTAGCAATGAAGTTAACCTTAACGAACAGAGATTGGAAAAGACATAATCGGAGAACATTTAAGATTAAAACTGAGACGTTGTGGTGTTCTGCTATTGTCCATTAAGATATAAACCCACGTCATCGACACAGGGGAATGCTCACCACTATACGATCAATAAAATAAAATAGAATACACTGAGGGGAATTGAAAAAAAGAAAAATTAACATTCTCCTTGAACGGCCTACAAAACATAACGCGAAGTACACAAATAGAGATACCATCACGAGCAAAGAACAGAATAAAACCCGCTGCGACACTAGGAAGCCAGTGCACTAACCACGATGCTACCGCGGCTCCCACTGATGTGGGTGTGCTTTATTACATACTATTGACTTTTGATATTTTGACACCTTATAAGTGATAGTAAACATCTAAAAATTGTGAGTAAAATATGTTAATTAGCTTATGAAACATGTATGATATTGCCATTTTGAATATGTCAGCTGAGCTTCAAAATACACATATATGCCAAATTTCATTTAGCCTGCATATGAAAAAATATTTTTAATGTTTAAAAAAATATATATTTTTTAAAATTTTTGTCCCATGTATAAAAAAAAAAAATTCTCTTTTCATCCTTTAATTTTAATACAACACTGGTTGTAACTTTTTTGTTTGTTGAGAGATTTGAAGAATTCAGATAGCATTTTGTTTTAGTTGTCATTAAACATTTAACTGTACTAATCAGATGCCATCCCAAGAACAGCTATGCTATGGACCCCTGAAGGAAAGCGAAAGAGAGGCCAACCAAAAACAACTTGGCGGAGGACTGTGGAGGCTGAGATGCAAAGAATGAACCAGACCTGGGGCCTTGTACGAAGGATGGCTGCCGACCAAACAAAGTGGAAGCAGTTTGTTGCTGACCTACAAGATGGCACCAGGCATGATGGCCACTGACTGTTTTGACAGTTGGCGGCTAAGGATCAAAGAAGAAGAAGAAGCAGCATGTTAAAATATTTACTTACTTAGTCATGCTTCTTCTACATTGGGATGTAGAGGTTAGCCAGATATGGCATCACGCTATCCTATCAACAAATTGAGAAGCAAAGTTTATACTAGCAAGCGCTCTTAACCTTTCTGCCAGTCTGACACTTGGAAAAAAAAACTAACTCCTAAACTAAAAAAACATGTTGATATGAGAAGCAAAGATTATGATAGCCGCTGTTTAGTGATGAATAGTTGGTTTACAAAAAATGTGATTGTGAAACGTTGGTGAAGGAGGCCAGGATAACTTAACATCAACCTGTCTTCTTGTATCCACAGTCAACAGAGGTGTCCGTGTTTGAGACAAATATCCGATTCATTGGGGGCCTTCTCTCAGCTTATGCTCTTACTGGAGATCAGGTAATGGCCTGGAAGAGAAACAAAGAGGAGTGGGTAATGGATGAACAGGTAGCTTGTGAAAAAAGTGGAGGAGTCTAATGGTTGGGAAGAGAGGACGTATGCGACTAATTATTGGCTGGTAGGAGAAGAATGGGAGACCAGGTAATGGCTGGTGGGAGACTAGATAATGACTGGTGGGAGATTAGATAATAGCTGCAGGGCAAATAGATAATGGCTGGTGGGAGACTAGATATTGGCTGGTGGGAGATGAGGTAATGTCTGGTGGGAGACTAGATAATGGCTGGTGGAAGGCTAGATAATGGCTGGTGGGAGACTAGATAATGGCTGGTGGGAGGTTAGATAATGGCTGGGGGGAGGTTAGATAATGGCTGGTGGGAGGAGTGGAAGACTAGGTTATGATTAGTGAGAGAGCAGTGGGATACCAAGTAACAGCTAAGAAGAGTGGGAGACCAAGAATAGCTAGTGAGAGACGAGGCAGTGATTGGTGAAAAGTGTGGGAGTCTAGACCATTGCCGTTGAGAGGAGTGGGAAACAGATAACTGCTGTTGAGAATGGGAGAATAGATAACTTCTATTGAGAGAAGTGTGGGAGACTAAATAGTGAAAAAGGAATGGGAGACCAGGTATTGATTGGTGAGATATGTGTAATTGCTGTTTAGATGAGTGGGAGACTGGTAATTAATTTTGGGAGACTAGATATAACTGCTGTTGAGAAGAGTGGGAGGGATGGAACTTTGTCTCAGAGGCACATCTTCAATCCAACCTGCAAGTCTGGAAGGAAGAGCTGGAGAAGAGAGGGATGATCATAAGCAGCTCGAAAACAAAAACCATGGTGATATCACAAGAGGAAAGAAGACATAAGATTAAGCTGGGAGAACAGGTCCTGGAGCAGGTCGACCACTTTAAATACCTTGGAGCGGTCATAGACTAACAGGGAGGCATCAAAGAAGAGTTGGCTACCCAAAGAGCAGCAGCTGGGAGACTTTTTCAGGCCATAAATCGAGGATTCCTCACCAGAAGAGAAGTTGGTAAGAAGATGAAGATGGCTGTATACCGCTACCCCTATGTCCCAGTCTTGACATATGAATGCGAGTCATGGGCAATGACAACAACCCACAAAAGCCAGTGATTTAGCCTGTTTCCAGGACCACCACTTGGAGGGGGAGTAGGTCTTGGTCAGCTCTGGTTCGCTGACCCGGATGCAAGCAGTCAAGCTATGGGTCGCTGACTGCATTTATCACTGTTGCTGTGTCTTCGGTCCCGCATGATGATTTGATTTCTCATAGAGGTCGTCCACATATGACATCACAAAAGTTTGGTAATTTTTTAATAATTTTTTTTTAACCCCACTCAGTTATTGTCACATGTCATCACAAAAACCCAGACACACGTCTCATGTGGCGTTACACAACTCTTACCCCACCTTGTCACCAATTTTTTAAAATACTGAAAAGACAGAAAGTAGCATTCTTTCTCCCAAAAAAAAATTGTAAATGTTAACACCAGCCTGAAAACCATCTTTTAGCTATTGTATCTTTGATCTTATCGAGCTGTCATCAGAATGGTGATAACATGCTATTGTTTTATTTTTTTCTAAATATAATTCTAATCAACAATACAGTTTATTTAGTCTGCATTTTGTTTTTTAAGGTGTGTGTTATATTATATTTAAAACAAAAAGAAATATAGAATTAAAAATCTGTTTAAACCAGTTAAAGGTTATCACTGTTATCTGGTATTCCAGCTACGATTTTAATATTAATAAAAGTGTAAAAAAATTGTGGACCTGAGCAAGCCCCCTCACTGCGTGATGTCATATGCTGACCCTATAGCAGGAAACAGTATTGATTGACTATACATTATTTTGAAAAACACACGGAGAAGAGACGTGGTGGCAGAAATTATAGTTATAAAATAGACATGGAAAGACCTTGGGCAGGTTTCACAGGACAGAACGACTCGTCACAAATTTGTTAATGACCAATGCTCTTTGGGGAACGGAAGGGTAGTGATGATAATAATGCATTCTTTTGCTTTCAGGTATTCAAAAACAAGGCTAAAGATATTGCTGACAGATTATTGCCAGCTTTTCGTACACCAACAGGTCTGCCTCTGGCTATGATCAACATTAAAACGTGAGTTGCTTCTTTGTCAAATCAGTGTATTGGCAAATTGTAGGTGCTTCTGATTTTTTCGTTGGAGCTACTTCATAAATTAAAGGGCAATCCTAATCTTTAGACTAGTAAACCGGACCGACACAGCTAGAGAACAAACGAACAAACTTTATTTTCAAAGGGTTTAGAATTGGGCACGCAGGCCCGTCTAACATTCTTCCCTTCCTTTCTCTCGTCTTCATACTGAATCCATTTATTCTCACATGTATCTTAAATAATACTTAAATAATAAAATAACAATAAAATAAAATCCCAACATTGTAACAGTACAATAACAGTTACACAGATTTACAGTACCTTATCATAATTAATACTAAACAGGACAAAATTATCTTTAAAACCTACATATGATGTTATGTAATTATTTAAGAACATAACTAAATTAGGGTGGCATATAATCTGCACTCATGATGTATTTGAAAAGTCTGTGATTGAATGAATATGGACTAAGCGTGTTTTTTAAGTCGTGTGGAAGATTATTCCACAGATGAGCAGCAGAAAAAGCTAAACTTTTCTTGAATAAGTCGAGCCTAGGCTTGGGCATGTGTAATTTATTTAAGCGTTGACTGCGTCTTCCGCTGTATTTGAAAATAGGCCACAGATACGTTGGAGCATTCTGTGATAAGATTTTGTGAATAAATTTGGCTTTGTTGAAGAGAAGGCGCTTTCTTAGTGGTAATATGTTAAGATATGTATATGGGTCTACACTGTGTGAGGTTTTTGTCTGAAATTAGGCGCACTGCACGTTTTTGTAATGAATAGAGTCTTTTAGTCTTGGACATGGTGCAGCCATCCCAAATTGTGGAACAATAGTCTAGATGTGTTTGTATTTGGGATGTATAGAACATTTTTCGTGTCTCCTCATCTAGGAAATGTTTGATTTTAGCTAACTGGTAAACTTTTTGTGCCGTTTGTTTGGTCAGTGCTTGTACATGCGAATTCCAACTTAAATGTTGGTCAATTATGAGTCCTAGTGTTTTATTTTCATTTACATTTTCAATTAAAGAGGTTCCAATGTAGAGCTGAAGTGTTGTTTTCTGTGAGTTTTGTAATTTTTGTCTAGTTGATATTATCATACATTTTGTTTTAATGATATTTATTTGCATGCAATTTTCATTGCTCCACTTAATAAGATTGTCTGTGTCGCTTTGTAATAATCTTTCTAGCGTGTTGCAACTTTTATCACTGGTATAAATGGTACAGTCATCGGCAAATATGTCGCAGGATGAGTGCTTGATGTGTAGTGGAAGGTCATTTATGTAAATGGAAAAAAGTAGAGGACCGAGAATAGAACCCTGAGGAACACCGGTGTCAATAATAGTTGGGCTTGACAAGAAGTTATTGTACCACACTACTTGCTGTCTGTCGGGCAGGAATGATTTAAGTAATGTCACTAGTTTAAAGTTAACTTTAATTGTTTCTAATTTTCTTATTAAAACAGCGTGATCTAACATGTCAGAGGCTTTCCTAAAGTCTACAAATATTGCTCCACATATGTTATTGATGTTTAGGTGCAAGTTGTCTATCATCTTAGTTAGAGCTGTGTGGCATGAATGCTTTTGTCTAAACCCTGACTAACTGTCAGTTAGCAAGTCATTACTAACTAGATACTGTAGTGTTGCTTTATTTATGTGTTTTTCTAGTGGTTTAGAAAGCGATGATAAAAGAGAAATCGGTCTATAGTTACCAAGGTTACTGTTATCTGACGAGCCAGGTTTGAAAAGAGGATATACTTTGGCAATCCTAAAGGCCGAAGGAAAATAACTTTTAGCGATACATTGATTATATATATAAGTTAGTGAATCACTAATAGCTGGTGCGGCGTAACACAGTAATAATAATAATAATAATAATAATAGCCCCTTCAGTCATAACTGACTATGGGAATGCGCCCCTGAGGTGTCAGCCCTCAGCTGCTTATTTTCCTGGTGCTCCTTTCGACTTTTTCTCCTCATCTCTGCTTCTTGTGTGAGCCTCTCTTCGCCCAATCTGAGGTGGTGCCGTAAATAGCATCGCCACTTATTGCGATCGGCAGCTTCATCCTCCCATGTTGCTGGATCCATGTCCAGTGCCCTCATATCTCTCTTGCACACATCTTTGAACCTCAGCTGTGGTCGCCCAACTGTTCTCTTGTCATCTGCTAATTGTCCGTAGAAGATATCTTTTGGGATGCGACCATCTTCCATGCGGCGAACATGGCCAAGCCAGCGAAGTCTGCGCTGTCTAAGCAGCGTATACATACTTTGAAGGCCAGCACGTGACAACACCTCGACATTTGTTACTTTATCTTTCCACAAGATGCCGAGGATGCGGCGTAGACACCGCAAATGGAAGGTATTGAGTCTTCTTTCTTGCTTAGCATAGGTTGTCCAGGTCTCGCTGCCATATAGGAGTGTGCTGGTGACGCAGGCATTATATACCGCAGCTTTGGTCTTCATTGAGAGTTTAGAGTTTCCCCAAACACGCGGTGTGAGGCGGGCAAAGGTAGCTGCAGCTTTGCCAGTGCGGCTGTCGATTTCTGTATCCAGTGAGAGTTTGTCATTGATGGTAGACCCTAGGTATGTGAAGTGGTGCACCACTGCCAATTCATAGTTATCGATAGTGATAACTGGTGCAGCACCCACATCCTGACTCAGCACATTCGTTTTCTTTAGACTTATTGTGAGGCCAAAGTCCTTGCATGCTTTAGTGAAGCGATTCATCAAGCTCTGAAGCTCCTGTTGGCTTTGAGTGACGACTGCAGCATCATCAGCGAACAACAAGTCTCTTTTAGTGACCCTTCTGATTTTTGTTTTTGCCTTCAGCCTTGAAAGATTAAACAGACGGCCATCTGACCTAGTGTGAAGGCATATTCCTTCAGTTGCATCTCTGAATGCATGTTTCAAGAGTAAGGCAAAGAAGATTCCGAAGAGGGTCGGAGCCAGAACACAGCCTTGTTTAACGCCACTTCGTATATCAAAGGGCTGTGACGTGCTTCCAGCATATTGGACTGTTCCCTTCATGTCGTCATGGAATGACTTTATCATTTCCAGCATTTTAGAAGGGCAGCCTATTTTCAGGAGGATTTTAAAGAGTCCATCCCTACTAACCAGGTCGAATGCTTTTGTGAGGTCTATAAAGGCGATATATAATGGTCTTTTCTGCTCTCTTGATTTTTCCTGAAGCTGGCGGAGAGAGAAGATCATGTCTGTTGTTGATCTGCCAGCTCGGAATCCACACTGTGCCTCTGGATATATGCGCTCAGCTAACTTGTGTAGTCGCATTAAGATGACTTTGGCAAAAACCTTACCAACAATACTAAGAAGAGAGATGCCTCTGTAGTTATTGCAATCACTTCTGTCTCCTTTATTTTTATACAGTGTTACAATCTTGGCATCTCGCATGTCTTGAGGAATAGTTGTCTCTTCCCAGCACTGGCACAGCATCCTATGCAGGGGATGTAATAGCGTGCTCTTACAGCATTTGATTAAATCAGGAGGAATCCCATCACTGCCTGGTGCTTTGCCAGAGGCCAAGCTATCAATGGCCTTACTGAGTTCCTCTAATGTTGGTTCGGCATCCAGCTCCTCCATAGTTGGCAGACTATTGACAGCATCAAGGGCTGCAGGCGTAACGGTATTGTCTCTAGCGTAAAGCTCAGAGTAGTGCTCGACCCACCTCTCCATCTGCTTACCCTTATCGGTTAGCTTCTCTCCGCTGATGGTTTTTAGCGGTGCCGTCTTACTTTTATGGGGGCCAAGTGCTTTCTTTATACCGTCATACATTTGTCTAATGTTGCATGTTTGCGCTGCGATCTGGATGCTCTCACTGAGCTGGAGCCAATAGTCATTTGCACAGCGTCGAGCAGTTTGTTGAACTTTGCTTCTCGTAGCCCTCAGGATCTGTAGGGTTCTGGCACTCGATGAACGTTTGTATTCATTCATAGCACTGCGCTTAGCTTCAATAACAGGTGCCATCACATCTGATGAAGCGTCAAACCAGTCATTTGACTGCTGTTTTCTTACCAAAGGTGGCAAGTGCAGTACTTTGAATGGTGTTCCGTAGATGCTCCCAGTTCTCTGTAATAGTATCACCATGCTGAGGGCTACTGAGCACTTTCTTGAAGGTCTCAGTGAATTGAGCGATCATGAAAGGGTCTGACATCTTGCTGGTATCAATGCGTGGTTTCCCTTCATGTCTGACACGATAGAGTTTTCTTGGTTGTGCTCTGATTTTGCAGCAAACCAAGGAGTGATCTGTGTCACAGTCTGCACTATGGTACGAGCGCGTGGAGAGCACAGACCTGAGGAGTGGCCTTCTGACGAGAATCAGGTCCAGTTGGTGCCAGTGCTTGGATCGTGGGTGTCTCCATGACACCTTATGCTGGGGTTTTGTCTGAAAGTAGGTGTTGGTCACGCAGAGGTCATGGTGGACGCACAACTCTAAGAGCCGTTGTCCATTTTCATTCATCTTGCCAATACCAAACCTGCCCAGACATGAAGGCCATGAAACATTATCAGCACCCACTCTAGCGTTAAAGTCACCAAGGAGAACAAGCTGTTCTTGCCTAGGTATGCTTTTGATTACTGCTGCTAGATTCTCGTAGAACTCATCTTTAGCTTCTGAGGCAGAGTACAGAGTAGGAGCATACACACTGACAAGGGTGATGGGACCTGTGCTAGTTTGCAGGCGGAGCGTTAACAGGCGTTCTGATCCATTCTCGCCTGGTTCAACCATGTTAGTTAGCGATTTTTTGACCGCAAAACCTACTCCGTGTTCTCTAGCTTTATTAAGATCTTTCCCTTGCCAATAAAATGTGTAGTCCTTCTCGCTCACCGTTCCAGAGCCCGCCAGGCGCGTTTCCTGAAGTGCAGCTGTATCCACCTGAAGTCGTAACACAGTATTCGATTACTAATTCCGTCAAGCCCTGATGAGCTATTATCTTTAAGGCCAATAAGATAGTTATACACTTCATTAACTGTCATAAAAGGAATGTCGGGTGGAACTGAGTTTGTACATTTGTTCTCACAGAATGCTGAAAGTTTGTCTAAGTCTTTAGAGGAAGGTGGTATTGTGGATTTCAGACTGTTTATTTCTGCTTGAAAGTGATTGCTGAAGTCTGTGCAAGTAAATGAAGTGTTGGAAGAGAATGAGTCTGGTGCATTACGTTTTTTCGCTAAGGTGTTAATTGCCTTCCATATTTCCTTACTATTTGATTTGTTCTGAACCATATTTCTAAAGTGATTTTTCTTTTCTTTGCGAATTAAATATTGAACCTTGTTCCTGTATACCCTGTATGTGTTGAGGTCCTTATTTTTGTGCGCTTGATCTCTCTGCCTCATAGCCTCCAACACTTCCTGCGTGATCCACGGAGATTTTAATTGTCGTTTGACGCGAATTTCCTTAGCTGGTACGTGCGTGTCAAAAACACTATAAAAATTTTTTTGTCC
Source organism: Oreohelix idahoensis (assembly GCA_024509875.1). Lineage (NCBI taxonomy): Eukaryota > Metazoa > Mollusca > Gastropoda > Stylommatophora > Oreohelicidae > Oreohelix > Oreohelix idahoensis. The sequence goes on from JAMPIV010010765.1 coordinate 215,869, forward strand.
AGTATGCAATAGCGTCATCCGGATCAGGAAGTTGGTAAACACGGGCGAGAGGTGCAGTTAGCAAGTCATTCAAAAATAATTCCCGACTGAAATGTTTGAAACTTCTAAATTTAATACTTACATGTTTATTTTTGGGAACTTTACATTTATTCTTTGACCATGTACAGCATACTGGATAGTGGTCACTCATTGCAATATTAGGGACAGAGCATTCTATGATGTTTTCTGTGCAACTTACGTAGATGTGGTCGATTAGTGTGGATGATGCTTGTGTAACTCTTGTAGGCTGGTTAACTATTTGTTTTAAGTTGTACGAAAGTATTATATTTTTCCATGTTAGATTTGAATTGTGTGCATCGATATTGAAATCACCAAGAAGAACAACCTCCTTGACTGTGGCAAATACATTGTCCATCATTATTGTGAAATCTTCGTACCAGATAGGTCCTGCACTAGGATTTCGATAAAGATATCCCACCAGAAATGGGCCCTGATTTGGTAGCTTTATTTCCAACCATACACATTCTATCTCTGCTGTCTCTAAGTCGTTTCTGCGGCGAAAATTAAGGGAAGTGGAAATATAAACTGTTATACCTGTCTCTTGTTTTTTGCTTGCGTCTCGCCGAACAGTTTTAAAACCATTTAACGCAATGTCATCGTCTGTTATTCTGTCATTTAGGCGACTTTCTGAAAGTCCAAAAATGTGAAAATTCTTATTTAGAATGTGTGTAAGTTCGGGGAGTTTACCTAGAAGATGGTAAATATTCAGATGACCAAGTCGTAGACCATCCTTGTGAAGCCACGGTACATAATTACCAGCCATGTTTGTATAGTAAAAAAGAAATATATTTTTAAAAAAATATTACAAGTTAAAAAGCAGTTATGCACACAAAAAAGCGCAAAGTATTTTTACGAATTAATACTTCACCAAGGAAGTGGAATTCAAGGAACGAGAAATTGCAGGAAATACAATATTAAAATAATTAGTACAACTAATAAAAACAATTTCAACTGAGTATATGAAAATTGTCACAAAACAATCAGGCATACAACATATCACACCAGAACTGCTCAACGCAACAAATTGAAGTTAAACGAGAGATGGAAGAAATTAATAATTGTCACAATTCAGACAAGTAAACAACACTTGGCACCTTAACACCGTTAATTCTAACAAATTAAAGCTATGCTTGATAACAAGAAATTGAAATTGTAACAAAATAAGCAATCAAAGAAAAATCTTAGAGGATATTAACCGATAAATTGAGAATGATCCGAACTAGTAAAAGTCCTGATTATTTTTACCGTTGTATTAAAATATCAACAAATGCTCAAAGAGTGAAGGCTTTAGTCACAGAGATGTAGTGAGGCAAAGTGTTTGTTCGTCAATAACTGATGTCTCTGCCGGGCATATAATAGGGGTGACGTTGGGCAGACATCATTAATGCTTGTCTAAGTGACGCAGGGCTGAATTGCATCAGATAGACAAGTTCAGGGTTCCACTGAGGACGATGATAAGAAATAGGGGAGGAAGCATGGTGATCTCTGATTTCTTCCGTCCTTGTTCTAGCGTTGGTAGGAGTATTCTGAGCCTGGGACATTGGAATATTGTTGACAGAGGTATCTGGGTGGGGCTGCCTTGTGACTAATGGGGGAAACATGGTATCATAAGATTCGGCTTCCTGATTGAAAGTTGCGTTGTGATAGCTGGAAGGCTGTCTGCTTGCAATAGGTGTGCTTCTTTGAGGGGCAGGTAGGGTGTGTGATGTATTGTGATTATAGGTTGATGTCACAGTAGATTTTTTAGCATTCTCTATGTAGGTTGAGCTGTCTTGTTGCGTCCTTTCTGGATATTTTATGTTTTTGGCCAGGATGCTGCTTCCCAGTGTGGATGTGTGAATTTGATCTCTGTAGAGTCGTTTCTTAGGTGCTCCTGAGTTAGATGTAAAGAATGGAGTATTGTTGATGAAGCCGAGGCCGTTTTGTTTACAATAGTTCTGTAGTTTTGTGTTGTAAGTGTCCGCTATGCGACGTTGAAACCCATAGCATGGTGGTATGATTGATGAAATAAAGATGGAGGCTTTGGGAAATTTTTGTTTTACTGTAGTCACCAATCCTGAGGGGTTTAGGCTCTGCTCATTCATGATATCATTAATTCCTACGTGTAGTGTTGTTTTTGTTATCTTGTGATTAATATCGAACTTATTAATTATGTCCAGTAGTCTTTTAATACCAGCCCCCGGCACTGTCATAACTGAAACGATGTCTTCTCTTGTAGTGGACATTCTTTCACAATAAATACCCTTCAAGAGGGAGTCACCAATTACAATATGTGTAACGTCACTACGTATTTCTTCACTTTGTTTTCTATTAGATTGATGCTGCTGCCTTTTGTGGTGTTCTTTTTGTGGACTGTCGTGATGGGTCTGAGATTTGTGAATTGGGTTTTCGGACACTGGAACGTTGTCTGGTAAGGATGCTGATACCTGCTCATTTTCTGTTGAATAATCCTCAAGAACTTGAAATCTATTGGTAATTTTGACTCCAATAGGATATGTTGTGTTTGTGAGTGTCTCTTCGCGTTTTTTGTGTACAGTTTGGTGGTGACCTTTTTGTTGATTTGGCGTATGTTTATTTATGGATTCTTCGCAATCTTCTACCATTGTTTGAGGATGATCTGATTGTCTTATCTTATAGAGTGAGAAGTCTCTCTGCAGTTTGTCGATGATGTCTTTCATGCTAGAATTTTCTTCCCTCAGAGATACTATCTAACTTTTAAGAAGTTCGTTTTCGGCCTTGAGCGATGTCTGTATACTAGACATGAGATCACCAATTAAACTTCGTAAAGTGTCCTCCATATTTTGCATTAGCTCCTGGCAGCACGGCACAGGTAACTTCGTGGTGTCTTCTTTTTGTTGCTCAAGAGATACAGTTTCGGCTTTTCGTATATTTTCATGGTCCATGAGGTATTCAATGGCCAAAATAGGTTTACAAATTGTAGGGGTGTCTGTTATTTTATCGAACACTGCAGAAGGTAGAATTTCTGATTCTGTGTGAGAAATTGGGTTGCAGCTGATGTTGAGGATGTCGTTGTCGGTAGTAAAGTCATTTATGCCTGGAATCATAGTGTCTACTGCCAAGTGGGGCATAGATACAACAGGGTCCATTTTAGTGTTTTGTAACTCAACATCAGTTACAATTTTTGCAGATTCTTTTAATTCTACAAATTCTGTTTCTAACCATGATTCGATTGCTGCGGCAGTCCCCTATGCCATTAATTTGTTCTTAGTGTGATAAAGGTGAACTTTGAGATGTGGTGTTGTTATAACATTTTCTACTAGTGCACCATTTATGTCTGTTCTTGACTCTACAAGTCCTGTTTCGTAGCATTTAATGACAATTATACAAAATGCCTCGTACTGAAAGGTGCTCTGGAATGTTATAGTTACACATTTTCCATTACTTGAGAGCTTCAAGGTTATACCAGACCCAGTTCTACAACCTTTAAGTTTTATGTGAATAGCCCTCTCTTTGTTCAGAGCGTAGTTTTTTATGGTTGTTGGTCTTAAACGAGCGTCGCTAGGGCCCACTGCTAAATGCAAACTAACGCCTTCCTCCAAGCATGACATGGTTAAATTCCACGGGGGGTGTTATTACCAGTGAGGAACATTGTATACCGAGAAAATTTTATGATGCTCAACAGCAACGCTTGACCAACAACTGACCTCTTGCTTTGGCGAAGGTCACAATCGGATGAGTCATGTAGTCATTGTTGCAAATATCCTCCAATAACATAGAGAAAAAACTGATACACATTTCAACGGTATTCTATAAAATGTTACACATTAAATTAACATAATATCATGTTTAAAAATTTCACCGTCTGAAAACCAATACACTGATATAAAAATCCACGAAATGTGACTTAAACTTCCTACGTTAATACTGCGAAATGTGAGAGCTGATCGAAACACGTCCGTCCATGTTGAAGAGACTGCTTGTGTCAGGGTCAGCGAACCAGAGCTGACCAAGACCCTACTTTACCTCCAAGTGGTGGTCCTGGAAACAGGCTGCACCACTGCAGTCTGGCTGAAAGAGTAGGGATCGAAGTGGGAAGGCAAACCCGGTCCCAAAAAATGCTGTGCTGAAGTCAGATGTGTCGGCCGAAAGGTGCAAATATCACAGCATTGCTGTAAACAGACACAACGCAACCAACGCCTTTTTCAGGACGAACGAGGAAGAAGAAGGAAGAAAAAAGACTAGTAAACTTGGAGTGATAGACCCAATCATTTACAAAGATCAAGCAAACATTACAAGTGGAGGTCATGCTATAATTTACTAGTCTAAAGGTAAATATTACCAATTACAGATTTAAGTATAAGTTGCATAACAAATGAACTAATAGCAGCATCTATACAAATAGAATATCGAGAAAGTGTCATGGACTAATACAGAATAGAGAGAAGGCAACATAATAAATGTGTAATTACACAAAGGACGTCCGATTGGTAGAGTGGTTAGAACACTTGCCTCTCGTGGCAGTTATCGGGATCCTGTTTCAAAACCTCGCAGCATCCAGCTCATCTACCCAGCTATAAATGGGTATCTGACTCTCCTCTTGAGTTATGGAAGGCAAAGGCAGCGAGGATTAGAACTTGTCACCTCATCTCATCATCTGGATCTAGTATAGTGAAGTCTGCTACACATCACTTACCTATGGCAGTCTCTGGTAGTGGCTACCTTCAATTACTTACTTACTTAGTCGTTCCTCTTCTACTGTGAGGTGTAGAGGTTTGGAAGAGAGAGCGCCAGACTATCCTATTGGCTGTCTTCCTCCTGACCTGGTTGCATTCTAGTCCTCGGTCCTTCAAAGATTGTCTAATGTTGTCCTCCCAGTGGACTCTGGGTTGTCCTGGGGGCCTGGATCCCTGGCTCTTTGTTTCCCATGCTTGACATGGTAGCCAATCTTCTCCCATTCTGCAGACCAAACCATCTTAGTTGGGACTGTTCTACTTGGGTCTGCAGGGGGTGGGATTTTAGGCCTTGACGTATCGTCTGGTTTGCGGACCATGTCTCTTCTTGTTACTTCAACCACCTTCCTCAGATACCTCATTTCTGAGGTTTGGATCTGGCTTTTGTGGGTTGTAGTCATTGCCCATGACTCGCATCCATATGTCAAGACTGGGACATAGGTGGAGCTGTATTCAGCCATCTTTGTTTTCTTACCAACCTCTCTCTTGCTGAGGAATCCTCGATTTATGGCCTGAAAAAGTCTCCCAGCTGCTGCTTTTCGAGTGGCCAACTCTTCTTTGATGCCCCCCTTTCGTCTATAATAGCTCTGAGGTATTTAAAGTGGTCGACCTGCTCCAGGACCTGTTCTCCCAGCTTAATCTGATGTCTTCTTTCTTCTTGTGATATCACCATGGATTTTGTTTTAGAGCTGCTTATGACCATCCCTCTCTTCTCCAGCTCTTCCTTCCAGACTTGCAGGTTGGATTGGAGATGTGCCTCTGATTTAGCAATCAGGGCAACATCATCAGCAAATGCCAACTCTGAAATACATACCTGTCTCATCTTCCAGTACCCCACTGAATACTTTCTTGTTCTCTCCTTACATGCCTTGATGACATCATCCATGAGGAGTATGAAAAGATAAGGTGACAGGATATCACCATGTCTTACACCAGTGGTGGTCCTGAATTCTTCTGACTTATGGTTTGCTGTCCTCACATAATTTCTGCAAGACTTGTAGCATGAATCAGAGGTTATGGAATGTTCTTCCTTGCCAAACAGTCCCAGAGTTTGTTCCAGGGGACCTTGTCAAATGCCTTTTCCAGATCTAAGATGCAAAGATGGATCTCACTCTTATACTCAAGAGCCTTTTCACTCAACTGTCTGAGTGTGCAGATTAGGTCTTGAGTACTTCGATTTGCTGGGAAGCCACACTGGACCTCATCCATTTGTGGCTCAGCTAGGCGTCTGAGTCTCTGCTCCAGGATTCTAGAGTATATTTTACTAGGGACACTGAGAAAGGATATGCCTCTATGGTTTCCACATTGTCGGTTGTCACCTTTTTTAAAAATCGGTGTTATTATGGCAATCTCCCAATCCTTTGGTATGGTCTTGTTGCACCAAGCTGCCTGTAGGACCCTTAGGAGTAATAGGTCACCTGCTGCTCCCATGTACTTAACCATTTCTGGTGTTATGCAATCATGTCCTGCTGCTTTGCCCATCTTGATTTTCTCCAGTGCTGCCTTCAGTTCTTCCATCTTTATGCCATCTTCATCGCCATTGGTTTCCTCTTCTGTGCCAGTGGTTATCATTTCTGATGTTTGACCTTGCTCACCATCCAGGAGTTCTGAGAAATATTCTTTCCATCTTTCAATTACTTCTTTTGGGGCAGTAAGCAATTTGCCTTGCTTGTCCTTTATAAATTTGAGAGGGCACTGTTTTTCCTTCCTCATGTTCTTTAGGGTCTTATAGAACAATTTCTGGTTTTCTTGCGCATCTTTTTCTAGCTTTTCTCCAAATTCTTCCCAGGACTTCTGTTTTGCTGCTAGCACCTTGTTCTTTGCTTCTGTTCATATTCTCTATATTTCTCCATTTGTCCTGTTGTGTTTTTAGCTCCTAAGTATTGTTTCCATGCCATTTTCTTCTCTCTTATTTTCTCTTTGACTTCCTCTGTCCACCAAGGTGTCCTCTTTCTCTTGGTACCAAGTCGGACTTCACCACATGCTTCTGCAGCAGCTGTCTTTATGATGTCTTTGAATTTATTCCAGAAGGTTTCCAAGTCATCAGGTCGTTCTTCTGTGTTGCTCACTGCTGCAGGAATAAGCCCCTGATATCTGGTCTTAATTTCTGGCTCTCTCAGCTTGTAGGTCTTAATGCTCATTTCTCCGGTTCGTTTACTTAGTTTCTTGCGTGATGTTGGGCAGTTCCTAGGCTGAGGAACTCTTTCAGTTGTTCTTTTGATTGTAAGCAGGTAGTGATCACTTTCAATCTCTGGCCCCCTCCAGACTCTAGCATCCCAGACATATTTGAATGAGCTCCTCCTAACAGTGGCATAGTCGATCACTGACTTCTCATTCTTTGTTGGTTCACATCTAGTGTATGCATGTATGCGCTTATAGGGGAACTTTGTGTTTGTAATGATCAGATTCTGCTCACTGCAGAATCTAAGGAGTCGCTTTCCATTGTCATTGAGAGTATCTTCTCCATATCTTCCGATAACTCCACCCCATCTAGCATGGTCATTTCCAACTCTGGCATTGAAATCTCCGAGCATGATAATTTCATCTAGGCAGTCATCCACTGTCCTTTAAGCAGCTCGAAGAATTCCTCCTTGGCCTCTGCTCTCTCATTCTCATTTGGCCCATACACTATGACCAGGCTGACTATGGTTTCTCCTTCTTTTAGTTTTACAACCATAATGCGCTCCGAGACAAAGTTCAATCCCTTGATACTATCTTTTTGGTTGTTGGCCACAATGCAACCCACGCCCCCTTTAACTCTTTCATATGTGGGTACACCACGGTAGAGCAGCGTGTTGCCATCGAGATCCATGACTCCTTGTCCTTTTTTCTTTGTTTCAGTTATAGCCAGGATTTCTAGTTTTGCTTTCCTCATCTCTTCCACCAGCTCCTCTTCTTTCCCATTTATACTTCTTGTGTTCCACGTTCCATAAGTCGTAGTCCGTAGTCAGTTCCAGTTCGTCGCCTTTAGAATCAGTCCGGTTTTCTCTCCTGTAGTTCGCGTAATCATGATTTAAAGCTAACAGGTGATTGGCCTGTTGTGCCTTTGCATGGTGGAGGGGCTGCCTCCTTACTGCCTCCATGCAGGCCGCCCTCCTCCTTTTTCAGCCGGGCTTGGGACCGGCCTACGCGGAGTTCCTTCAATTACACATTATACAATTTTCTTCTTTCACCTTTCAACTCCTTAGGGGCATAGGCTTTTGTTACGCACAGATCATTTTTTCTAAGTCATTGTATGATCATTTTTTTCCTAAAGACATTGTATGATCATTTTTTGCTAAAGACATTGTATTATTAGATTGACTTAAATGTACACTTTAATTTTTTCAGTCAAAGCTAGATAACTCTGGATATGGAGAGTATCATTCAATATGATGTTACCTCCTCTTGTGTCGAGACACGGTCGGTCCACATTTTTATTAACGAAGTGTGACCATTCTCCTTATTTGGTAGTATCGGTCAACTGTTGTTGGAATGTCTGAAACCTGTGTTGAGATCTCTGTTCATGTCCAAATAAGGCTCGATCTAGTTAAATCTTATCTGGAATGTTCCTAGATCGTCTTGTTTGATCGCTATTTCAAGTGTATAGGTTCTGCGCATGTCCGGACGAGAGGCGTCTGGGAAGTTTCTTTGTCTGTGAGACGATGTAAAGCTGTGAAGCAGAAAGGACGCGTTTTGGCGTCTCTGTGATTTTGTTAGGGATTAGGAGCCTTATTGTGAGATAGTTAGCTTACAAGGTCCTTCCCTTGAGTATTCTAAAACGCCTGGAGGCGTATGTTTTCTGTGGTGTGGATTTTCGAACGAAGGTAATGCCTCATTTACATCCAATCTGTAACTTTACTTATGTTTGACAATGGTCGATCTCTGCTCACGTATACATTACAGAAAGGAAGGTTCTTCTAATAGATGTCACGCCCCAGGTATCTTCATACCTGTGATTTATATGTATACGGGATATCCTAAGCCCGAGGAACAGTTCTACGTCCTATGAATATCGCTAGGTCAGCGATCACACCTTTTGTCGAAGGTTAGACTTAGGAATGTTATAAAGGTCAGGTTGACCTATACTCCATGTATGCTATTTCCCGTGCGGACGATAATCGACTTATTTATTACACCTGATCTGCCAGCATCAGGAGAGGAGTAATGATTATGGACTTATTGTATACATCTGATCTGCTAGCATCAGGAGGGGAGTATTCATTATTATGTATGAACATTGATGATCTGCAGCTGACACTGTTGCAGAATTAATATTTATGAACTTTAGGTACCCAGATCTGTGCCATATCATTTATACAGATCCATGAACCGGAACCTTATGTTACTAAATACACTGAAGTATTGTTTACTCTATGACTGATGAGTATTGGATCCTACATGACTATCAGCTGGCGCCAATATCATTTTGAATGCTGAAAACTATTGAACTGTGATGTTTATGATGTATGTGAAGTAACTGTCGTTGTGGCGTGAAATAAATGATGAAAACGTCAAAAGCAGTTACCTCCTTTATGACTTCGCATGTCACTTTGCCTGTGCTGTAACTCTGTGGACTAGCTAACTACTTTACACACAGCAACAACATAAACCAGATAAGACACCCTTCACTACAACTATAATTTAACTGGTGTCGATAGGGGTAGTAATTGAAGTCAGCCTAAATCCACCCTTATCATTTCATGGTGACCAATAGTTGGTTTATTCTGGTACCAGCTCTCAAGGGGGTCAACAAACCCAGACATCATCATCATACTATATACAAGATTGCAGTTCAACTCACTACCTTCTATGAAAGTACCCGGCGTTGCTGATTTCGGAGATATTTTCAAAGTACCCGGCGTTGCTCGTCAAGTTATCAAAGTTTCCTGACTGAGAAGGACAAGTGCCGATTGAATCGATTTACTGTTGCGGATTCAGAAGGTCAAGTGCCGAAACAACGTTTCCAGTATTAGAAGCTCATTTCCTTCGTCATGGCTGTTTATGGGAGCAGATGTTGATCAACGTTGGATCATTATCCTCAGAATGCTGATCACATCCTGTTCTGCACCGTGCTGACGCTGGACTTATAGAAGTTAAGTGGCCTGTTTTGTTTGTGAACTGTGCCCTTATGTTCTAACTGAGCCTTCTAATCTTTCACATCCTAGTGTCAATTTACTACATGTTATATGTTATTTGTATATTTATATGTTATATTTCAGCGGGTTTCGGTTGGGTAGTGTCTTTCAGTAGAAGATACCACGTCACAGAGGTTTCTACTGTTAGCGTTTTCTTTAGGGACTGTGCAAATTTCCTATTGTGAAATTTGCTAGCGACAAACGTTGCTATATTTGTTTAGTTGTGACGAGTTGTGCTTTATTTTCGTTGTTTTTTGTAATTTTTTTTTTCTGTTTTTTAGTTCCGATTTCATTTGTTTGTATTTGTAGGTCTCCCCTTTTCTATTATTCAGTTCTATACACCATTTTTGTTTATACATTGTGACGTCATTTGTTTGTGTACATTCTTCGCATTTTGTCATCACATTCTTTGTGATATTTTCCTTTTAGTTCTGCTGTTTATTTAGTTGACTTATGCGAATGTTTTCGTATTGACTTTGATCTTTGTTGTTGTTTACATTGACTTTGATCTTTATTATTGTTTACATTGACTTTGATCTTTGTTGTTGTTTACATTGACTTTGATCTTTGTTATTGTTTACATTGACTTTGATCTTTGTTATTGTTTACATTGTCTTTGTTCTTTGTTATAGGTTACATAGTTCTTGAGTAATTAGCTTTCACTATTGTTACATATTTGCTCATGCACTATTGATTTATAGTGCACTTATCATAACTAACTAGTGGATTTGTTCATGCACTATTACATTGTGCAGTTATGATAAATAACTGATGGTTATGCACTGATGTGTGTAGTGCCTTCATGATTAAGAAGTGACTTGTGATATTATTATACATTTGATAATTCAAGTTTGGCGAAAAAGACTTGTTTCCCACAGAGATTGGGTTAAACATTGGGATTATACAAGTACTTTATTAAGTCTTGTTACTATTAAGATTGAAATAAGATAATTAATTATTTCAGAATTTTGGACTCATATTTTAGACAACATGTCTACATTTGAGTACTTTATTGAGCAGGGTAAATCCCTGGGAAAGACTGGTGATAAATTAGAAGAATTTGCGACTGTTCAATATGCCAAGGCATTGAAGTCGGAAGAAAAGAAAATGAAAGAACAAACTGAACAAAAGAAAATAGAGGCTGAGAATTTAAAACTGCAGATGCAGGTGGATGAAAAAAGATTCCAAATGGAAATGGAAAAACAAAAAAGGGAAGCAGAAGCAAAAGCTGAAGAGAAAAGACTACAGATTGAGGCTGAAAACAAAAAACTTGAAAGAGAGGCTGAAGATAAAAGACTTGAAAGAGAAGCTGAGAATAAAAGACTTGAAAAAGAAGCTGAGAATAAAAGACTTGAAAAAGAAGCTGAGAATAAAAGACTAGAAATAGAGACTGAAAATAAGAGACTTCAGGCTGAGGCTGAAGAAAAAAAGTTACAAAGAGAGGCTGATGAGAGAAAAGCAAAAATGGAGCATGAAGAAAAACTCTTAGCTTTGGAGTTAGAAAAGTTAAAGTTGATGAACTTGGGTAATGCTAATGATCCAAATAAGGTATCATCTTCTAATAAGTCTAATGCTGTTGATTTCAAGCTTAATCTACCAGCATTCAATGCTTCCATTGACGATATAACGTTTTATCTAGAGAGATTTGAACGTTCATGTAGAATACATAATTTGGATAAATCACTTTACGTGTTTCATTTGTCCAAAATACTTAAAGGTGATGCTTTGACTATGTTAGGCATGGTAGATGAACCTGACAGGGACAATTATGAGATTGTCAGGGCTGTCTTGTTAAAGAAATACCAACTAAACGAAGACGGCTATCGTCTTCAATTTAAAAATATGTTGCCTGAAACTGGAGTAGAATTCTCTGAATTCATATCAAAGATACGTATTACTTTTACACGTTGGGTTGAGTTGTCTAAGACAGAACATACGTATGAAGCACTTATGGACTTACTGCTAAGAGACAAAATAATGTCTTCTGTCAATGAATCTTTTCTTGCTTTTCTTCATGAGCGTAAGCCTAAAAACGTAAAAGAAATGGAAGAATACTGTTGCCAGTATGTTACTGCGCATCCTCATGTAACCATTAGCAACTCTAAAGTAAAAGAAGGTCTGCCAGTTGCTTCGGCAGCACCTTATGGCCCAAATTTCATGCGTAAATTTCAGGGTAGCCAACAAAATTTTAATAAGAAGGGTAACCGTAATTATGCTCAGAATCATAGTGATCAATTTCAGGGTGATTCTTCTTCGCAGAACTGGAGACAACCTGATACTCCACGGTATACTACTCCCTATAATTTTAGACATTTTCACAAAGGTAATCAGTATAGAGGCAAATCTTTTTCTCGGAGACCTCAAAACCAATATAATAGAGGTTCTCAACAGTATAGAAATGGTAATGACAGTTATAGAAACTGGAATTCAAACCAGGATAACAACTACAGTAGAGAGTTTAATGATAATTACAGAGGCAATAATGGTCGCGGTAGATCGCAACATAAAAGAAAAAGATATCAACAGACAAACTCTGTACAACAAGAATCTCAGGGAGCAGATAAACAGGTTAATGATAATAAAGACCATAATGCTATCGGATGTTCATCTTTTGATTTTGGTAGAGCAAATAAATGTATCCAATGCAGTACTTTATTTGACCCGACTACCGTAACAACTTTAAGCTGTGGTCATCCTCTTCCCGCTCTTCCTGCTAATGTTGCACATGACGGGAGGGGTTCTCTTATACTACATAAGGGTCTTGTGAATAGTAATCCAGTCTCAGTTTTGTTTGATTCTGGATGTACTACTGTTGGTGTTAGGCAATCTCTTGTAAATCCATCCTGTGCTACAGGAAAGGTCATCAAATGTGTCACATTTTGTGGCACTTTGGAAAAGTATCCTACAGCCATAATACATATTGCTACTCCTTTCTTTACGGGAGATGTCCACGCGTGTCTTCTTCCAAACCCTATTGCGGACCTTATTATTGGTCGTATTCACGGAGTTAGGGAATGTACCCCACAGCAAATTGCTGTTTGGGAAGAGCAAAACTCTTGAAGCTACCAATGCGATGGTCACAAGAGCACATGCTCTGGATCCACCTCAAACTTCATTAACTAATGATGATGAAGTAGATAGCCAAAATAGTCACTTGATTATTTCACGGGACTCATTTATAAAATTGCAAGAAGAAGATCCTTCTTTACAAAAATTCTTCATTCTAGCAAAAAAAGGTGACCCAAATCAGAATACTAATAGAAAGTCTTGGATTTCTATGAAGAATGGCGTACTTGTGCGTATGGTACAAGACTCGTCTACGTCCACTCATTCACAAATTCTCGTGCCTAAGAGTATGAAATTGCAAATATTGCAACATGCTCATGACTCGCAATGTGCTGGACATATGGGTTTTTCCCGTACAAAGTCGAGGGTTCTTGCGGCTTTCTTTTGGCCATTTGTGAGCAAGGACATACGAATTTACTGTCGTTCTTGCAAAGTATGTCAGGAGGTCAAATCTAAAGGACCACGACATGCTGCGCCTATCCAGGCTGCTGACATTCCTATTCGCCCTTTTCAAAAAATGGCAATAGATATTATCGGTCCTTTTAGGATTAAGTCGGCCAGAGGACATCAATTTATCCTTACATGTGTCGATATGTGCACACGTTGGCCAGAGGCTATACCTCTCAAGAGCATCTCAACTGCTGATATCGCAGACGCTCTTTGGCTGATATTTTCTCGCTTGGGTTTCCCCGGAGAAATATTATCAGACCATGGCACTCAACTTATATCAGACACTATGTCACAGGTAATGTCTATGCTACATATTAAAAGGTCTCTCAGCAGTATCTATCACCCAATGTCTAATGGGTTAGTTGAGCGTTTGAATAGGACTCTAAAAACTTTACTTGGGAAAATAACTGAGGATCATCCTCAGGATTGGGACAGGGTTTTACCCGCGGCTCTCTTTGCGTATAGAGAGGTTCCCAATGAACACACAGGATTTTCTCCTTTTGAACTTGTCTTTGGCGCGCAACCGCGCGGCCCTATGTCTTTACTACACGATCTTATCACTGCCGATAATATTAGCGATGAGACTCAATCTTCTTACGAGTATGTCATTGCTCTTAGGCAAAAGATCATCGAGGCATGCAAACTAGCAACTTCTTCATCCGAATTTGCTAAAGAAAAGGCAAGGCAGTTTGCAAATAAAAATAGATGTCTACAACAACTTTGTCCAGGTGACAAAGCTCTCGTTCTTCTTCCTTCAAGGGAGAACAGACTTCTTATTGCATGGAAAGGTCCATATGCAATAGTCTCCAAGATTTCTGATGTCGACTATATAGTCGATATTGATGGAAAGCATAAGACTTTCCACATAAATATGCTCACGGAATTTCATGAAAGACCAGACTATTTGCAGCCTATTTTCCAGGCAACGGACAATTCTCAAGTACCTCATGGTCATTACTCATCCCTGTCAGTTATACAGGATGAGGAAACTACTTTTTCTGATGTCAATCTTCCACTTCCTATGGTCCCACTTCATTCGACGGAATCTTGGAAAAACGTTACCGTTTCTCCTAATCTGTCCGCTGAGGAACATCGACAAGTTTCTTCGATGTTGCAAACGTTTCAGGATGTCCTTACAGACATCCCGGGACACACACATGTCATCGAACATGACATAGTGCTTACTGACCATAATCCTATCAGAGTCAGACCTTATCCGATACCTATCCATTTTCAGTCACAAGTCGAAAAAGAATTGGATGAAATGATTCGATTGGAAATCATTGAACCATCAACTTCAGCATACTCTTCGTCTATGGTTATTGTTCGAAAGAAGGATAATAACATTCGCATTTGCGTAGATTATCGCAAATTGAACCAAGTTACGAAGTTCGATGCTGAACCTATGCCTTCATTGGAAGAGCTACTAAATAAACTTTCTAATTCTAGGTTCTTTACCAAACTAGACTTGTCTAAAGGTTATTGGCAAGTTCCTTTAACTGAACGTGCCAAACCTTTTACAGCTTTTTCTACACCTAGGGGTTTATTCCAATGGAATTTCATGCCTTTCGGTCTTATGAACGCCCCTGCTACATTCGTACGCATGATGCGGCGAATTCTCGCATATCGTACAGATGTCATAGCATACTTAGACGATATCTGTCTGTTCAGTGATTCCTGGGAAGATCACTATTTGGGTTTATACGAATTGCTGTCTACTCTTCGCGAGTATAACTTGACTGCAAAACCCTCTAAAGCCTTTATAGGATTTAGTGAGATTTCTTTCCTGGGTCATCGTGTTGGTCATGGTCTTTTAAAGACAGAGGACCACAATGTTTCTAAAATACTTAACATTTATGTCCCTAAAACGAAGAAACAAGTGCGGAGTCTCTTAGGTTTGATCCAATTTTACGGACGATTCATTCCGAATCTGTCCTCCATTATGGCACCGCTTTCTACTTTACTGAAGAAAGGATCACCTAATCTGATCCGCTGGTCTCAAGAGTGTCAATCCTCATTGGACCAGGTGAAAACTCTATTTTCATCTCCACCTATCCTTAGGTTACCTACTATTGAAAAGACTTTTGTTCTTCGAAGTGACGCCTCGTCAACTGGGATTGGGGCAGCACTTATGCAGGAGTATTCTGATACTCTGCATCCGGTGATGTATATCTCTAGGAAATTAAATGCTGCAGAAAAGAATTACTCGGTTTTAGACCGTGAATTATTGGCTATGGTATGGTCTATTCTGAAGTTACAAAGATTTCTTCTAGGCGCACATTTCATTGTGGAAACCGACCAGAAAGCTCTTACTGCTATTCAGAGCAAAAACTTGAAGAGCTCGAGGTCTACTCGATATGCCATAGCTCTTCAACCATTTCATTTCACGGTGCGAGCTATCCGTGGTTCGGATAATGTGATGGCGGACATTCTGTCCAGGTGCCCACACGATTCCACATAATTCTTCTGTCATATATATTTCCTGATATACAATTCAATACTATAATGACATATTAGCACATATTTTCTCACTTTTTGGGAATTTATAACGTTGTACCATGTAATTTCTTTTTTTTTCTGTTACCGATTTGAGCATAACAGAAGAAGGCTTAGTTAGCGATATATGGGCCAAAAGATCACATGGCCACATTTAGTTATTATATTTTAATGATTGTATTAAGAGATTTAACATTTGTCTTAAAGATTTGTGTTATTGATATTTTCGCAGCACATCATTGAAGTCTGCGAGATTTTGTACATTGTGGAACTTTGAAGTTATCTAGTCCTGTCCTGGATTGGGAGCGGATGGTGTCCACATCTTCTTGTATCGATTGTATTTAGGTCTACGAGAAACAGCACATGTATTAGTAATTATTAATAATGCATTAGATAATGTACTCTTTGTTCAAATATGTGTTATATTATATTGCGGTATATTGGTATATTACACCGCTGTTTGCACAACACCTCATTGTATAATACTAGGATAATATATTTAATTTCATAGATTTGTATGAGTATAATTCGACTTTCATTATGATATTGCCATCATTGTGGCGTGTGTGTTGGTGGCACCTTCCTGGAATATATACGCGTATACTTAGGTAAAATTTTTTTTTTCTCTAAGGATCTGAGATAGCTAGCCTCATTTTTAGGCAATGTATCCGCGCATCATACGTGCGTTGGGAGCCTTGGGTTTTCTTCCGGCTCCAGGATTCAAAAAAAAAAAAATGTTTCATTTTTTTTTTCCCGGGAGGGTGCGGTAATGTTACGCACAGATCATTTTTTCTAAGTCATTGTATGATCATTTTTTTCCTAAAGACATTGTATGATCATTTTTTGCTAAAGACATTGTATTATTAGATTGACTTAAATGTACACTTTAATTTTTTCGGTCAAAGCTAGATAACTCTGGATATGGAGAGTATCATTCAATATGATGTTACCTCCTCTTGTGTCGAGACACGGTCGGTCCACATTTTTATTAACGAAGTGTGACCATTCTCCTTATTTGGTAGTATCGGTCAACTGTTGTTGGAATGTCTGAAACCTGTGTTGAGATCTCTGTTCATGTCCAAATAAGGCTCGATCTAGTTAAATCTTATCTGGAATGTTCCTAGATCGTCTTGTTTGATCGCTATTTCAAGTGTATAGGTTCTGCGCATGTCCGGACGAGAGGCGTCTGGGAAGTTTCTTTGTCTGGGAGACGATGTAAAGCTGTGAAGCAGAAAGGACGCGTTTTGGCGTCTCTGTGATTTTGTTAGGGATTAGGAGCCTTATTGTGAGATAGCTTACAAGGTCCTTCCCTTGAGTATTCTAAAATGCCTGGAGGCGTATGTTTTCTGTGGTGTGGATTTTCGAACGAAGGTAATGCCTCATTTACATCCAATCTGTAACTTTACTTATGTTTGACAATGGTCGATCTCTGCTCACGTATACATTACAGAAAGGAAGGTTCTTCTAATAGATATCACACCCCAGGTATTTTCATACCTGTGATTTATATGTATACGGGATATCCTAAGCCCGAGGAACAGTTCTACGTCCTATGAATATCGCTAGGTCAGCGATTACACCTTTTGTCGAAGGTTAGACTTAGGAATGTTATAAAGGTCAGGTTGACCTGTACTCCTCAGTGCTATTTCCCGTGCAAACGATGACGGACTTATTTATTACACCTGATCTGCCAGCATCAGGAGAGGAGTAATGATTATGGACTTATTGTATACATCTGATCTGCTAGCATCAGGAGGGGAGTATTCATTATTATGTATGAACATTGATGATCTGCAGCTGACACTGTTGCAGAATTAATATTTATGAACTTTAGGTACCCAGATCTGTGCCATATCATTTATACAGATCCATGAACCAGAACTTTATGATACCGAATACACTGAAGTATTGGATCCTACATGACTATCAGCTGGCACCAATATCATTTTTGAATGCTGAAAACTATTGAACTGTGATGTTTATGATGTATGTGAAGTAACTGTCGTTGTGGCGTGAAATAAATGATGAAAACGTCAAAAGCAGTTACCTCCTTTATGACTTCGCATGTCACTTTGCCTGTGCTGTAACTCTGTGGACTAGCTAACTACTTTACACACAGCAACAACATAAACCAGATAAGACACCCTTCACTACAACTATAATTTAACTGGTGTCGATAGGGGTAGTAATTGAAGTCAGCCTAAATCCACCCTTATCAGCTTTCAACAAACTTATGCCAGTCTTCCTGTCACGTGACATCAGCTTCCATGTGTTCTTCATCTCCTTCATGTCTGTCTCCAGTTTTCTTCTCCATGTGTTCCTTAGTCTCCAACAAAAACGAGAACTAAAAAGGGACAGACTGTTTTGAAATGGTATGACAAGGCAACAGGAGAACTTGGCAAGTGTTTGTTGAAGGCCTATGCTCCTTGAGGAGCTAAACAGTATTGACTGATTGATCTTGTTGATGTGACTGATGGAGAGTTTTTCTTGAAACATTCATTCTTATTGTTGTCTTAAATCATAAAATTCTACTTCTTCATTGCTCGCTCTCACATAACCACATCTATCTCT
The DNA here is from genome assembly GCA_024509875.1 of Oreohelix idahoensis. Classification (NCBI taxonomy): domain Eukaryota; kingdom Metazoa; phylum Mollusca; class Gastropoda; order Stylommatophora; family Oreohelicidae; genus Oreohelix; species Oreohelix idahoensis. Next base: position 234,320 of record JAMPIV010010765.1, read on the forward strand.
CACATAACCACATCTATCTCTCACATAACCACATCTATCTCTCACATAACCACATCTATCTCTCACATAACCACATCTATCTATCTGATAAAGCTAGAAGTCCGTCTGTCGTCATCGTACAGTTTCTCCCTCAACTGAGTTCGAGAAAGCCACACTGCCACCCTGCTCCTCACAGTCCTGATAGTCTAAGACAGGGGTTCCTAACCTTTTCTATGCCCCACATCCCCTAGGAAATGTTTGATTAATGTTCACGCTCCCTACAAAAGTAATATCACATTTGAAGATGAATAAGTCAAATTGAGACTCTTGACCTTAGGCTTCTTTGTCGCACCCCCTTAAATGCCATCTCGGACCCCAGGTTGGGAACCCCTGGTCTAGGAGGACATGTTCTACTGTTTGTTTGTCCTTACATGGACACGTATCTGTCTGTCTGAAATAGTAAAATTGGTGTAACGTGTTAACTTTTAACTTCCCTATGCCATTCTTGAGCGTCCAATTGACAGAGTGGTTAGAGCGCTGGTCTTTCACAGCAAAGGTGCCAGGTTTGTTTCACGGAATCAATGCGCTTCAGTATACACAGCTGTAAATGAGTACCTGACTTTGCACTTGAGTTAGGGAAGGAAAAGACAGCAAGGAAGGGAACTGGTCACCCCACCACTTGAGGCTGGACCTAGTATAGTGAAGTCTCTAACACTTCACTCCCCTATGGCAGTATCTGTCATGGGACTACCTTTACCTTTGATATCATTCTGACATCAGTACTAGTTTATCTTCTAGTTCTAAGTGGTGACATATGAGGTTGTGCAAGGGTGCTGGCAATGTCTTCATGAAAAACAAATAACTACAGAAATTAATGTTGCAAGAGCATGTAAATGCTTTGATGCAGGCTCCTTGCAAGGGAACCACCTGTAGTGGTGACCCCTTGCTCCGTCAGGGACAGATAGAAAAGGATGAAGCAGGCAGAGACTAGTTTATCTAGCACCATGTAGCTCACAGGGGTCTCTTAGGGGATAGTGAATACGAATAATTCTTTCATGGGCATGTCGTATGAGGTATCAGTTGTGAATGAGGCTGGTAACCTCATTATGTAAAACATATTGCTACAGAAGCTGCCTCTGCAAGGACACATGAATGCTTTAATGAAGGTTTCCTGCACAGCGGACCAGCGGCAATGGTGGCTCCACGCTGCATAAAGAGCATTAAGGAAAATAAATGAATGACTAGTTATCTGTAAAGATATCACTAATATTTGTTAATAATAGTTTTTCTATAACTTTGTTTTGTAAAAGTTCTCTTTAGACTAGTAAATTATAGAGTGACATCCCCTTGTATGCCTAGCACTCCAAGGGGGTTACTAAGAATCATTTTCAGTTACCACCATAATTTACTAGTCTAATGAGAACTTTTACCCATTGTTTTATATGATAAGTAGCTAGCACTAGAGACTGACTGAGTGAAGTTCAAGGAAATGTTAATGGCATTCATATGAACAATAAACTTTGCTGAAGGTTTTAAAAAGACAGTTAACCCAACTTTTGAACCCTATTATTGGATTTACAGTAGATGTTTTTGTTTTACCTTTTTTCCCTATGGGTTTTGCCTTCTTTAAGTGAAGCACATTCCTAGACTTAAGTCCATTAGCTATATCAGAGCTCAATCCCGTCCAGGGCAGAGGACCATCCAACTTGTGGCATTGCATCACTTGCCAATTAGCGGGTCTGGTATGTTTGACCAAAGTTGAGCCTGCTAAGTTGGGGAAGCCCTCTAGGTTTGCAAGAAAGCTTTGGAACTCACCCCCAGTACAAAAGGGTAAAGAGTGAAAATTCAAATCCCTCGGAATTGAAAGAAGAAGAGTATCAGAGCACAATTTGTTATTAAAAAATAAGTGAACTCTGTTAAATGAAGTGCGGCTGAAAATGATCAGTGATATCTGTCTGCTTGCATGATGAAGCGCTGAAAAAGACAATGCCAGTGCTGCTCAAACATTTTCAGTGTTCAGCGAAAACCGGCTGATTTGTGACTAAGAGAAGATATTCTTCATCAGCTGCCACGTCCACATCGAAGACTGGCTGCAGTGCATCTCCAGCTTCTTCTGTCTCTTGTCTTGATGGTGCACTCTGATAGACTCTTTCCTGTCTCTTGTCTTGATGGTGCGCTCTGATAGACTCTTTCCTGTCTCTTGTCTTGATGGTACGCTCTGATAGACTATTTCCTGTCTCATGTCTTGATGGTGCACTCTGATAGACTCTTTCCTGTCTCTTGTCTTGATGGTACACTTTGATAGACTCTTTCCTGTCTCTTGTCTTGATGGTGCGCTCTGATAGACTCTTTCCTGTCTCTTGTCTTGATGGTGTGCTCTGATAGACTCTTTCCTGTCTCTTGTCTTGATGGTGCACTCTGATAGACTCTTTCCTGTCTCTTGTCTTGATGGTGCACTCTGATAGACTCTTTCCTGTCTCTTGTCTTGATGGTGCGCTCTGATAGACTCTTTCCTGTCTCTTGTCTTGATGGTGCACTCTGATAGACTCTTTCCTGTCTCTTGTCTTGATGGTGCACTCTGATAGACTCTTTCCTGTCTCTTATCTTGATGGTGCGCTCTGATAGACTCTTTCCTGTCAATCTCTTGAATGTTATCTTCCCACTTATATCGCTGTCTTCCTCTTGCATGTTTGCCATAAACTTTGCCTTCTATTATGGTCTTCAGTGAGATGTTATGTCTTTTTATATGGCTAAAATATTTTAGCTGCATAATTTTGACCTAACTTTGCCTTCTATTATGGTCTTCAGTGAGATGTTATGTCTTTTTATATGGCTAAAATATTTTAGCTGCATAATTTTGACCTCCTTCCATCATTCTCTGTTCATTCCTAGATTTTCTAGGACCTCTTTATTTGTTGTATTTTCTTTCCATGAGATGTACCCCATTCTTCTATATACCCACATCTCAAGGGCCTCAGTTATTTCTTCCAATTGCTTGTTCATTGTCCATGTTTCTACACTAAACAAAAATACAAAAATATTACAGGTCTGTAACCCTTTATCTGTAACACTTTATCTGTAACCCTTTATCTGTAACCCTTTATCTATAACCCTTTATCTGTAACCCTTTATCTGAAATCCTCAGAGACAGCTTTGTTTTGGAAACCATATTATGTCGTTGTCAAATGTCGCCCAAATTGTTCAACAAGTAGCCAAAATACCCAATATAGCCCATATCGCCCAAACTACGTTTTTAAAAAAGCCCAGAGTGTCCCAAAATAGTCAAAATCTCCCAAATTGTGGTCAAAAAGTAGTCAAAATTTGCACATATTGCCCAAACTGCGTTTTAAAAACAGCGCAGTTACCCAAAATAGTCAAAAATCGCCCAAATTGTGATAAAAAAGTAGCCAAAATTTGCCCAAAATAACCCATATCGCCCAAAGTACATTTTAAAAATAGCCCAGAGTTGCCTAAAATAGTAAAATATTGCCCAGATTGTGATAAAAAAGTAGCCAAAATTTGCTCAAAATAACACATATCACCCAAACTACATTTAAAAAATAGCCCATTGTTGCCCAAAATAGTTCACAATCACCCAAATTGTGATCAAAAAGTAGCCCAAAGAAACCATTGACTTTCAGAATATTTAAGTTTTTGGATGTTGGTATTAATAGTTATTGACCTGGAGTGTTGAATACATGTGAGTGAATGTATTCTTGTTCACAGCATTATCCCAAAGAGTTTGTTCATTCACTGTAAAAACTATCTGTCTGTGTTGGCAGTGGGTCATCATATAATCATGGCTGGGTTTATGATGGGTGCTCAATTTTATCTGAGGTTGGATCTCTATACCTGGAGTTTGACTACCTGTCCACTGTTACAGGGGATAGTTTATATAGAGATAAGGTAGGTAGTTGTTTCCAACCAGGGTGTTGTCTATAGAATTAAGTGGGTGATTATTTATGTAGGAGAGTGATTGTAGCACGGGATATTAATTATGTAGGTGAGTAGTTATTTGTAGGATGGGATTCTATTTACGTAGGTGAGATGTTATTAGTAGCATGGAACTGTATGTATTTTATACTACAAGTATTTTCCCCAAGTGTTTGTAAGAAAGCTTTTCTGTGTATTTTAATACAAGTATTTCCCCATGTTAGTTGCTTATCCTTTACAGGACGTGGCAATCAACCCCAGCTTTTATTGGCTGTTTGTGATTTTTCTAGGCAATTTTTTCATTCAGTAGTTTGCCATTGCTTTCTGAACGATACGGCGCTTATACCATTGTTAAAAATCCTCACAAAGCGATCTGCTACCAAACCGCCTGCAGCAGGTTTCGAACCTGGTATATCTGGATTATGAAACTGCATTCATATCCATTAGGCCACAGACGCCGACATTTCCCCATGTATTGTGAGAAAATTGTCCATGTATTGTGAGAAAATTGTCCATGTACTCGTATTGTAGTGAGAGTTTTCCCTTTTACTGTGGTAAGTATGTAGTCCCATAACAGATACTGCTGCAGGGGAGTGAAGTGTTAGAGACTTCACCATACTAGGTCCAGCTTTGAGAGGTGGGGTGACCAGTTCCATTCTTTGCTGCCTTTGCCTTCCCTAACTAAAGAGCAGAGTCAGGTACACATTTACACTTGGGTAGACAAAAGCGTGACGCCATCGTGCTTTGAACCTTGCACCTCTGCCGATCGGATGCTCTTTACTATAGTATGAAAGTTAACTGTGAGTTGCTGTGAGAGAATTCTTACAATTAATGTTTTAAGAAAGTTTTCCATGTGTTTTTGTTTTGTGAGAAGTTTCTTCTGCATATAATTATAGCAAATAATTTGCCATGTATTGTGTGAAAGTTTCCCATGTGTTGATGTAAGAAATTTTCTATGAGTTTCACTAAGAAATTATACTTACTTACTTAGTCGTTCCCCTTCTACCGTGAGGTGTAGAGGTTTGGAAGAGAGAGCGCCAGACTATCCTATCGGCTGTCTTCCTCCTGGCCTGGTACCATTCTAGTCCTCGGTCCTTCAAAGATTGTCTAATATTGTCCTCCCAGCGGACTCAGGGTCGTCCTGGGGGTCTGGATCCCTGGCTCTTTGTTTCCCATGCTTGTCATGGTAGCCGATCTTCTCCCATTCTGCAGACATGGCCAAACTATCTTAGTTGGGACTGTTCTGCTTGGGTCTGCAGGGGGTGGGATTTTAGGCCTTGATGTATCGTCTAGTTGTGGACCATGTCTCTTCTTGTTACTTCAACCACCTTCCTCAGATACCTCATTTCTGAGGTTTGGATCTGGCTTTTGTGGGTTGTAGTCATTGCCCATGATTCGCATCCATGTGTTAAGACTGGGACATAGGTGGAGCGGTATACAGCCATCTTCGTTTTCTTACCAACCTCTCTCTTGCTGAGGAATCCTCGATTTATGGCCTGAAAAAGTCTCCCAGCTGCTGCTTTTCGAGTGGCCAACTCTTCTTTGATGCCTCCCTTTCAGTCTATAATAGCTCTGAGATATTTAAAGTGGTCGACCTGCTCCAGGACCTGTTCTCCCAGCTTAATCTGATGTCTTCTTTCTTCTTGTGATATCACCATGGATTTTGTTTTAGAGCTGTTTATGACCATCCCTCTCTTCTCCAGCTCGTCCTTCCAGACTTGCAGGTTGGATTGGAGATGTGCCTCTGATTTAGCAATCAGGGCAACATCATCAGCAAATGCCAGCTCTGAAATACATACCTGTCTCATCTTCCAGTAACCCACTGAATACTTTCTTGTTCTCTCCTTACATGCCTTGATAACATCGTCCATGAGGAGTACGAAACTAAGAAATTATTCCGATTATTATTGTCAGAAAGTTTTCCATGTATTGTCATGAGAGAGTTTTTCGATGAAGTGATGTCAGAAAAATATTCCATGTATTGTTATTAGAAGCATTTTCTATGTACCACTGTGAGAAAGTTTTCCATGTATTGTCAGAAAAGTTTTCCATGTACTACTGTGAGAAAGCTTTGCATGTATTATTGTCAGATGACGTTACCTTGTATTGTCAGAACAGTTGTCCAGGTATTGTTGCCAGAAAAGCTTTTCATGTATTGTTGTCAGAAAAGTTTTCCTTGTATTGGTGCCAGAAAAGTTTTCCATGTGTTGTTGTCAGAAAAAATGTCCACGTAATGTCAGAAAAGTTGTCCATGTGCTACTGTTTTCCATGTTTTGTTGTCATAAAAGTTTTCCATGTATGCCTCCTACTGTGAGAGAAAGTCTTCCACGTTCTGTTGTCTGAAAAGTTTTCCATGTGTTGTTAGAAGTTTTCCATGTACAACTATGAGAAAGTTTTCCACGTACAAAGTTTTCCATGTACAACTGTGAGAGCATTTTCCATGTAATGTCAGAAACGTTTTCCGAGAATAACTTTGAGACTGTTTCTCACATATTGTCAGTTTTATATACTTAGTGTGTCAACATTGTCCATATATTGTTGTCTGAAAAGTGCTCCTTGTACTACTTTGAGATATTTCCATGTATTGTTGTCTGAAAAGGGATCCAGACCTCCAGGATGACCCAAAGTCCGCTGGAAGGACAACATTAGACAATCTTTGAAGGACCAAGGACTAGAATGGAACCAAGCCAGGAGGAAGACAGCCGATAGAATAGTATGGCGCTCTCTCTTACAAACCTCTACACCTCACGGTAGAAGAGGAACGACTAAGTAAGTTGTCTGAAAAGTATTTCATTGACTTCTATGAGAGTTTTCCATGTATGGGTGTCTGAAAAATATTCCATGTGTCAGGGCGCTATTTCGCCGAAATTTCAGATTGGCCACCTTGGGTGGTTGGCAACCCTGAGAGAAGCTGGTTGTCCAGATCAGGTGACCGGACAGGAAGCAGGAACAAGTTTTGGCGCAAAAAGGAGTTCCCTCCTAGTCAGCGGCCGAGGAAGGTGGCGGATATTTTCACTCGCCAGCATTCTTGTGGTGAATTGTATGCCATGTTGGGATTATTATAGTACTTGCCATATTTCATGCTGAGTGGATTATATGTTATAATTCTAGATGTGGATAGGATCTAGTGGACATTTTCCATAGATAGCAGAGTTGTAAAGTGTCTGTGTGTTGAGAGTACCATTGGCACAGCGTTTCCCTAGTGAGCGATAGTCAGCGATAATGGTCATTCGGTAGGGCATACTAGAATGTATTATGTTGATAGATTGAGCTGGTAGTGAGGGAAGTTACATTGGTATTTTCATATTGTAATTCATACGTTGTTCATGGCCGTGTGAGGCCTTTATTTGTGTGTGTATACCGTATTAAAGGGCAGTACCTGTGAAAGGTGTTATCTTGCTGTGTCAGCCATTACATGTTGTGGTCGTACCTTTGGAAGGACGAGCCTTATTTATCATTAGTATTGGTGTTACTATAAATCCACAATATTAGTGGTCTTGACACCATGTACTACTGTGAGAGCTTTTTCATGTATTGTTGTCTGAAAAATATTCCATGTACTACTGTGAGAGTTTTCCATGTATGGTTGTTTGAAAAGTGTTCTATGTGATACTATGAGCGTTTTTCCATGTACTGTTGTCTGAAAAATATTGCATGTACTACTGTGAGAGTTTTTTCATGTAATGTTGTCTGAAAAATATTCCATGTACTACTGTGAGAGTTTTCCATGCATTGTCTGAAAAGTGTTCCATGTTCTACTGTGAGAGTTTTCCATGTATTGCTGTGAGAAGTTTTTCCATGTACTACTGTGAGAAAGTTTCCCATATATTTTTGCCAGAAAAGTTATTCTATATACTACTGTGAGAAAGTTTCCATGTACTACTGTGAGAAAGTTTCCCATATATTTTTGTCAGAAAAGTTATTCTGTACACTACTGTGAGAAAGTCTCCCAAATATTGTTGTCAGAACAGTTTTCCATACATTAATATGAGGAAGTTGTTCATCTATTATTATCAGAAAAGTTTTCCACATACTACTTTGAGAAAGTTTTCCATGTTTTGAGATTAGTGTATTCTATTCCAAGAAGATAACATTAGAAAACTGATTTCATGGAGATTGTTTTCTAGCTTGTGCCAGGAAGAAATGCAAACCAAAAGAACAGCCATGAAGGATAAGAAAATGAAGGAAAAGAAAATGCAGGAAGTTATTATATTTGTATTCACTGTAAAAACTTATGCTTTTTATTGACAGGTAATGAAGATACGCAGTTTTTTTAAAGATGTTGAAAAACCCAATGGTTTTTACCCCAACTACATTCACCCTAAAACTGGAAAATGGGGATATCGTAAGTTTGACTTTCCTGTTTTCATTCGTGATTGTAAGCCAGTAAGGTCTTTGCTGCTTACTGAATCACTTATTATTTGTTTTTGTTGCTAGACTGCATGACTTCCCTTTTTTTTTTTAACTACTGATCACTCAAGTCTCCCTTGTTTGTTACAGAGTAGTCAGTCTACTTTCTCCTTCTTTTCTTCTTTGTTACAATTGGTCAGTCTCCATTCTCCTTTATTACAAATGGTCAGTTTCCATTCTCCTTTATTATAAATGGCCAGTCTCCATTATTACAAATGGTCAGTCTCCATTCTCCTTTATTACAAATGGTCAGTCTCCATTCTTCTTTGTTACAAGTAGTCAGTCTCTATTCTTTTTTTGTTACAAGTAGTCTGTATTCTTTTTTGTTTCAAGTGGTCAGTCTGTATTCTTTTTTTGTTTCAAGTGGTCAGTTTCTATTCTTTTTTGTTACAAGTGGTCAGTCTCCATTCTCCTTTATTATAAATGGTCAGTCTCTATTCTGTTCATCCACTCATCCATCTGTTCATCCATGCATCCATCTGTTCATCCACTCATCCACCTGTTCATCCATTAAACCATTTGTTCATCCACTAAATCATCTGTTCATTCGATCATCCATTTGTTCATCCACTCATCCATCTGTTCATCCATTATTCTATTTGTTCATTCACTCATCCATCTGTTCACACACCTGTTCATCCACTAATCCATCTGTTCATCCACTCATCCATCTATTCATCCATCATTCCACCTGTTCATCTACTCATCCATCTGTTCATCCGCTAATCTATCTGTTCATCCCCTCATCCATCTGTTCATCCATTAATCTATATGTTCATCCACCTGTTCATCCACTCATCCACCTGCTCATCTATTGAACCATTTGTTCATCCACTAAATCATTTGTTCACCCACTCATCCATCTGTTCATTCACTCATCCACCTGCTCATCCATTAAGCCATTTGTTCATCCACTAAATCATCTGTTCATCCACTCATCCATCTGTTTATCCACTAATCCAGCTGTTCATCCATTGATCCATCTGTTCATCCACCTATCCAGCTGTTCATCCTATTTATCCATCTGTTCATCCACTCATCCATCTGTTCATCCATTAATACATCTGTTCACCGACTTATCCATCTTTTGGTTCATTAATCCGTCTGTTCATCCATTCATCCACCTGTTCACCCATTCATCTGTCTGTTTTTGGCATCAACCAGACCACAAGGTCTTTTAATATTAGAAATGGACCCTAAAATAACTTATGGACCCTGTGTCTAGATTGCTTAACCAAAACAAGGTTAAATTTGTTTGTTCATCCACTCATCCATCTATTCACCCACTCATCCGTCTGCTCATCCCACTCCCTATTTTCTTATCCTCTCCTCAGATCATGTGAGTATGGGTGCCCTAGGTGACAGTTTCTATGAGTACTTGCTGAAAGCCTGGCTGATCTCAAACAAGGAGGACACAGAAGCTAGGCAGATGTATGATCACGCTATGAAGGTAGCTGCTTCTACGTACATTGATATCAGCAATAGCAGTGATGGTCTTCTATTTCTACTTTTTACATTTTTCTATTCATTCTTCATTGGGAGATTACTGGTGTGGTTAGGTGGGGCAGACATCGATAGTCTTCTGTCTGTCTACTGTTTTTTTTAAAATACTTTCTGTTTATGCTTAATTGGGAGATTCACTGGGGTGGTCAAGTGGGTCAGACGTCACTGTGAAGAGGCCTTCAACAGTTTGTACATGAGGCTGGCAACCTCAGAATGTAAACCAAATAAGTTGCTACAGGATTCACTGAAGCAAGATCATGTGAATGCTGGATGCAGGCTTCCTGCATTAGGACCAGTTGCAGTGGGGATCCCATGCTCCATACAAAGCACAAAGGAAAAGGAGGAGTAAAGGAGTTTGGACAGATAATCACTGTGGAAAGGGACCAGGCTTCATGGAGTCCCCCATATCTTCATACACCTAATAAAGAAAACGTATGAAGATATGAAATGTAGAATTATCCATGAGGGACAGCATACAGAACTCTTGATGATAAAAACTAGAGTGAGGTAGGGATGCCAGTTATCATCATTTATCTTCCTACTGGATTATGAAAACATCATCGTCCTCCAGAAATGGAATTCAATGGGCTGTTACAAAAAAATCTGAATGATCTAGATTTAGCTGATGACCTTGACCCTCTGTCTCACAACCCAAGCCAGATGCAAGATAAAATGAGACAACTGGACAAGAAGTCATAGCTGTTGGGTCGGAAAGTATACAGAGAAAAGACAAATATTATAAGAACAGGTAAGAGATGACGTGACTGATGATGAGATTAGATGATGCAAATAATAGCCTGATTCTCTTGGAGAAACACCCCTCTAGTGCGTGAACTCATCCATGAATCATGGCAACAACAAAGAAAGAGGTGGAGGAATGGACAGTGTCAAGAAGGGGTTTAGACAACATATAATTGATATCTGTTAAACTCCTATACTTCACAGGGAGCTTGATTAAAGTTTTGGTCGCATGTTACTGTGAGAGGCATATATGTTTGAAGCAGTCCCATTGGCTGGTAGATTGTTGTTAATACGTGTTCACCATGCCTGAAAATGATTAATGCATGGGTGAGTTGAGCTCAGAGCTTAACTAAGTAGGCATGGTTAGTTTATGAGGAGTTCATTGCTGGATGTTGAGACAGAATGATTGCTTCAGCCTGACTGGAATACTTTACCTTCGTCTGGCTGTTATAATTGTGATTTATGTAGATAGTACAAAATTACAGCAGTATTTTAAAATGCATGTGTAGACATCTGTGCATGACATTTGCTCAGAACCTGTTAATGTTTTTCATTTTTAAAGTTTGTGCATTGGCTTAGAGTTGTATCAACATTTTATCTGTGTAGGTCTCTGGAAAGATGGAGATAAGCTTGTGTGTGCCAGCAACCATTAATACATACACATACACACATAAGTGCACCGTGGTAACACCCTAGACCTGTTATCGAGCCACTGTCATAATTGATCACTTGTCAGACAGTGGCTTCAAAATAAGAAGACAATAGGCAAGGGAGAGTTTTCATCACAATGGGGAAATATCTAGAGATTACAAGAAATCAACAACAACAAAAGTAGTGATTAGTTCTTGCACAGACTTGATAGCCTCCTTCAGTCTTAACTGACTGTGGGAATGATATGGTGATTAGTTCTTGCACAGACTTGATAGCCTCCTTCAGTCTTAACTGACTGTGGGAATGATATGGTGATTAGTTCTTGCACAGACTTGATAGCCTCCTTCAGTCTTAACTGACTGTGGGAATGATATGCCCTTGAGGTGATAGCCCTTAACTTTTTTTTTTTAGCCTGGTGTTCCATTCATCATATTTTTTTTCTCTTCTGCTTGTAGTAGGTACCACAAAGTGATTTTTGTTTGCACACAAACACCAGAGAAAACAATGTAGTTTTGAAGCCCTTGGTAAAACATGAAATTTGGTACTTTAATTTTTAAAATAGGACAACAAATAAAAAAGTTATAGCATTTTAAAAAGTGTGGGGACTTCGCAACATTGAAAAAGTTACATCACACCAACTTCAGAACACTGCCGTCTTCTTAAATATAATCTTACAACTTTCTCTGACAAACAGCATATAGTCTGGAATATAAAACTATAGGGCTACATCGTGAATAATTATCAACATAGTTGAGACCGAAAATTGCAAATCTGCAAAACACATTACCGAAAAATATAGTTTGTTGAATGAAAGTCAATATTCACAACATCATATACTGCTCAAAAAAAGTTAAAGGCCACTTTCAATTTTTAGGTCATTTCAACTAAGCTGTTTTTTTTTTTTAAACCTGAACACTCAGTCAAAAAAGTTTTGCTGCATTTAGTTGCATGCTTAAACAATGTTTGTTAATCTGACAATAAATCAAATCTGTGTTACGTGTGTGTACCTCCAAGGTCAATCAAATGCACGTTGTGGAAAGGGAAATAATGCATGTTTGAAAATGCTTCCTATGGCAAAGCCTGTTGATAACATTGCTGAAATTTGCTTTTCACGTGCAAGTCGTGACTATAGTGAACACATTTCACCCACTTTTCGGAAGGAACGGGCAATGGGTATGTTTGTAACATTTACCATTTTAGCCATGGCTCAGCGTGTCTTGCCGTCTTGTGGTAGACCTTGGACGTCCTGACCTGCGTTGTTCTGCGACACTGCCGGTTTCATTATAACGATCACGCAGAGTTTGTATAACAGAGTGGGCAACTCCTAATCTCCTAGCAACTTCTCGCAGCCCTACATCATCCTGCAGCCATGCCATCGCTCTCCATCTGTCAACATTGGTCAAGCGTCTTAGCTGAGCCATGGCTAAAATGGTAAATGTTACAAACATACCCATTGCCCGTTCCTTCCGAAAAGTGGGTGAAATGTGTTCACCATAGTCACAACTTGCACGTGAAAAGCAAATTTCAGCAATGTTATCAACAGGCTTTGCCATAGGAAGCATTTTCAAACATGCATTATTTCCCTTTCCACCACGTACATTTGATTGACCTTGGAGGTACACTCACTTAACACAAATTTTATTTATTGTCAGATTAACAAACATTGTTTAAGCATGCAACAAAATGCAGCAAAACGTTTTTGACTGGGTGTTCAGGTTTTTAAAAAAACAGCATAGTTGAAATGACCTAAAAATTGAAAGTGGCCTTTAACTTTTTTTGAGCAGTATATTTCAAAAAGTATAAAAGCTGCAAGCTTTAAATTTGTACATATTAATCTGCATACTACACAAATATATCTCAATTTTTTTCAGAGGATTTAAACATCTATTTGTTCTTGTATAATTTTTTTTTAATGTGTCCAGAGGCCAATTTGTCGCAGGGGAAGAAAAATATGTGAAAATGAAGAAAATTTTTTTTTTTAAGATACTGTCCATATTTCATTAAAAAAAGTTTGTAGGCAATAATTAACAACATCTAAACAATAATTAGCAACATCTAAACGCTATATTTTTTTAAAACAACTGGTTATTAGTATTTAAAAAGACATTTTTTAACTGGAGAAGAATGATCATGGTGCACTCTTTCCCTGCGAGAGGGCAATGACGCCTCAAAACCAAAATGCTTCAGAAGTCCAAAATACAATTCTTTGATATTTCCTGATAGTTTAATGTCCTTATCATTCAATATTAATTATCTGTATCTTAATTGAGCCTTAAGATTTCTAAGGGCATTTCGTCCTTTACACATTTTATCCACATCCTCCTTTGTGGTGCACAGACGCCCTTGGCTTATGATTGTGTTATATAACTCTATTTTCTTCTCTGCATTTTTAATATCTCTCTTTTTTCCTCCTATTGTTGTCAGTTATTCGCTGTTTAATTTTTTCTTTGACTGCCCTCTCTGACTCTCTACTCCGTTTCTTCCATTCCAGTCTATGTTTTGGGTTCTTCGTCGTCACTCTTGCATTCTCTTCTTTTATTTTATCTGCTCCTTCCTCGTCTCCATTTCACTTTTTATCTGTTTGTAGTGTGTTACTTTGTGGTTTGTAGCTTTATGAAAAAAAAAAAAAAAAACACAAGCAGTCTACCTCAAGCCATGTTGCATTCCCATCCTCCTTCAGATAATAAAGTTGTGCAAGGACCTTGTTTGTCAGATTGACTGCTGGCACCTTTGGACGGCAACCCTTCCCAGTCATTAAAAATGGTTTTTCATAGCATCCTAGTAGGAGTCATCTGGAACAATAAAATTCCAGAAGTTATTTTTTTTTAAAACGTATAGAGGATTACATGTACTATTACTATTACTGGCTTGTTCTTGTTCAGAGTTTCTTCTTGATTTTTTTTTTCACATTATTTAGAATTGAAAACAATATGTATCTGATAACGATGGAATATATATATGTATGGCCACCCAAAAATGTTGTGAAGCCGATGACAGTCAAATAATGTTGAGGTAGGATATACTGGCTACCAAGATGATAGATGCGCCATAAGATAGGAACACCAAAAATCAAGGGTGGATGTTGTTGTTTACCATCTTATCTTCGGACACCCCAAAGTAAATATGATGATGGCTGCCATTAGGATAGGACAGCTCACAGTAGCGTGGACGCCAACAATGTGGAAGATGCAAATATGTTGAGGTGTCTCTGGTCTGGTTTGTATGCTTGTGGTGTGGTAAGGATAGGTATACAGATGAATGTCCATGCAGGACCACAGTACACTGGTCACAGGAACGTCACACTGACTTACGATGAGAAAGTCAATAAGTAGCAACAGCTGGTGACGTTTCCAATCATTTATTTAGGACGCCACAACAAGTACGCCGACATCAACATGGAGTCACAAATAATGCAAGACATAGCAATCAGCATAAAATAAAGTTCCTCAGCAAATTATGCACTCAAGTGAGCTGATCTCATATAACTCTAGCTTCAGCAGATTCAGCTCAACATTATCAATATACGAGTTAACCAACTCTTTCCTGATACTAATAGATCAGATGTGTAAAGGAGTCTACCGCAGGCCGCACAGAAAATGGCAGGCTTAAAGATACAGTTCAAGACGACCTCTGTGACATTTCTAGGCCTCACCTAGATGAAGATCTTGCCGCTAAAATAGCGGAGTTCAAAGAACATAATAACTGTTCGCTGGGTATAAAGCAACCCGATACATGTGAACCTAAGGTATGAGGATACCTGGGGTGTACTTCTAGTAGTGGAGTTTCTTCGCTGACAGCAAATAGCGAGCGAGCAAGAGACGACCATGTCCAAACATCTAAGCTTGCTACAAATCAAAACGAAGAACAGTTACCTTCACGTTCGAATACACCACATTCACAAATGTCTCCAGACTTTTAGAAATAACACATGCAAGTGAAAGCAGTAGACTTATAATCCAAATCACAGAGGCTTCATCCTCATCATGAATAAACTCGGGTCGACGAAAAAGCGTCCGACCCTTCCGCTGATCTCTCTCATGACTCCCGGGCGGAAGTCTATTCAAAACTACCACTCCACTTACGCATGCGTAGATAACGCAAGACCAATCTGAGTGGACAACAGAGAACGGACGACATTCTAAGAAATAACTGCTCACCAAGCCATATATGGTCAGGAATAAACATCGACGCTAGTTTCAGTCATACTTAGAAATAGATGATCTATGCGAACCATATATGGTCCGACATCCAAGACACCGTTTCTAAACTTAGACCACCTAGACAAGAGAACAAGAGGGGGTAACAACTAAATATAAAGGACCTCAGTAAAAAATGAGTCATGCCCCTTTGTTCACAAAATTAAATGCATACTAAACAGACAGGTACATTTACTAATAATAACTCAGCAAATCTGTGTGTAACAGCTCACCGGACCCTCCCGGGAAAAAAAAAAAACGCATTTAAAAAAAAAAAAAATATATCCAAGAGCAAGATTCAACCAGCTCATAACGCACGAATGATGCGCAGATAAATAAACACTATGCCTAACGTGAGGCTAAATCGACACCTAGAGCGTCAGGTGAGAATATATCTCACAACTTTAGAGAAAATATTTCTCTAAGTATATACATATTCCAGGGAGGTGTCATCAACATATATCACAGTGCTGTCAACACTAGCAAGCAAGCAAAAGTTACATACATATCTAATGAAGCATCATCAAAACAGCGGTGTCATTATCCTTATATACCGCCTTATAGAGATACAATCTTCTTAACAATTAAAAAATTACATTATGTAAACATGTAATAATACATTGATACAATATTTTAATATATAATATCCACTAAGTCGATGATCCATGAAGCCAGGTCATAGACTAAGAGGGCACATCTACTGTCGTCTCAAGGATAAGTAAGCACTTCATAATACGTCATGGTCGACAAGATGTATAGTTACTTGGGGGGTTGGGAAGTCAGGTATTGGTAGTACCTCTGGTGAAGGAGCTGTCATGCCCTTTTTAGGGCAGCTCAGCCACCTTTGGTCCAAACCTGGCATCCAGCTCTCACCTGTGGCTCCTCGTAGCTGTCAGCATGCGACAGCGGCCACTCCCGGACAACGGCTTTGACAGGCCGGCTAAACTAGGTGAGGGTAGCCGAATGGTTATAAACCTTCGGTGAGTTAGGGTCTGCCTACCCATGCATGCGAAGACTGGATTCGATAGACTGCGCGGAAGAAACCACCTGTTGGTTCAACGGGCATGACGGCGATTACCAGCAACACGCTGTGGAGCGTAAGGAGCACGGCGAGGCACGTAGAAAGCCCTGGTCATCCACTGCACCTAACTTCATCTCCAGTCGTCTTGACTTGTCTTGCCACTGGATTGAGATGGACCCAGGCGAGAGAGTGAGGTCGACGAATTGCGCAACTCTTCCTCACTTTAATCCAAATCACCGCGCAAGTCACTCTTTCATCCATTCATCCATCCACTCACAACAAGTCCTGTGGCGATGGGCGAGCGGCGAAGCGGCAGGCGTGGGTACGCTGGCAGTCGTAGTCGCAGACCTACACACAGGCGGCTCAGGCCATATGGTCGTCTTCCACTGATCGGAGAAGCAGTGGGATTCGGCAGCCCCCTGAGTGTCTGAGCAGCCCTCCTTAGGAAAGCACTGCTCACCTCCATGGCATGAGGAAGGGGCTAGAAAAGGTGCCCTAAACATTGCCTGCTTCACCATTACCTAACCAGCTTACCGCGGTTGGTGGGTACCCTACTTCGGCGGTCGACATATAAGAAAAAGAAAGGACAGATTTTTCCCCCTCATTCTAGGCGCATGGAATGTGCGCACTTTACTTGACAAAGACTTTACCGCAAACAGACCTGAGAGACGAACTGCCCTGATTGGGAGAGAACTGGCCATGTACAACATTGACATAGCAGCACTGAGTGAAACTCGACTTGCAGGCGAGGGCCAACTTTGCGAAAAGGGTGCAGGTTATACATTCTTTTGGAGCGGAAGAGGAACTGAAGAAAGACGAGAAGCAGGGGTTGGATTTGCAATCAAAACAGCAATTGTCAGCAAGTTAGCGGGGCCCCCAAAGGGAATAAATGACCGACTCATGACGGTCAAGATCCCTCTGTTCTATGGAAGAAAACATGCTACCATCATTAGCGCATATGCACCAACTATGACAAACCAGGATGATGTCAAGGATAAGTTTTACGAAGAACTACATGCAGTCATTGCATCAGTTCCTAAAGCAGATAAGCTCATCATTCTTGGTGACTTTAATGCAAGAGTAGGCTCAGATAACATCTCCTGGAATGGCACTATTGGTAGGTACGGCGTGGGTCGCTGTAACAGTAATGGACTTCGTCTCCTCCAGACTTGCGCAGAACATGACCTCCTTGTCACCAACACCATTTTTCGACTTCCTACCCGCAACAGGACCTCCTGGATGCACCCTCGCTCAAAGCATTGGCACCTAATTGACTATGTAATTGTTAGGAAGAAGGACAGGCAAGATGTCCGGGTGACCAAGTCCATGTGTGGTGTCGAATGCTGGACTGATCATCGCCTCATTGTATCTAAACTTAAAATTCGTATCCAACCAGCCAGGCGCCCTCAGGGGAAGAAAACTCAAAAGAGGCTGGATGTCACCAAACTGAAGAAGACAAAAATCAAACAGTCATTTACTGACACCTTAGAAGACCGTCTCAAATCTATCTCGTTAGACGGCCAAAGTGTGGAAACAAATTGGGCAGCCCTAAGTGAGCAGATCTACAACACTGCTACAGAGGTCCTGGGTCCTTCCATCAAGAAACAAAATGACTGGTTTGATGAGAACTCAGATGATATAAAGCAGATGTTGGCTGAGAAACACCATCTCCATAAAGCATATTTAAATGATCCAAAATCTACATCCAAGAAAGACGCTTTCAACAACATGCGTAGAATCGTCCAACATAAACTACGCCAGATGCGGGATTCATGGCTGAGTAATAAAGCAGATGAGATCCAAGGCTTTGCTGACAGCCATGACTTGAAAAACTTTTACCTTGCACTCAAAGCGGTCTATGGTCCAACATCATCAGGATCATTTCCCCTCCTTAATGCAGATGGAAAAACACTAATTACAGACAAGGAAAAAATTCTCCAATGCTGGGCTGAACATTTTAATAATATCTTGAACCAGCCATCATCTATTAACGACGAAGCCATCATCCGCCTGCCCCAAATTCCTATAAATGAAGCATTAGATGATGTACCAACTCTGGAGGAAACTAAAAAAGCGATTCGTCAACTGTCTAGTGGAAAGGCCCCTGGCTCCAATTCAATTCCTGTTGAGGTTTATAAAGATGGCGGTGCAGTTCTGATAGAGAAACTTCATATGATCTTCCAGCAAATGTGGCAGAGTGAAACCATCCCACACGATCTCAAAGATGCCTCAATTATACATCTATATAAACGTAAAGGTAATCGCCAAGACTGCAACAATCATCGAGGCATCTCTCTTTTATCAATCGCTGGGAAGATATTCGCCAGAATCCTTTTGAATCGCCTTACGGCTCATCTTGACAAAGGTCTTTTACCTGAAAGTCAGTGTGGATTCCGGAAAGAACGTGGAACCACAGATATGGTGTTCGCTGCAAGACAGCTACAAGAAAAATGCCAAGAACAGTACTGTGACCTGTACACAGCTTTCATCGACTTGACAAAGGCATTCGACACGGTCAGTAGAGAGGGTCTATGGAAGATCATGGCAAAATACGGCTGCCCAAAGAAATTTATCACAATAGTGCAGCAACTGCATGATGGAATGCAGGCTAGAGTTCAGGAAAACGGTGAGCTATCAGAGCCTTTCCCCGTCTCAAATGGAGTTAAACAAGGGTGCGTACTTGCACCGACTCTGTTCAGTATCATGTTTTCTGCTATGCTGACTGATGCTTTTAGAGACGGGGACACAGGAATCGACATTAGTTATCGTATTGATGGAAAATTGTTTAACCTTAGGAGGCTTCAAGCAAAAACCAAGGTCAAATCACACACCATCAGAGATCTTCTGTTTGCTGATGATTGTGCCCTCAATGCTGGCTCAGAGGCTGATCTGCAGCATAGTGTGGATAGATTCTCCAAAGCCTGCGCCAACTTTGGGCTTACCATCAACACGAAGAAAACAGAAATCATGTACCAACCAGCTCCTGGCACAGTTTATACTGAGCCAGTCATCAAGGTTAATGGTGAGAAACTGAATGTTTTGAACAGATTCACATACCTTGGTAGCACACTATCCCAGAACATTGTCATTGATGATGAGGTGAACACCAGGATCTCCAAAGCCAGCAGCACATTTGGCAGACTATACACCAACGTTTGGCATCGAAGTGGCATTAGTCTACAGACAAAGCTGAAGGTGTACAGAGCTGCGGTGCTTCCAGTGCTGCTATATGCATGTGAAACATGGACTGTATACAGGCGCCACGTAAAGAAGCTAAACCACTTCCATACAGTCTGTCTCAGGAAGATAATGAACATCAAATGGCAAGACAAGATCCCGGATACCGCCGTTCTTGACAGAGCTGGTATCCCTAGTATTGATACTATTCTGATGCAGTCACAAATTCGCTGGGCAGGTCATGTAGTCCGCATGCCAGACCATCGACTGCCAAAGATACTCTTTTATGGTGAGATGCAGAAGGGTAAACGCTCACATGGTGGCCAAAAGAAGCGCTTCAAAGACACGTTAAAGACGTCATTGAAAACCTTTGACATAAACCCAGACACATGGGAAGCTGCTGCGCAAGACCGAACTGCTTGGCGCACATCTCTTCGTAAAGGTGCAGCAGCATGCGAATCATCCAGAAGAGCAGTAGCAGAACAGCGGAGACAAGCTAGAAAGGACCGTGAAATAAAACCTTCACATGAAGCAAACATTCCCTGCCCACACTGTCCAAGATCTTTCCAGGCCCGCATCGGGCTCTTCAGTCACCTTCGTACCCATAGACTAACCTAACATATTCTTAAATAATTGGATGAACAGAGTGGTCTTCATCACCCGTGATGGACGAACAACCAGTTACTTCTCAAACATCAATGAGTTGCTGAGAAAATACAAATATCACAATTCTATTTGACAACCATTAAATTTCGTAACATACATTACAAAATACATTCTTAGTAATAACTGTGGCCGTGAAACTGTCAACCCTTATATTACTAACTTAGCCTTCCTCTGTTATAACAAAGATGGTAACAGAAGAAGAAAATCACACAGCACAATAGCATGAATTCACATATAGTGAGAACAGATGTGCTGATATAATTATAGTATAGACGTATCGTAAATCCGAAGTGTATTCGGAAATATAGGACAGAAAAGTTAGGTGGAATCATGTGGGCATCTGGACAGAATGTCTGCCATCACATTATCCGAACCACGGATAGCTCGCACCGTGAAGTGAAAGGGTTGAAGAGCAATGGCATATCGAGTGGATCTCGAGCTCTTCAAGTTTTTACTCTGAATAGCTGTAAGAAATTTTTGGTCAGTTTCCAGAATGAAATGTGCGCCCAGAAGGAATCTTTGTAACTTGAGAATTGACCAAACCATAGCCAACAATTCACGGTCTAGAACTGAGTAATTCCTCTCTGCTGCGTTCAGTTTCCTGGAAATATACATTACAGGATGCAGAGTTTCTGAATACTCCTGCATTAGTGCTGCCCCGATCCCAGTGGATGAAGCGTCACTTCGAAGAACAAAAGTCCTATCAATAGTAGGTAATCTTAAGATAGGAGGAGATAAGAATAAAGTTTTAATCTGGTCCAATGAAGATTGGCATTCTTGAGACCAACGAACCAGATTAGGCGATCCTTTCTTCAACAGGGTTGAAAGAGGTGCCATAATTGAAGATAAATTCGGAATGAATCTTCCATAAAATTGAATTCAACCTAAGAGACTACACACTTGTTTTTTCGTCTTAGGTACAGAGATGTTCAGTATCTTAGAAGTATTGTGGTCTTCTGTCTTCAAAAGACCATGACCAAGACGATGACCTAGGAAAGAGATTTCACTAAACCCAACATAGGCTTTAGAGGGTTTCGCTGTCAGATTATGCTCGCGTAGAGTAGACAGTAATTCGTATAAACCCAAATAGTGATCTTCCCAAGAATCACTGAAAAGACAGATATCGTCCAAGTATGCAATGACATCTGAACGATGTGAAAGGATTCGACGCATCATGCGTACGAAAGTAGCAGGGGCGTTCATAAGGCCGAAAGGCATAAAATTCCATTGAAATAAACCCCTGGGTGTTGAGAAAGCAGTGAGAGGTTTAGCACGTTCGGTTAAAGGCACTTGCCAATAACCTTTGGACAAGTCAAGTTTGGTGAAGAACTTAGACTTAGAAAGTCTAATAAGTAGATCTTCCAGTAAAGGCATCGGTTCAGCATCGAACTTCGTGACCTGATTTAATTTGCGATAATTGATGCAAATGTGTATATTCTTATCTTTCTTCTGAACAATAACCATAGACGAAGAGTATGCTGAAGTCGATGGTTCAATTATTTTCAATTGAATCATTTCGTCTAATTCCTTCTCGACTTGTGACTGAAAGTGAATAGGGATAGGATAAGGTCTAACCCTAATAGGATTATGGACAGTAAGAATTATGTCATGTTCAATGACATATGTGTGTCCAGGGATGTCAGTGAGGACATCCTGAAACGTTTGTAACATAGAAGAAACTTGTCGCTGCTCTTCTATAGATAGATTAGGAGAAACAGTAACATTTTTTCACGATTCCATAGAATGAAGTGGAATCACAGGAAGAGGAAGTGAGTGCTTTGCATATTCAAACGCTCAACTAACCCATTTGACATTGGGTGATAAATACTGCTAAGAGATCTTTTAATATGCAGAGTAGACATTACTTGCGACATAGTGTCTGATATAAGTTGAGTGCCATGGTCTGACAATATTTCTCTGGGGAATCCCAAACGAGAAAATATCAGCCAAAGAGCGTCTGCGATATCAGCAGTGGAGATGCTCTTCAGAGGTATAGCCTCTGGCCAACGTGTGCACATGTCAACGCATGTGAGAATAAATTGATGACCTCTGGCCGACTTGATCTTAAAAGGACCAATAATGTCTATTGCCATTTTTTGAAACGGCCGAATATGAATATCTGCAGCCTGGATAGGTGCGGCATGTCGTGGACCTCTAGATTTGACCTCTTGACATATTTTGCAAGATCTACAATAAATACGGATATCCTTATTTACAAATGGCCAAAAGAAAGCCGCAAGAACTCTCGACTTGGTACGAGAAAAACCCATATGTCCAGCACATTGCGAGTCATGAGCATGTTGCAAAATTTGCACTCTCATACTCTTGGGCACAAAAATTTGTGAATGCGTAGACGTAGTCAAGTCTTGCATCATACGTACAAGTACGCCATTCTTCATAGTAATCCAAGATTTCCGATTTGTATTCTGATTTGGATCACCATTTTTAGCTAAAATGAAGAATTTTTTTAAGGAAGGATCTTCTTCTTGCATTTTTATGAAAGAGTCACGTGAAATCACCAAGTGACTATCTTGGCTATGTTCTTCATTACTTTGAGTAGATGAAGTTTGAGGCACATTAAGAGCTTGTGCTCTCGTGACCACTGCATTTGTAGCTTGGATATTTAGTTCCTCCCAAGCAGCAATCTGCTGCGGAGTACATTCTCTAACTCCGTGAATACGACCGACGATAAGATCCGCAATAGGATTTGGCAGAAGACACGCATGGACATCTCCCGTAAAGAAAGGAGTAGCAATGTGAATTATGGCAGTTGGATGTTTTTCCACAGTGCCACCAAATGTTACACATTTGATCACCTTTCCTGTAGCGCAGGAAGGATCTACAAGAGATTGCTTAACTCCGATAGTAGTACATCCAGAATCAAAAAGGACTGAAACTGGACTGTTATTCACCAGACCTTTATGTAATATAAGAGATCCTCTCCCGTCATGCACAACTGCAGCGGGAAGAGGGTGACCACAACTTAAGGTAGATACAGTAGTAGGATCGAACAATGTAGTGCATTGGGGGCATTCAATTGCTCTACCAAAATCAAAAGCAGAACAAGTGACAGCGTTAGAGTTTTTATTATCATTAACCTGACTACAGGCTCCCTGAGACTCTTGCTGTACAGAATTTGCTTGCTGGTATCTCTTTTTTTGTATTGAGATCTACCGCGATTATTATTGCCTCTGAAATTATTATTGTATTCTCTACTGTAACTGTTGTCCTGGTTAGCATCCCAGTTTCCATAGTTATTATTGTCATTACCACATTGATGTGAACATTTGTTAGTTTGGTTTTGTTGTTTTCGCCCAGAATAGTTTTGATAGTTTCTGTTATGACTACCTCTGCGAAAGTGTCTGTAATTGTTAGTCCCAAAGTAACGGGGACTGTCAGATCATCTCCAGTTCTTCGAGGAAGAACCATTATATGATTGATTACCTTGATTTTGAGAATAATTGCTTTTACTCTTCCTATTAAAGTTTTGTTGAGCACCCTGAAATTTACGAAGGAAGTTTGGGCCATATGGTGCTGCAGAAGCAACCGGCAAACCTTCCTTCACTTTAGAGTTGCTAAAGGTTACATGAGGATGTGCAGTGACATACTGACAACAATATTCTTCCATTTCCTTTATGTTCTTAGGTTTACGCTCATGAAGAAAAGCAAGGAAAGACTCATTGACAGAAGACATAACTTTGTCTCTAAGTAATAAGTCCATAAGGGCTTCAAATGTATGTTCTGTTTTAGACAATTCAATCCATCGTGCTTTTGCTATGAATTCTGAGAATTCTACCCCAGTTTCTGGCAACATATTCTTGAATTGAAGATGATAGCCGTCTTCGGTAAGTTGATATTTCTTCAACAAGGCTGCCCTGACAACATCATAATTATTTTTGTCAGGCTCATCTACCATGCTCAACATACTCAGAGCTTCACTTTTAAGTATCTCTGACAACTGATTAACACATTGTGATTTGTCTACCTTATGAGATTGACATGACCGTTCAAACCTATCTAGGTAAAATGTTATGTCGTCAATGGAAGCATTGAATGCAGGTAGTTTGACCTTGTAAGTAGTATTTGTCTTATCAGAAGTAGGCTGATTATTTGCACCATTAGCATTACCCATATTCATCAACCTCAATTTCTCTAACTCCAAAGTTAAGAGTTTTTCTTATTCTACCCTAAATATTAACAAGTCTTAAATATAGCACTTGTATATAGACCACACTTTATCCCAATATCTGTGGGAAACAAGTCTTTGCCCAAAGAACTTGTATATCAACTGTGTAATGATAACACCATCAGTCAATTCATCATTTAAATTGCACTACACAGCTTACTAGTGCATGACCAAATATATGTATCAATAGTGCATGACTAATTATGTCTATAAATAGTGTATGTTAACAAATAACATAAACAAAGGACAATTATAAAAGACAGTACGAAAGCATTCGCAGAAATCAACTAAATCAACAAGGAAAACTAAAGGAGAATATCAAAAAAAATGTGATGATAACTGCGAAAAAATCAAACAAAACAAATGACGCCACAGTGTATAAACATAAAGGGTGTATAGAACTGAAGGATAAGAAAGAGGAGACGAATAAATACAAACAAATCAATCAAAACCAAAGAACAGAGAAAGAAAAAAAAATATTACAAAAAACGACGAAGAAAAAGCACACCTCGTCACAACTAAACAAATATAGCAACTATTGTCGCTAACAAATTCCACTATGGGAAATTTGCATAGTCCCTAAAGAAAACGCTCTCATTAGACCCTCTGTTGCGTGGGATATTCTAAGGAGTCACCACCCAACCAGACCCGCCAAAATATAAACATATAAATATACAAATAACATATAAACATATAACATATAACAAAAAGAATGTGAATATATAGAAGGCTCAGTCAACAATAGAAGGGCACAGTTCACAAACAAAATGCCACTTAACTTAAGTAGATCCTGTCATCAACACAGCAAAGAACAGGTGGTAATCAGCATTCTAAGGATAGAAGATCCAACGTTGATCGACATCTGAACTTGCATCACCAAAACTGCTAAGACGATGGTACAGACTTGAGCTTCTGAACAGTGTAATCGTAATGTGGTTTCGGAACTTGGCCTTCTGATACAATAATAGATACAACCGGCACTTGACCTTCTAATCGTAGAATCGGCTCAATCGGCAATCTATGCAGCAACGCCGGGTACAGTCACTTTACAGGAATATGTACTGGCCTCAATACGCTGAAGGTAAGACGTTCACGAACTTGAATGATGACTTGTTGAATGTAGAATGGGTTAGGGACCCCGTATGTTCTGGCACTAGACCAAACCAGCAGTTGGCCACCAAATGATAACGATGGAATATATATATGTATGGCCACCCAAAAATGTTGTGAAGCCGATGACAGTCAAATAATGTTGAGGTAGGATATACTGGCTACCAAGATGATAGATGCGCCATAAGATAGGAACACCAAAAATCAAGGGTGGATGTTGTTGTTTACCATCTTATCTTCGGACACCCCAAAGTAAATATGATAATGGCTGCCATTAGGATAGGACAGCTCACAGTAGCGTGGACGCCAACAATGTGGAAGATGCAAATATGTTGAGGTGTCTCTGGTCTGGTTTGTATGCTTGTGGTGTGGTAAGGATAGGTATACAGATGAATGTCCATGCAGGACCACAGTACACTGGTCACAGGAACGTCACACTGACTTACGATGAGAAAGTCAATAAGTAGCAACAGCTGGTGACGTTTCCAATCATTTATTTAGGATGTCACAACAAGTACGCCGACATCAACATGGAGTCACAAATAATGCAAGACATAGCAATCAGCATAAAATAAAGTTCCTCAGCAAATTATGCACTCAAGTGAGCTGATCTCATATAACTCTAGCTTCAGCAGATTCAGCTCAACATTATCAATATACGAGTTAACCAACTCTTTCCTGATACTAATAGATCAGATGTGTAAAGGAGTCTACCGCAGGCCGCATAGAAAATGGCAGGCTTAAAGATACAGTTCAAGACGACCTCTGTGACATTTCTAGGCCTCACCTAGATGAAGATCTTGCCGCTAAAATAGCGGAGTTCAAAGAACATAATAACTGTTCGCTGGGTATAAAGCAACCCGATACATGTGAACCTAAGGTATGAGGATACCTGGGGTGTACTTCTAGTAGTGGAGTTTCTTCGCTGACAGCAAATAGCGAGCGAGCAAGAGACGACCATGTCCAAACATCTAAGCTTGCTACAAATCAAAACGAAGAGCAGTTACCTTCACGTTCGAATACACCACATTCACAAATGTCTCCAGACTTTTAGAAATAACACATGCAAGTGAAAGCAGTAGACTTATAACCCAAATCACAGAGGCTTCATCCTCATCATGAATAAACTCGGGTCGACGAAAAAGCGTCTGACCCTTCCGCTGATTTCTCTCATGACTCCCGGGCGGAAGTCTATTCAAAACTACCACTCCACTTACGCATGCGTAGATAACACAAGACCAATCTGAGTGGACAACAGAGAACGGACGACATTCTAAGAAATAACTGCTCACCAAGCCATATATGGTCAGGAATAAACATCGACGCTAGTTTCAGTCATACTTAGAAATAGATGATCTATGCGAACCATATATGGTCCGACATCCAAGACACCGTTTCTAAACTTAGACCACCTAGACAAGAGAACAAGAGGGGGTAACAACTAAATATAAAGGACCTTAGTAAAAAATGAGTCATTCCCCTTTGTTCACAAAATTAAATGCATACTAAACAGACAGGTACATTTACTAATAATAACTCAGCAAATCTGTGTGTAACAGCATCCTAATTATAACCCATCAGAGGTTGAACGGGATATTTTTCATCCTTAATTTTTTTTTTTTAAAATTATATATATATATATATATCTTCTTTTCGGGGAATTTTAAGACTATCAACTATTGGCTGCAAGTCCGGACATTTCAGTACAGCATCAGCTACTTTAATTATGGCATTGTCCGGTCTCCTAGCCTTGACTCGATATGTCGGCAATTGGCTTTGGCCTTGCGATATCCTTCGCTTTTGAGATCATAATTCACCCTATTATGTTGCAAAATAAACCTTCATTCAATTACACATTAATCAAAACATGCATTTTTTATTCAGATTGGTAACTTTCTTAGCTTTTCAAGCTCTTGAAAAAATTAGATTGATGTGCGAATGTCTGAAGTGGTGATAACAATTCAATCCACGCTGTTACACAAAAACTGTGCGATCGTGTTAAATTGCTAAATAATATTAAAACTATTGTAAATTTTACATTTGAAGTTCAAAACATTATTAATAAGTGATATACTTACGTATAGTCAACCTCAAATCAGAAGATGTGATGATGTTTGAACACGAGCCAATATAAGTGGCGTCCCGATCTTGATCGACATCGGGAGTTATCACGGCCAATGGAACAGCCTCGCTCTCTATCCTACACCAAAATTCTAGGCCTAACTTGAGCGATACAGAACTTACTCAAAGTCAATTCTCTCGACCGCCAAATATCAGAAGTCTTTAAAATTTCACACGAATAAAGGAAAATGGCTTCCAAATCTTCTCATACATTGCAAACAATTATAACACCATTTAAAATGTCAAATTTGGTAAAATTTCAACTTCACTTTGAGATATCGACGTTTTACACTTTATTTTTTACAGTTTGCAATATATGAAACTAAAGATACACTTTTCCCCCACAAAATTGTGAAAACAGTGTGCAAATTGGTGGTTTGGCGGTCGAGAGACCCTTATTTGAATGAAGTTCGGAGACGCAGCGCGCCAGGGCAAACTATGCGTAACGTTGCTGTTTGTTTTTATTAGTAAAAAAATACTTTAATAGCTTTTATATTTTTTTTTAATTAATACACTTCAAAAGAGAAGTAGATAAAGAGTTTCGTGATATAAATTTTATTACAATCCGCTTAATAGCAAAGGGACAGTGACGACTTAAACCTGACAAATTTCCCTCAGTTTTCTCCACTTTCGTCTATTTTCAACAGCTCAAAGCGGTGACTTTGTGGTACCTACATAGAGTAGGGGGGAGAGAGGGCACCCCTGCCTAACGGATCGCGTTAGCCTGAAAGTGTTGGTAAAAGTATGATTCACCAAAACCTTGCTTTCGGGCTTCGTGTAAAGGATTTCAATCCATTTCCTAAAGTTCCCACCTATGTTGCAATGTAGTAGTGTTTTGTAAAGGTATGAGTGTGATATTCGATCAAAAGCTTTCTCTTGATCGAGAGATAGGATTGATGACTGACAATCCTTCTCGTGTGCGTAGGTGATTGTCTCTGATGAAATGTGTGTGCTGGTGAATATTTCTGTGTTGAACGCTACACTGCTGGTCTTTGTGTATGAGGGTGGTCATGAATGGTTTTAGTTTGTTTGTTAGCGTTTTTGTTAAAATTTTGTAGTCTACAATTAAGAGAGATATAGGTCTGTAGTTTTTAAGGAGTGATTTGTCTGAGTTGTCTTTAGGTATGAGAGTGATGTATGACATGTTCAAGCTTGGTGGGAGTTCTTTGTTCTCGAAAGCTTCTGTGTACACTTTTAATAGAAGGGGGCCTAAGATGGGAAAAAAGTGTTGATAAAATTCTGCTGTGAGTCCATCTGGCCCTGGTGATTTGTCTTTTTGCATAGTGTTTATTGCGAGTGTTATGTCTGTAAGTGTCAGCTCGGCATCTAGACCTTGCTTGTCTGCATCTGATAGTTTCTTTGTAAAGTGCATAAATGTGTCTTGTATGCATGACTGGATGTTTCCTTCTGTGTACAGGTTTCTGTAGTAATCTTCAAAAGCCTGTACTATGTTTTGTGTTTCTGTCTGTGTGGTTCCGTCTAGGTCTACTATTTGCCCTATCTGTCTGCAGCGTTGTATGTTTTGTTCTATTGCCATGTATTGTTTACTGGGCGTTTCTTGCGTGATTGTGTTCAGTTTCGTCCATAGTAGGGCGCCCTGAAACCTATGGTGCTTGTATTGTTCTAGCTGGTCTTGTAATGTGAGGATGATGGGTGAATTTCTGTCTGTTTGTTTTGTAAGCTTTTTTGCATCTTCTACTAGTTTCTCTTGCTTTGTCCTGTCCTTGTGTATCCTTCTTCTTCTTCTTTGATCCTTAGCCGCCGACCGTCAAAGCAGTCAGTGGCCATCACGCCTAGTGGCGTCTTGTAGGGCAACAACAAATTGATTCCACTTTGCTCGGTCGGTGGCCATCCTTCGTACAGTGCCCCAACTCTGGTTCATTCTTTGCATCTCAGCCTCCACAGTCCTCCGCCAGGTTGTTTTTGGTCGGCCTCTCTTTCGTTTTTCTTCAGGGGTCCAAAGCATAGCTGTTCTTGTGATGGCATCGGGGTCTCTTCTGAGGACATGACCAACCCAGCTCCAGCGTCTGCCAGCTATGATGGTGTGCATGTCCTCTTGCTTGCTACGAGTAAGCAGATCTTGGTTAGTGATGGTATTTGGCCAAAAGATTCGGTGAATTTTTTCTTAGGCATGTTGTGTGAAAAGAGGACAATTTCGACATGTCCTTCTCTGTAACTCTCCAGCATTCCGCACCATAGAGAAGCACAGAAAGCACACAGCTCTGATATAATCTTAATTTTGTGCTTGTGCTGTGTTGGGAGGACTTCCAGATGTTGTTTAGGCTAAAGAAGGCTGTTCTTGCCTTATTCATTCTGATGTTGATGTCTTTGCCTGCCCCGCCGTCTGGTATTACTATGCTTCCTAGGTATGTGAAGGTATCTGTCTGTACTAATTGCTGATTCCTTACTGATATGGGCTCAGGGTTGCTCACATTGAGTGTCATGACCTCAGACTTCTTTAAATTGATATTCAAGCCCACCTGCTGGCTAAACTTATTAAGTCTATCCGTTTTTCCCTAGATGTGTTGATGTGAATGTGCTAGTAGTGCAATGTCATCTGCATATTCCAGATCTTCCAATGTAGAAAATGTTGTCCATCTTATTCCTCTTGGACTGCCCTCTGTTGTCTGGCGCATCACCCAGTCTATGACTGTTAAAAATAGAGTGGTTGATAAGGGGCATCCCTGTCGTACTCCTGTCTTCACCTCAAAGGTTAGGTTGCTCTGACCAACACTACACGTAAAGTTGGCATAGAGGCTTTTTATGATTGACACTATGCAGCTTGGAATTCCATAAGCCCTCAGTATTTTCCATAAACTGTCCCTATGTATGCTGTCGAAAGCCTTTTCAAAATCAACAAAATTAATGTAAAGCTGTCTTTGCCATTCTGAGCACTGCTCTATAATGTTCCTGAGAGTGAATATATGATCTACACATCTCCTGTTCTTTCTAAATCCTGCTTGTTCTTTCTTCAGTTTGTGGTCTACTGCCTTTGAAATTCTCTGTATAATTATCCTGCCTTTGTGTATCCTAGCTGACATTAACTGCTTTCGCTCACGTATTGTATTTTTTAATATTTCCCAGTGGTGTTGTATGTTTTCTGTTGGCACCTCAGTTGTGTATGTAAGGATGAGTTGAGTCATATGCTCTATTTATGTTTTGTTTTGGAGTAGAGTGTTGTTGAATTTCCAGTGAGGAGAGCGTTTGAAATGTGTGCTTGCTTGAGTAGAACTAATGGTTGCGATATCGTGTATGTGTGTTTTTTGTTTCCTACGTGAACTATGGCTATTTTACCCTCGTTGTGTCTCTGTTTTTCCTTCCCACCTGTCCGATGTTTTTAGTATAGCTGAACCAGTGGTTGTGATCTGTGATGCATGTTCGTCTGTGTGTATGTTGGTTTCTTGTAGAAGTATAAAATCTGGTTTGTGTTTATGTATGAGTGATATGATGTGTTGTAGTTTGGTGCGGGCGCCACTTATATTTATACTTAAACATACTATATCATCCGCCATTTTAAAAACTAAAATACATAGGAGTATAATTTGTAAGTATAAAAGGTTACAACATACCAGTTATGTGGAAATACTTTAGATCTGTAGAGAGTTTTCTTGTTCCTCGTCATCTGTGGGGTTGCTTGTAAGGTCAATGACGAGCTTGGTTGGTGTGATGATGCTAATGTTATCTTTCGTTTCAGGTGTCCAGGAGGATGGCGCTGCTGTTGTCTTGGCATCTGGTGTTGTTGGAGTTTGGCTAGGTTCTGGTCTTTGAAACTTCCTTCTTGTTTCTGTTTCTGCGGTTGGGCTGTCAGGTGCCGAATGCCGCCTTTGCCTTTTGTTTTTGTAGGAGATTGTCTGGAAGTCGTCATCTGTTGGTGGTGAGTCTCTTGTCTGCTTGGGTGCTGTTGTCTCCTTGGTTGCTGTTGTCTTCCGTTGTGGCGGCAATAGGTGGATTCTGCTCTGGTAAGGGTTGGTGCCGCTGCCTCTGCAAGGGGCTTTGGCCGTTGAACCAGTTTTTTGGCGCAGCGGTTGGCCCAATGGATGTCCTTGCCACAGTGAGGACACACTGTTCGTCGCCCCTGAATTGTGATGAGTAGTTTTTGGACATCAAGGCCGTCCCCTTCGACTTTAAGGTCGATGTAGTGAGGTATGTCCCCAGATGGCCGGTACAACACGCCCCACTTGTCAGGAGCGTTTCTGATCTTACCTCGGCCTCTGGATCCGAAGTAATGCTGGCTGCCATGCGTTTTACGGAATCAGCTTTCATGGTGGGTGGCACCCAATTAAAAGTTAGTTTCGACCGCTCTTTCTCTATGTGCTCGCAAGTGATTGTGAGCTCCGGGTTGGAGAGCTGCATTTTCTTGCCGTGCAGCCTCTGGTAGCATAGTCTGTGAGCTTGCGTGGAGAGGGTCATGTACCACCTGATCGGGTTCTCAAAACGATACAAGGAATCAATCCCATCGGTCAGGACTTCTCCCGGGCCGATGAGCAAACTCGTCATGAAGGTCGGCGAAGCTCTTGCTGCTGCCTGGGGGCCAGAAACCGTCAGAACCAAGGTTCCTGGTTTATGGAAGCTCCCTCCTTCCATGGAGTCCGAAGTAGTGAGGTAGGTGGTGGTGATTTTGCTGGGATCCATTGTCGAATGAAGACTGGTGAAGGTGATATCCGTGAAAAATTTAGAACTGGTAATGTCCATGAAAATTTTAGAACTGGTGATGTCCGTGAAAATTTTAGAACTTGTGGAATCCGTTTCTCAAGCAGTAACAGGTGAAAACGCTTAAAAATTTTAAACCAGGTGAAATCCGTGAAAATTTAAAAACAGGTGAAATCCGTGAATGATAAGCACTTTGATGTTGTAGTGATATTCTAAATACAATCGATAAAATAAGATAACACATTATAAAATAGAAAGTTAAAATAATGTAGAAATAAAATATTGAGTTGCGATTAGCTTCTCCCACGCCTGCAAACATATTGCTTTCGATAGCCTTACTGTAGGAAAAATTAATATATAACATGTTTGAAACAAATCGACGCATACTTTTTGTTCTAGAAGGAGTGAGAGACACGAGGGAGGGTAACGGAGCGACAGAAGAATGTCAGCGACACGCGTTGGTTGGAAGCAAAAATTAGTAGCAAACGCATGATATTGGCCTTGGTAGTTTTGAAAACGACGCAAGGCTAACACTTGCATCGCATTATATATTCACGCAGTGAAAATGTATAAACACACACACACAGCACTCTTTTCTTGTAGGTAGCGTAAATTTTGACGTCACATGACACTGTCGTTTTAGTTTGAATAAATGGCGTTGGAGAAATGGAAAAGAGGGTGTATATTTATTTAAAAGAGGAAAAATATGGAAATCCAAACTACCATACATAGGGCCATAAAAATTAGATAGTTGGGTGTTATAGGATCTCCTGAGCAATAATATATTTTAATTTACAAAATCGTCCACTAAATAATCAACATATTGCCATAATACTATATATTCTCGGACAGACTGATGAACACACTGTCATGCCTGCTTATCTTAGCCGTAACATATTTTGAACGCGTTTTTCTAACTGAGGCAAGAGAGGGTACCTGTAATTGGATTGGGTGTAGTTTGAAAGAGGGAGAACGCTTATTGGTTGGCCCGAAACTAAAAATATATTTTTGAAAAAGTAGAGCCTAAGGCAGACTAACCAATGTACTGAACAACACACAGTATTTTTGCAGTGGGAATTTTTTTCTTTTGAATTCAAAATTTGATAGACGCCGATTTCTATTGGCCAGCGTAGGGGATATTGAGAAATAATTAGAAGGCTGGACGCCATTTGTCTAAGAATCTGTCCATTGTGCAGGACGATGTAACATAAATGTGAAATTTTATTAATAAAACTAAAGTAAAATTCATAGGCTCTTCAGCAACAGAGCTGAATCTGTGCCAAGTCATCGTCCTGTGTTTATTCATTGAATTTGTGGTAAGAACGAACTTATTAATCTTTTCTTTAAAAATGTGAGTGTGAGATACTGCCATATGAAAAATATTACGACTGTAAGTACATAGGTCCCTAGCAGACTTATGCAGGGCCTAGATGTTGATCCATCATATTAACCAACTACCAGAGAGGTGTAGAATCAAAAGAGTATATAGATTGTCATCATGAATCATATCACCTATCTTATTGTATGGAAAAAGATCAATGATAATGTTGTAGAGGTGTTGTAGCCATTAGAAGAGAGGAATATGAAAACTGATACAAGTTGTTCCATCAATCTAGATTGGAAGAGTTGGGTTGGTCAGAGAGATCTGACCCTGTTCTTTTATTTTGAATGCATTATTGATTGTGTATTTGGTGGACTAGATATTATGTTAAGACAAACCAAAATCTTCATGTTGCACTAACCTAGTGCCAGCTTCCTGAATATTATTATCAGTGTGACAGTGGAGATTGCTGTTGTGGTACACGCTCTCTACCACTGGAACGGTAGTCTTGGTACACGCTCGCTACCAGGATTGCTCCAGGAAGTTTTTGACAGTGGCCGTTGGCCGGAAAGACAACTATCATCTAGTTCCCAGTGCCAGATAAGTATTTTAGGCCTGGCACGGGACTCTTCATCAACAAACCACCTAATAATAAAACTATATGTAATAAAATCTATGTCCACCTTAGGAAGTGAACAGAATATTTGTGAAATAAAAGCAGGGTATGATGTAAAAACCCCAACCCGCCCTCAAGTATCAGTTAAATATTAGTAGAGATATATTAATACTATTCTTAGATTTTACATTATGTGTTTAAACATAATGTCCCTTTTTGTGTAATTGAAATTGCATTTATAAATAATTTGATTTCATTTGATTTTGCTAGTCCTGACCAAAATAATATTAGGTTCAGAACTAAATAAATTGTTAAAAAATTTGTTAACTACCAAATTGAAAACACTGTGTTAGTTGAGTTGATCATAGAATTTAATATTTGTGTGTGTTTGTGTATTGGTTTACCATCACACCACACTTACTGTCGTAAAATACAATCTGTATGTACAACACGCCCACATATGGTCTCGCAAAATTCCCCCCAGTTGTAAGACTAGTTTTATTTCTCGGTTCCTAAAGGGTTAACGCGTAAAACGCCGATAGTTGAAAATGCCAATGTGACATCACAGACTTGCAAGCCTTTAACCAACATGCACGCGTGAAAGTTAGTGTAGTTAGAAATCGTGTATTTCTTGGAAAAGACAAGGGAGAGAACGGGGGAAATGCATAGAGCTCATTTGAATGTTAAAACTGAAACTAACTTGCCAAAACGAACGATAGGAAAAATAAAGACTAAAAATGAAGATTAAAATTCTACTAATTAGTTGTTAAATATATAATATTCTTTAGTCTAAATATATTATCTTAATGTAGAAAGAAAGATATGTTGTTTGAATAAATATAAAGGAAAGACGAAAATGGTAAAAATAATAGCCAGAAGTGTGAAACCTTATACATTAGATGACGAACGGTAGACTAAGTAAATATTTTCCTTCTGGATTAACATGACTTAGATAATACTAGCGATATGGTAGAATGAAGACATATATAGACGTGCCTGGGATTTCTTTACTGAAGCTAGCCATATTGAGGCAATAGAAAGGGGTGTCTCCTGATTTGAAAATTGTAGGTTAACTTTTTGAAAATAGACGCGTAGGAACGGAAGTCCCCTGATTGGTTGCTGAGCATAACTAAGAAAGTGAAATAAATACTCAGAAAGACGAGCGTTCCTTGCCACTTTCAATTTAAACTTTCACATGTAAAGTTAATAACGTTTACAGACAAGTGTGATCAGATGCCTTCGCTGTTCTGTTATTCAGCAGGAGATCTTGTGTGACCATTTATGGCCTGTAATTAACTTACATAGTGAAAAAAAATTCGATATTTCGAGTTTCTGGGTGTGAAACTGAAGTGAGCCAGTCACGTTGTTGTTCAACCCTGGTACCTGTTCGAGGCCATATGATTTGAGGGCCCTACCTTATCTTGAATCCTGAAAGCTGAGCAGTGCTGTGAGGAGGAAGACTTATAACCAGGACATCGCAAAATTTTCGACACCTATCTTAAGATAAGCCCTGTGTTTTGGGGCCTTGTGAATTCACTGAAATATTCTCCACCAGTTACTATATCAACCAGATTAAATAAAATGATGACAGTAGTGATTCCCCAAAATATGTGCTTTAGTTTGGACTAGAGTATTACAACAAGAACACTTCCTAGTCAGAAATAAAAAGACTTTAGTAGTGAAACTAGATTGTGTGTAACTGTATATAGACGTTTAATCTTAATTTTTTTTTATGAATCAACTCAATTATACTTAATACATTTGTAAAAAATTGTTCAGACCAAAATTCAATAGGGAGTTGTTTACTTAATTGTTTATTAACCTTAAAGTGTGGTTGTTGTTATTTTCTGCACATACATTGCATATATCCTAGACACGTAGCTACACAACATCCATACATTATAACATATAAAGTGGGGATAACATACATAGCGGGTGGTAGTCATTGGTGGAAGCAAGACAGGTTTCCTGACATATAGTTAAAAGGTAAACTTCCTCAGGAGCTTGCATAGCTGACTTCACATCTGCTACACAAATATATATATAAGTAATATCGACCCACCACATATAGTGGGGGCTCGTCCGGGATTTCCAAAGTTATATAATAAGTAAATAAGTGGAGGTTTTGGTGAATTGACATTGCTCTGTGTTGTCCTGTTAATTAGAGATTAATTAGATAATTTGGTTTATTTAAATCACATTGGTTAGAATATTAAGATGGCAGAATTGGCCAAGTACAGATCTTCTGCTGTGCAGACTGCGAAGGAAATGGGTATGGAGGGACAGATTTTAATTGATTATGTTACAGCAGAGGTTGATAAATATATAGCCAGAGAAAGGGAAGATGCTAGGGAGGCTAAGAAATTAGAGGCTGATAGATTGGCGGAGGAGAAACGAATTATGTTAGAAGATGCTAGAGAACTTAAGAAATTAGAGGCTGATCGGGAGGCTGAGATTAAGAGGCTGCAGTTGGAGGAAAAGAAACTTGAGGCTGAGAAGGAGGACAAACGTCTACAGAGGGAGGCGGAACGAGAGAAAGAAGAAAAGAGGTTGGAGGCAGAAAGGGAAGACAAAAGACTGGCTGCTGAAAGGGAAGCAGAAGATAAAAGGTTACAGCGGGAGCATGAGTTACGACTAAGAGAGTTAGAGTTACAAGGCCATGCTCCTGAAAATGGAACTAGCCCATCCACTTCCGACTCAGCTGCAAGCCAGGGGGCCTCCTCATCAGCCATGGGGTTTCATTTGGATCCTTTTATTGAGAAAGACGATGATATTGAGTCCTTCCTTAGCCGTTTTGAAAGTTTAGCTACAACATATGGGTTGGAGAAGGATAAGTGGAGCCTTAAAGTATCCCAGGGACTTAGGGGAAATTCTTATGAAGTATTTTCCAAGCTCAGTAAAGATGACCAAGACGATTATGACATTCTTAAACATGCACTATTGGTCAGATACGAGAAAAACTGTGAATTTTATAGGAAGAAATTTAGACAGGCTAAATTACTCATGGGGGAGACCTACCACCAGTTCTCGGCCCGCCTAGAGACCTATCTGGAGAAATGGACTGCTCTGGGGAAAACCCAAGATTTAAAGGAAATGGTTATGATGGAGCAGGTTAGAGAGTCCATGGCTCCAGACTTGAGAAAGTTTCTCACAGAACAGGGTGCAGAGCGACTGGTGGATATTTTAAATGTAGCTGAAAGATATCTAGCAGCCCAGTCAGAGTTGGCTGGAGCTAGGAAGAAGCAATTAGAACATAATAAAGGCAATCAAAACCAATTTGATACTAGGGATCATAACCCAAGAATAAACCAAAACTATGAGAGGCCCAGGTACGAACAACGTGACAGAAACCCGCAATATAATGAAAGGCAATCCTACAGATCGGAAGGGAAGTATTGTAAAATATGTAGGATGCAAAATCATAATACTATTGACTGTGGTACGAAAGTTCCTCCATATCGCGCGGCATGCATGATCACAGTGGACAAGGGGAGGAAGAAACTGACAGAGAATCATATTAATCTTCAACATCCCCCCACCTGTGAAGAAGTGTTATGTAATGGAGCCACCGTTAGGTGCCTTTATGATTCCGGATTGGAATATGACTCAGTCGTGAGTGCAACCCTGGTGCACCCTGACCAGTATACCACAGAGAAAGTGGAGATACAAGGGGCCCTCATGGGAACAGCCACCATGACACTTCCAGTAGCCGAGATCAATGTTAAGACAAGGTACGTGGAAGGAGTGATTAGAGCAGCCGTGTGTGAAGACCCTAATTACCCGCTGGTGTTAGGAAAGAAATATGTGTTTCTAGGAAGCCCGGTAAAACCTGTTGTAATGACCACACTTCAGGTCAGGTCGACCCCTAGAAAGGAGGACACACCACCACTAACTATTCATCCAAAGCAGATGAGACAGGCCCAGGAAAAGGATAAATCATTAAAACCTTGCTTTGGCAAACTGCCAAACAGCCATACACACCCTAGAAAGGGACAATTTTATATGAAGGAGGGACTGCTCTACAGGAAAGCTAGAGCAGGATCCAACAGGGAGGGACAGCTAGTGCTGCCCAGAAGTTATAGGGAAAACGTGATGGCACAAGCACATGTTCTACCAGACGGTGTACACCAGAAGATGGGTACGACACGTCAAAGGACATCTGTAGCATATTTCTGGCCAGGTATAGCTGAAGACATTGATAAATTTGTTGACGCCTGCGACCAGTGCTGCAAGGTAAACTCCACAGGGTGGAAAAATAATACTCCCCTGCTAAGAAAGCAGCGTGAAAAAAAAATATGGGCCTAAAAATAAGAAGGAAAGTAAAAGTATAAATAAACAGGATAGGGTAGACACAGTGGATAGGAAAACCCCTTTCCAAAAACAGTCTTCCCCAAAAATATTCACATTAGCATCTCTGCATATGGCACCCAGAGAAAACATAATTAAAACCCAGTCATCCAGACTCAGTTTGAAGCCGCAGTCCGGGAACTGGCAAACATTAGCATTGATGATAATCAGCCAGAATTGAACCCAAAACTAAGTGATCATTCGAGGAGAGTGGGGAGCGGAAGGTTGGGCAGTTGGCCTAATGTCACTCTCACCTCACAATATGGCTATTAATTTAGCAGTATAAAGGCCCGGTAACAGAGGTAGTTGACCGCGCCTATACAATCCATTTGGAAGTATTGGACGGACAGTGGATTGAGATCACACATATTACATAACAATGCTAAGGACGGATTGTTTTCTGATGCAGAAACTCATTCCCCACATTTCAGATTAATTCACCAAAATTATAGTAAGGATAAGTTTACAGTGGTGAATATGGCCTCATTTGAGTGGCACATTATAGAATTATATATGGAAAATAGTAAAGGATGTTCCAAATTCAGTCAAGCCTGAGCTCAGGCCAATGGAAGGCTGTGTGCACTTCGGA
The DNA here is from genome assembly GCA_024509875.1 of Oreohelix idahoensis. Lineage (NCBI taxonomy): Eukaryota > Metazoa > Mollusca > Gastropoda > Stylommatophora > Oreohelicidae > Oreohelix > Oreohelix idahoensis. The sequence goes on from JAMPIV010010765.1 coordinate 273,537, forward strand.
GGGAGCACATTGACTTTGAATGATGCTTTTGGATGGAAACTACTCCGAGTGTTTAGCCAGGCAGATAATGACATTACTGGAACCCCTATATTACTCTGCCAGCACCAATTATGGATTATCCTTCATAACTATTGCAAACTTGAGGGACGTCTAATACTCTCTGGACATGTCCTGGGACAGACTCAGTGAAGAAGAATGGTGAAACTTGATTTCTATCAGCATAGGACAGACAGTAAGATCTGCAGCTGAATAAGACTCTTGGATTGCAGAGGTCTGGGGCAGCTTTCTTGAGTTGTGCTTACTTTGAAAGACCCTACTGCAATAAATTCATGATCACTTTGAGGCAGAGAAAAGCAGGTGGATCGTGGTTGTCATACAGATATTGAAAGTTGCATTACCATTGCAAGCTTTTCTAACGGGGGACATTATGTCGTAAAATACAATCTGTATGTACAACACGCCCACATATGGTCTCGCAAAATTCCCCCCAGTTGTAAGACTAGTTTTATTTCTCGGTTCCAAAAGGGTTAACGCGTAAAACGCCGATAGTTGAAAATGCCAATGTGACGTCACAGACTTGCAAGCCTTTAACCAACATGCACGCGAGAAAGTTAGTGTAGTTAGAAATCGTGTATTTCTTGGAAAAGACAAGGGAGAGAACGGGGGAAATGCATAGAGCTCGTTTGAATGTTAAAACTGAGACTGGATGGCCAAAACGATCGAAAGAAAAAATAAAGACAAAAAATGAAGATTAAAATTCTACTAATTAGTTGTTAAATATATAATATTCTTTAGTCTAAATATATTATCTTAATGTAAAAAGAAAGATATGTTATTTGAATAAATATAAAGGAAAGACGAAAATGGTAAAAATAATAGCCAGAAGTGTGAAACCTTATACATTAGATGACGAACGGTAGACTAAGTAAATATTTTCATTCTGGATTAACATGACTTAGATAATACTAGCGATATGGTAGAATGAAGACATATATAGACGTGCCTGGGATTTCTTTACTGAAGCTAGCCATATTGAGGCAATAGAAAGGGGTGTCTCCTGATTTGAAAATTGTAGGTTAACTTTTTTGAAAATAGACGCGTAGGAACGGAAGTCCCCTGATTGGTTGCTGAGCATAACTAAGAAAGTGAAATAAATACTCAGAAAGACGAGCGTTCCTTGCCACTTTCAATTTAAACTTTCACATGTAAAGTTAATAACGTTTACAGACAAGTGTGATCAGATGCCTTCGCTGTTCTGTTATTCAGCAGGAGATCTTGTGTGACCATTTATGGCCTGTAATTAACTTACATAGTGAAAAAAAATTCGATATTTCGAGTTTCTGGGTGTGAAACTGAAGTGAGCCAGTCACGTTGTTGTTCAACCCTGGTACCTGTTCGAGGCCATATGATTTGAGGGCCCTACCTTATCTTGAATCCTGAAAGCTGAGCAGTGCTGTGAGGAGGAAGACTTATAACCAGGACATCGCAGAATTTTCTACAAATATCTTAAGATAAGCCCTGTGTTTTGGGGCCTTGTGAATTCACTGAAATTTTCTCCACCAGATACTATATCAACCAGATTAAATAAAATGATGACAGTAGTGATTCCCCAAAATATGTGCTTTATTTTGGACAAAAAGCATTACACGAAGAACACTTCCTAGTTCAGGAAATAAAAGACTTTAGTAGTGAAACTAGATTGTGGGTAACTGTATATAGATGTTTAATCTTAATTTTTTTTTTATGAATCAACTCAATTATACTTAATACATTTGTAAAAAATTGTTCAGACCAAAATTCAATAGGGAGTTGTTTACTTAATTGTTTATTAACCTTAAAGTGTGGTTGTTGTTATTTTCTGCACATACATTGCATATACCCTAGACACGTAGCTACACAACATCCATACATTATAACATATAAATTGGGGATAACATACATAGCGGGTGGTAGTCATTGGTGGAAGCAAGACAGGTTTCCTGACATATAGTTAAAAGGTAAACTTCCTCAGGAGCTTGCATAGCTGACTTCACATCTGCTACACAAATATATATATAAGTAATATCGACCCACCACATATAGTGGGGGCTCGTCCGGGATTTCCAAAGTTATATAATAAGTAAATAAGTGGAGGTTTTGGTGAATTGACATTGCTCTGTGTTGTCCTGTTAATTAGAGATTAATTAGATAATTTGGTTTATTTAAATCACATTGGTTAGAATATTAAGATGGCAGAATTGGCCAAGTACAGATCTTCTGCTGTGCAGACTGCGAAGGAAATGGGTATGGAGGGACAGATTTTAATTGATTATGTTACAGCAGAGGTTGATAAATATATAGCCAGAGAAAGGGAAGATGCTAGGGAGGCTAAGAAATTAGAGGCTGATAGATTGCGGAGGAGAAACGAATTATGTTAGAAGATGCTAGAGAACTTAAGAAATTAGAGGCTGATCGGGAGGCTGAGATTAAGAGGCTGCAGTTGGAGGAAAAGAAACTTGAGGCTGAGAGGAGGAAAAACGTCTACAGAGGGAGGCGGAACGAGAGAAAGAAGAAAAGAGGTTGGAGGCAGAAAGGGAAGACAAAAGACTGGCTGCTGAAAGGGAAGCAGAAGATAAAAGGTTACAGCGGGAGCATGAGTTACGACTAAGAGAGTTAGAGTTACAAGGCCATGCTCCTGAAAATGGAACTAGCCCATCCACTTCCGACTCAGCTGCAAGCCAGGGGGCCTCCTCATCAGCCATGGGGTTTCATTTGGATCCTTTTATTGAGAAAGACGATGATATTGAGTCCTTCCTTAGCCGTTTTGAAAGTTTAGCTACAACATATGGGTTGGAGAAGGATAAGTGGAGCCTTAAAGTATCCCAGGGACTTAGGGGAAATTCTTATGAAGTATTTTCCAAGCTCAGTAAAGATGACCAAGACGATTATGACATTCTTAAACATGCACTATTGGTCAGATACGAGAAAAACTGTGAATTTTATAGGAAGAAATTTAGACAGGCTAAATTACTCACGGGGGGAGACCTACCACCAGTTCTCGGCCCGCCTAGAGACCTATCTGGAGAAATGGACTGCTCTGGGGAAAACCCAAGATTTAAAGGAAATGGTTATGATGGAGCAGGTTAGAGAGTCCATGGCTCCAGACTTGAGAAAGTTTCTCACAGAACAGGGTGCAGAGCGACTGGTGGATATTTTAAATGTAGCTGAAAGATATCTAGCAGCCCAGTCAGAGTTGGCTGGAGCTAGGAAGAAGCAATTAGAACATAATAAAGGCAATCAAAACCAATTTGATACTAGGGATCATAACCCAAGAATAAACCAAAACTATGAGAGGCCCAGGTACGAACAACGTGACAGAAACCCGCAATATAATGAAAGGCAATCCTACAGAGATCGGAAGGGAAGTATTGTAAAATATGTAGGATGCAAAATCATAATACTATTGACTGTGGTACGAAAGTTCCTCCATATCGCGCGGCATGCATGATCACAGTGGACAAGGGGAGGAAGAAACTGACAGAGAATCATATTAATCTTCAACATCCCCCCACCTGTGAAGAAGTGTTATGTAATGGAGCCACCGTTAGGTGCCTTTATGATTCCGGATTGGAATATGACTCAGTCGTGAGTGCAACCCTGGTGCACCCTGACCAGTATACCACAGAGAAAGTGGAGATACAAGGGGCCCTCATGGGAACAGCCACCATGACACTTCCAGTAGCCGAGATCAATGTTAAGACAAGGTACGTGGAAGGAGTGATTAGAGCAGCCGTGTGTGAAGACCCTAATTACCCGCTGGTGTTAGGAAAGAAATATGTGTTTCTAGGAAGCCCGGTAAAACCTGTTGTAATGACCACACTTCAGGTCAGGTCGACCCCTAGAAAGGAGGACACACCACCACTAACTATTCATCCAAAGCAGATGAGACAGGCCCAGGAAAAGGATAAATCATTAAAACCTTGCTTTGGCAAACTGCCAAACAGCCATACACACCCTAGAAAGGGACAATTTTATATGAAGGAGGGACTGCTCTACAGGAAAGCTAGAGCAGGATCCAACAGGGAGGGACAGCTAGTGCTGCCCAGAAGTTATAGGGAAAACGTGATGGCACAAGCACATGTTCTACCAGACGGTGTACACCAGAAGATGGGTACGACACGTCAAAGGACATCTGTAGCATATTTCTGGCCAGGTATAGCTGAAGACATTGATAAATTTGTTGACGCCTGCGACCAGTGCTGCAAGGTAAACTCCACAGGGTGGAAAAATAATACTCCCCTGCTAAGAAAGCAGCGTGAAAAAAAATATGGGCCTAAAAATAAGAAAGAAAGTAAAAGTATAAATAAACAGGATAGGGTAGACACAGTGGATAGGAAAACCCCTTTCCAAAAACAGTCTCCCCCAAAAATATTCACATTAGCATCTCTGCATATGGCACCCAGAGAAAACATAATTAAAACCCAGTCATTCCAGACTCAGTTTGAAGCCGCAGTCCGGGAACTGGCAAACATTGGCATTGATGATAATCAGCCAGAATTGAACCCAAAACTAAGTGATCATTCGAGGAGAGTGGGGAGCGGAAGGTTGGACAGTTGGCCTAATGTCACTCTCACCTTACAATATGGCTATTAATTTAGCAGTATAAAGGCCCGGTAACAGAGGTAGTTGACCGCGCCTATACAATCCATTTGGAAGTATTGGACGGACAGTGGATTGAGATCACACATATTACATAACAATGCTAAGGACGGATTGATTTCTGATGCAGAAACTCATTCCCCACATTTCAGATTAATTCACCAAAATTATAGTAAGGATAAGTTTACAGTGGTGAATATGGCCTCCATTTGAGTGGCACATTATAGAATTATATATGGAAAATAGTAAAGGATGTTCCAAATTCAGTCAAGCCTGAGCTCAGGCCAATGGAAGGCTGTGTGCACTTCGGAGGGAGCACATTGACTTTGAATGATGCTTTTGGATGGAAACTACTCCGAGTGTTTAGCCAGGCAGATAATGACATTACTGGAACCCCTATATTACTCTGCCAGCACCAATTATGGATTATCCTTCATAACTATTGCAAACTTGAGGGACGTCTAATACTCTCTGGACATGTCCTGGGACAGACTCAGTGAAGAAGAATGGTGAAACTTGATTTATATCAGCATAGGACAGGCAGTAATATCTACAGCTGAATTAGACTCTTGGATTGCAGAGGTCTGGGGCAGCTTTCTTGAGTCGTGCTTACTTTGAAAGACCCCACTGCAATAAATTCATGATCACTTTGAGGCAGAGAAAAGCAGGTGGATCGTGGTTGTCATACAGATATTGAAAGTTGCATTACCATTGCAAGCTTTTCTAACGGGGGACATTATGTCGTAAAATACAATCTGTATGTACAACACGCCCACATATGGTCTCGCAAAATTCCCCCCAGTTGTAAGACTAGTTTTATTTCTCGGTTCCTAAAGGGTTAACGCGTAAAACGCCGATAGTTGAAAATGCCAATGTGACGTCACAGACTTGCAAGCCTTTAACCAACATGCACGCGTGAAAGTTAGTGTAGTTAGAAATCGTGTATTTCTTGGAAAAGACAAGGGAGAGAACGGGGGAAATGCATAGAGCTCGTTTGAATGTTAAAACTGAAACTAACTTGCCAAAACGAACGATAGGAAAAATAAAGACTAAAAATGAAGATTAAAATTCTACTAATTAGTTGTTAAATATATAATATTCTTTAGTCTAAATATATTATCTTAATGTAGAAAGAAAGATATGTTATTTGAATAAATATAAAGGAAAGACGAAAATGGTAAAAATAATAGCCAGAAGTGTGAAACCTTATACATTAGATGACGAACGGTAGACTAAGTAAATATTTTCCTTCTGGATTAACATGACTTAGATAATACTAGCGATATGGTAGAATGAAGACATATATAGACGTGCCTGGGATTTCTTTACTGAAGCTAGCCATATTGAGGCAATAGAAAGGGGTGTCTCCTGATTTGAAAATTGTAGGTTAACTTTTTGAAAATAGACGCGTAGGAACGGAAGTCCCCTGATTGGTTGCTGAGCATAACTAAGAAAGTGAAATAAATACTCAGAAAGACGAGCGTTCCTTGCCACTTTCAATTTAAACTTTCACATGTAAAGTTAATAATGTTTACAGACAAGTGTGATCAGATGCCTTCGCTGTTCTGTTATTCAGCAGGAGATCTTGTGTGACCATTTATGGCCTGTAATTAACTTACATAGTGAAAAAAAAATTCGATATTTCGAGTTTCTGGGTGTGAAACTGAAGTGAGCCAGTCACGTTGTTGTTCAACCCTGGTACCTGTTCGAGGCCATATGATTTGAGGGCCCTACCTTATCTTGAATCCTGAAAGCTGAGCAGTGCTGTGAGGAGGAAGACTTATAACCAGGACATCGCAAAATTTTCGACACCTATCTTAAGATAAGCCCTGTGTTTTGGGGCCTTGTGAATTCACTGAAATATTCTCCACCAGTTACTATATCAACCAGATTAAATAAAATGATGACAGTAGTGATTCCCCAAAATATGTGCTTTAGTTTGGACTAGAGTATTACAACAAGAACACTTCCTAGTCAGAAATAAAAAGACTTTAGTAGTGAAACTAGATTGTGTGTAACTGTATATAGACGTTTAATCTTAATTTTTTTTATGAATCAACTCAATTATACTTAATACATTTGTAAAAAATTGTTCAGACCAAAATTCAATAGGGAGTTGTTTACTTAATTGTTTATTAACCTTAAAGTGTGGTTGTTGTTATTTTCTGCACATACATTGCATATACCCTAGACACGTAGCTACACAACATCCATACATTATAACATATAAAGTGGGGATAACATACATAGCGGGTGGTAGTCATTGGTGGAAGCAAGACAGGTTTCCTGACATATAGTTAAAAGGTAAACTTCCTCAGGAGCTTGCATAGCTGACTTCACATCTGCTACACAAATATATATATAAGTAATATCGACCCACCACACTTACATAACCCAAGACATTTAGACGTAGTCACCATACATACTAGTCAAAAATATAACTCAGAGTGAGATCTTAGGGTGGTAGCAGAAAGGTTCCCTGAAACCACAACCCATCAATTGTTAGATTCAGGGGCCTTCACAGCTTGACCTCACTCAGTTACAACTTTAATTCAACACCAACATTTTCAACATCTAAACCCACCACGTATATTAGGTAGCTCGCTCCCGGGATTTAAACTTATCAATTATTATAAATTCAATATTGTATCACTATTGTCCCTAGAGGTTAAAGATATCCTATAATAAAGATAATAGTAATTTAAGGTGGAAATTAACAGTTGATGAATTGTCACGGCCATTAGTTAATTAAGTAATCAGAGTTGGTACTTTGCTTTATTAGAGTTTTAAATTTGTCTTAGTACATTGTTAAAGTTGCTTAAGACAGAATGGCAGACTTGGCCAAATTTAGATTTGCTGCTGTGCAGACTGCAAGAGAGATGAATATGGATGGGCCAGAGCTGGTCCAATATGTAACTTCAGAGTGTGACAAATTTATAGAGAGGGAAGATAGAAAGTTAGTCGAAGAAAGGAGAATGCAATTAGAGGCTGATAAAGAGATTAAGAGGTTACAGATTGAGGCTGACAAAGAAGCTAGGGCATTGGAGGCGGATAGGGAAGTTGAGATTAACTCTTAGTATACGAGCGGCCTTCTAGAGAGGCCGATGATCGATCCCCGTCAATAGCGAAAATTTATAGCTGAATGCATGTTTCAAACCACTGATCAATTTAGTTACGTGCATGATGTAGGGGTTTCATTTCTTCACATTTTGATATATAACACTTATGTTATCTTTATAAATAAATTATTTATTGCAAAATCTGTAATGGTAGTCATGAAAGGCAGCTCGTATACTAAGAGTTAAGTGGCTCCAATTTGAAGAGAAGAAGATGGAAGCAGAGGAAAGAAAACTAACTGCTGAAAGGGAAGCAAAGGAAAGAAGACTGGCTGCTGAAAGGGAAGCAGAAGATAAGAGATTACAGAGGGAGCACGAATTACAACTAAGGGAGTTGGAATTACAAGGCCATGCTCCTGAAAATGGTAACAGCCCTCATACCTCCGATGCCACTGCCAGTCAGGGGGCCTCAACCTCAGCTATGGGGTTTCATCTAGATCATTTTGTTGAGAAGGATGATGATATTGAATCATTTTTAAGCAGGTTTGAGGTATTAGCCACCACTTATGGGTTGGAAAAAGAAAGATGAAGTCTAAAGTTATCCCAGGGTCTTAGGGGAACATCTTATGAAGTGTTTGCGAAGATGAGCAGGGATGACCAAGACAATTATGACCTGCTAAAGCAGGCTCTTTTGTTAAGATATGAGAAGAATGGTGAATTTTATCGTAAGAAGTTTAGAAATGCCAAGCTTTTGTCTGGGGAGACTTACCAATTCTCTGCCAGATTGGAAACCTATTTGGAGAAATGGACTGCTCTGGGGAAGACCCAAGATCTTAAAGAGATGATCATGATAGAGCAATTAAGAGAGTCCATGGCTCCAGACCTGAGAAAGTTTCTCATGGAACAAGGTGCAGAGAGGTTGCGTGAGGTATTAAATGTCACAGAGAGGTATCAGGCAGCCCAGGCAGAAGTGGCTGGCACAAAGAAAAAGCATATAGAAAATTATAAGGCCCCACAAAACTTTAATAAATTTGATAACAAAGATCAGGTAAACCGAGGTAAACCCAACTTTGATAGGCCAAGAGGTGATTATAGAGATAGAAACCCACAGTTCAATGACAGAAAATATGATGAAAGAAAACCTTTCCACCAAGGAAAGAAATGGTGTAAAAGGGATAATCATGACACCAAAGTGTGTACTAAGAAACCTTCTACCTTCGCTGCTATGAAAACACGGAACAAGGGATTAAAGGACAAACCCGCTGGACAGCAGGAACCTTATCACCCCCCAGTTTGTGAAGATGTTGTATGCAATGGGGTCACCATAAGGTGCCTTTATGATACTGGATTAGATTTTGATTCTGTTGTGAGTTCTCACCTAGTAAACCCAGATCAGTATACCACAGAAACAGTGGAGATACAAGGGGCAACTAAGGACGTAGCAACCATGACACTTCCCATCGCCAGGATAACTCTGAAAACTCGCTATGTGGAAGGAGTAATCAAAGCAGCAGTGATAAATGAACCAATCTACCCTCTGATATTGGGGTGTAGATATGTCTTCTTGGGGAATCCCAAGAGACCTGTGATCATGGCAACAGTGCAGACCAGATCACAGACAAAGAAGGAGGAAGATAATCCTATAAATACTCATCCAGATGAGATGAGGAAAGCACAGGCGGAAGACAGGTCACTCAAGCCGTGCTTTAAAAAGTTGCCTAAATGCCATACACCTCCAAGTAAAGGAGACTACTATATGAATAAACTGATATATAGGAAGGCTGGAACTGGATCCAATGGTCACGGACAGCTGGTGCTTCCCACTTCGTATAGGGCAGAGGTAATAAGGAGTTTACATGTTGGAATAGATGGGGACCATGAGAAAATAGGTACCATCTGCCAAAAAGTTTCTCAAAAATATTATTGGCCAGGCATAAAGGTAGACATTGAAAATTTTGTGGAAGCCTGCGGCCAATGGCACGAGGGAATACCCACACGTGGGGAAAATAATAATCAGGACCTAGAAACGCCACGGGGCAAACTTAGGTTGGAAGATAAAGAGAAAAATAAATATAATAATGTAGACATAGTGGAATGGGAACCCCCTTTTCACACACAGTCTTCAATTGAATGTATTAGAATGGCCACGATGCGTCGAGTACAAGAAGTGGTTTTAACCCAGTATAGGCCGACAATCCCTCGGTCGGAATTATGTGAACTGGAGAAAGATAAAAGTGCCAAGATCTCTCGCAAGAAAATTAAAGTGGGGAGAAAACCCCAAGAAAAGAATTGGTATTGGACGATTTGTGAGTGATGATAAAAGGAAGAAAAGTCCTCACCATAAGGCTTCCAATCACATGGACATTACCGGTGCCATGAAAAATAAGTCAACAAAATTAAAGGTCCATATGTAACCTTATTGAGGACATGGACCGATGAGAAGGCAGAAGAAACTGTTACCTCATCATATCAATATGTGAACGAGCTGACCACTCGTCTTAAAGCTGGCTGGAAACTGGCTAATGATAATTTGAGACAAGCCAGGAAGAAACATGCTGCTTATTATAATAAGAAAGTGAAGGATAGAGAATTAGCTGTGGGAGAGAAGGTGCTTCTTCTACTACCCGGCAGCTGTAACAAGTTGCAAATTGGATGGCAAGGTCCATATATCGTTCTAGAGAAGGTGTCTAGAACTAACTATAAAATAGATAAGAAGGGGAAAGAGAAAATCTATCATGTGAACCTTCTAAAGAAATATCTGGACAGGCAAATCCAGGAAGGAACACACTTAATGACCTTGTCTATTGCAACGGAGATGAAAAACGAACCACTCGCCTCTCATGAATACCCCCTAAACCCCTGTGAGACAGCTGCACAGGTAAAAGTCAGTAAACACTTGACGAAAAATCAGAGGGAGAGGGTTCAAAAGGTTCTGGATGAACATACAGACGTGTTAATGGACAAACCGGGGCACACCAATTTGTTGGAATATGATATGAAACTTATAGACCCAACACCTATCTGTATGAGAGCCTATTCTATTCCTTTCGCTAAGGAAAAAGCATTGAAAGAGGAGATAGAGTATTTGTTGAAAGAAGGGATTATTTCTCACAGTGAATCTCCTTATAGCTCTAGTGTGGTTCTGTTGAGGAAACCATCTGGGGAACATAGACTGTGCATAGATTACAGGAAACTGAATGCTGTCACAGAAGGCCAGGTGGATCCATTACCTGGTACAAATCAATTATTTGCCTGGCTGAACAAGGCAAAATATTTTTCGAAGGTGGATCTGAGCAAAGGCTATTATCAGATTCCAGTGAAGCCTGAGGGTTCGACCTTATTTAACTTTTAGCACCTCGGAAGGACATTATGAATTCAACATGTTGCCATTTGGGTTGAAAAATGCTCCGAGTGTGTTTTCTAGAATGATGCAAAAATTGTTGGATCCCCTGAATAATCCATGTATCACGAATTTCATGGATGATATCCTCATCGCTACTGAAACATTTGAAGAACACGTTAACTCTCTGAATATGCTATTCGATAGGCTCAGAGAAGCAAACTTGACTGCTAGACCAACCAAATGTTGTGTGGGTTGTAAAGAGTTGGAATTCTTGGGACACACAATATATCAGGGCAACATGACCCCAAGAACCTAGAGAAATTGCAGAGAGCACCAAGGCCACAGACAAAGAAAGATGTGCGATCTTTTGTGTCATTGTGTGGATTTTATCAAAAGTACATTAAAAATTTTTAACTCTATATGTGCTCTTCTGGCGGATTTAACTCGTAAGGGAAATCCTGATAAAATTAATTGGTCAGCGCAGTGTGAATTGGCATATCAAGAGTTAAAAGAAAAGCTCACAAGCAAGCCAATATTGAAATTGCCTGACTTAAGTCAAGAATTTGTTGTGAAAACGGACGCAAGTAACGTGGGATTAGGGGCCACATTGTTACAGAGGTCCACCTCACAAGATGGGGAATTAAACCCAGTTGCTTATGCTAGCCGCAAGTTGAACAAGGCGGAACAAAACTATTCAACAAGTGAAAAAGAGTGTTTAGCTTTAATCTGGACTATAAAAAAGTTCCAAATCTATCTCTATGGTAGAACATTTGTGGTCCAAACAGATCACCAACCACTCGTATTTCTGTCACAGGCAAAGCATGAAAATGCTCGTTTATTACGTTGGTCGTTGCTCATACAGCCTTATTCATTTACGATTGAATACATTCCTGGTTCTCAAAACGTGGGTGCAAATTTTTTGAGTAGACACCCTTATGATGAAAATCAGAGTATTCACAAGGCATAAGGAGCAAAATTTTATCTATGTGTATTTCGAATTATAAACTTGCTTCAGATAGCATGTTTTTAAGTGGGGAGATGTGTAGTGATATTCTAAATACAATCGATAAAATAAGATAAAACATTATAAAATAGAAAGTTAAAATAAGGTAGAAATAAAATATTGAGTTGCGATTAGCTTCTTCTCCCACGCCTGCAAACATATCGCTTTCGATAGCCTTACTGTAGGGAAAATTAATATATAACATGTTTGAAACAAATCGACACGTACTTTTTGTTCTAGAAGGAGTGAGAGACACGAGGGAGGGTAACGGAGCGACAGAAGAATGTCAGCGACACGCGTTGGTTGGAAGCAAAAATTAGTAGCAAACGCTTGATATTGGCCTTGGTAGTTCAGCACTCTTTTCTTGTAGGTAGCGTAAATTTTGACATCACACGACACTGTCGTTTTAGTTTGAATAAATGGCGTTGGAGAAATGGAAAAGAGGGTGTATATTTATTTAAAAAAGGGAAAAATATGGAAATCCAAACTACCATACATAGGGCCATAAAAATTAGATAGTTGGGTGTAATAGGATCTCCTGAGCAATAATATATTTTAATTTACAAAATCGTCCACTAAATAGTCAAGATATTGCCATAATACTATATATTCTCGGTCAGACTGACGAACACACCCTCATGCCTGCTTATCTTAGCCGTAACATATTTTGAACGCGTTTTTCTAACTGAGGCAAGAGAGGGTACCTGTAATTGGATTGGGTGTAGTTTGAAAGAGGCAGAAAGCTTATTGGTTGGCCCGAAACTAAAAATATATTTTTGAAAAAGTAAAGCCTAAGGCAGACTAACCAACGTACTGAACAACACACAGTATTTTTTTCTTTTGAATTCAAAATTTGATAGACGCCGATTTCTATTGGCCAGCGTAGGGGATATTGAGAAATAATTAGAAGGCTGGACGCCATTTGTCTAAGAATCTGTTCATTGTGCAGGACGATGTAACATAAATGTGAAATTTTATTAATAAAACTAAAGTAAAATTCATAGGCTCTTCAGCAGCACAGCTGAATCTGTGCCAAGTCATTGTCCTGTGTTTATTCATTGAATTTGTGGTAAGAACGAACTTATTAATATTTTCTTTAAAAATGTGAGTGTGAGATACTGCCATATGAAAAATATTATGACTGTAAGTACATAGGTCCCTAGCAGACTTATGCAGGGCCTAGATGTTGATCCATCATATTAACCAACTACCAGAGAGATGTAGAATCAAAAGAGTATATAGATTGTCATCATGAATCATATCACCTATCTTATTGTATGGAAAAAGATCAATGATAATGTTATAGAGGTGTTGTAGCCATTAGAAGAGAGGAATATGAAAACTGATACAAGTTGTTCCATGGGAGCCGCGCTAGCGTAGTGGTTACAACACCGCTCTGGCGACCGGGTGATACAGGATCAAACCCGGGCGACGGCATTTGAGGATTTTTCGTCGACCGGGATTTGGACTGGATTAACTCGAGACCTGGCGAGAACATCTGAAGGAGTGTCGTCGACCAGGGACTGGCGGCTCCTGAGCCGACCCAGCTGCAATGGGTACCTCCGAAATCGGCGAGTATTTGCCTGAATGGCGAGGGACACCTGTCTCTGTACAAGAAATAAAGGGATACTCACGTAAAATCAATGTCAGGTTAGACATAAATAATAACCTGAGATTTCGCTTCGAGTATTAGCGGGCGTACGAAAAAAAAAAAAAAAAAAGTTGTTCCATCAATCTAGATTGGAGGAGTTGGGTTGGTCAGAGAGATCTGACCCTGTTCTTTTATTTTGAATGCATTATTGATTGTGTATTGGTGGACTAGATATTATGTTAAGACAAACCAAAATCTTCATGTTGCAGGGTTTGTTACTGGCACTAGGTTAGTGCCAGCTTCCTGAATATTATTATCAGTGTGACAGTGGAGATTGCTGTTGTGGTACACGCTCTCTACCACTGGAACGGTAGTCTTGGTACACGCTCGCTACCAGGATTGCTCCAGGAAGTTTTTGACAGTGGCCGTTGGCCGGAAAGACAACTATCATCTAGTTCCCAGTGCCAGATAAGTATTTTAGGCCTGGCACGGGACTCTTCATCAACAAACCACCTAATAATAAAACTATATGTAATAAAATCTATGTCCACCTTAGGAAGTGAACAGAATATTTGTGAAATAAAAGCAGGGTATGATGTAAAAACCCCAACCCGCCCTCAAGTATCAGTTAAATATTAGTAGAGATATATTAATACTATTCTTAGATTTTACATTATGTGTTTGAACATGTCCCTTTTTGTGTAATTGAAATTGCATTTATAAATAATTTGATTTTGCTAGTCCTGACCAAAATAATATTAGGTTCAGGACTAAATAAATTGTTTAAAAATTTGTTAACTACCAAATTGAAAACACTGTGTTAGTTGAGTTGATCATAGAATTTAATATTTGTGTGTGTTTGTGTATTGGTTTACCATCACACCACACTTACATAACCCAAGACATTTAGACGTAGTCACCATACATACTAGTCAAAAATATAACTCAGAGTGAGATCTTAGGGTGGTAGCAGAAAGGTTCCCTGAAACCACAACCCATCAATTGTTAGATTCAGGGGCCTTCACAGCTTGACCTCACTCAGTTACAACTTTAATTCAACACCAACATTTTCAACATCTAAACCCACCACAGATGTTAGCCAAAAGGCCGATAAGAACAGATTTTTTTTTTTTTTTTAAGTGAACTTTATTTGCTTTTCAAATCAGTTTACAAATTCGTGCACATGTTACATTCATAGAAAATTTGAAATTTCATATAGAAATACTTTCATGCGTTCCAAAACTTTCATTCGCACCCTTAGAAAAAAACTAAAGAGAGAGTAAAAAGGAATAATTATGATAAATTAAAATCATCAGAACTCCGCCTATGCCGGTCCCAAGCCCGGATGAAAAAGGAGGAGGGCGGCCTGCATGGAGGCCGTAAGGAGGCAGCCCCTCCACCATGCAAAGGCACAACAGGCCAATCACCTGTTTGCTTTAAATCATGATTACACGAACTACAAGAGAGAAAACCGGACTGATTCTAAAGGCGACGAACTGGAACGGACTACGGACTACGACTTATGGAACTTGGAACACAAGAAGTATAAATGGGAAGGAAGAGGAGCTGGTGGAAGAGATGAGGAAAGCAAAACTAGAAATCCTGGCTATAACGGAAACGAAGAAAAAAGGACAAGGAGTCATGGATCTCGATGGCAACACGTTGCTCTACAGTGGTGTACCCATATCTGAAAGAGCTAAAGGGGGCGTGGGTTGCATTTTGGCCCACAATCAAAAAGATAATATCAAGGGATGGAACTTTGTCTCAGAGCGCATTATGGTTGTAAAACTAAAAGGAGGAGAAACCATAGTCAACCTGGTCATAGTGTATGGGCCAAATGAGGATGAGAGAGCAGAGGTCAAGGAGGAATTCTTCGAGCTGCTTCAAAGGACAGTGGATGACTGCCTAGATGAAGTTATTATGCTCGGAGATTTTAATGCCAGAGTTGGAAATGACCATGCTAGATGGGGTGGAGTTATCGGAAGATATGGAGAAGATACTCTCAATGACAATGGAAAGCGACTCCTTAGATTCTGCAGTGAGCAGAATCTGATTATTACAAACACAAAGTTCCCCCATAAGCGCATACATGCATACACTAGATGTGAACCAACCAAGAATGAGAAGTCAGTGATCGACTATGCCATTGTTCGGAGAAGCTCATTCAGATATGTCCGAGATGCAAGAGTCTGGAGGGGGCCAGAGATTGGAAGTGATCACTACCTGCTAACAATCAAACGAACAACTGAAAGAGTTGCTCAGCCTAGGAACTGCCCAACATCACGCAAGAAACCAAGTAAACGAGCAGGAGAAATGAGCATTAGGACCTACAAGCTGAGAGAGCCAGAAATTAAGACCAGATATCAGGGGCTTATTGCCACAGCAGTGAGCAACACAGAAGAACGACCTGATGACTTGGAAACCCTCTGGAATAAATTCAAGGATATCATAAAGACAGCTGCTGCAGAAGCATGCGGTGAAGTCCGTCTTGGGAACCAGAGAAAGAGGACACCTTGGTGGACAGAGGAAGTCAAAGAGAAAATAAGAGAGAAGAAAATGGCATGGAAACAATACTTAGGAGCTAAAAACACAACAGGACAAATGGAAAAATATAGAAAATATGTGACACTCAGAACAGAAGCAAAGAACAAAGTGCTAGCAGCAAAACAGAAGTCCTGGGAAGAATTTGGAGAAAAGCTAGAAAAAGATGCACAAGAAAACCAGAAATTGTTCTATAAGACCCTAAAGAACATGAGGAAAGAAAAACAATGCCCTCTCAAATTTATAAAGGACAAGCAAGGCAAATTGCTTACTGCCCCGACGGAAGTAATGGAAAGAATATTTCTCAGAACTCCTGGATGGTGAGCATGGTGAAGCATCAGAAATGATAACCACTAGCACAGAAGAGAAAACCAATGATGGTGAAGATGACATAAAGATGGAAGAACTGAGGGCAGCACTAGAGAAAATCAAGATGGGCAAAGCAGCAGGGCATGATGGTATAACACCAGAAATGGTTAAGTACATGGGAGCATCAGGCGACCTATTACTCTTAAAGGTCCTACAGGCAGCATGGTGCAACAAGACCATACCAAAGGATTGGGAGATTGCCATCATAACACCAATTTTCAAAAAGGGTGACAATCGACAATGTGGAAACCATAGAGGCATATCCCTTCTCAGTGTCCCTGGTAAAATCTACTCTAGAATCCTAGAGCAGAGACTCCGACGCCTAGCTGAGCCACAATTGGATGAGGTCCAGTGCGGATTCCGAGCAAACCGAAGTATTCAAGACCTAATCTTCACACTCAGACAGCTGAGTGAAAAGGCCCTTGAGTATAAAAGTGAGATCCATCTTTGTTTCATAGATCTGGAAAAGGCGTTTGACAGGGTCCCCTGGAGCAAACTTTGGGACTGTTTGGCAAGGAAGAATATTCCAGCACCTCTGATTCATGCTATACAGAGCTTCTACAAGTCTTGCAGAAATTATGTGAGGACAGCAAACCATAAGTCAGAAGAGTTCAGGACCACCACTGGTGTAAGACAAGGTGATATCCTATCACCTTACCTCTTCATACTCCTTATGGACGATGTCATCAAGGCATGTAAGGAGAGAACAAGAAAGTATTCAGTGGGGTACTGGAAGATGAGACAGGTCTATATTTCGGAGCTGGCATTTGCTGATGATGTTGCCCTGATTGCTAAATCAGAGGCACATCTCCAATCCAACCTGCAAGTCTGGAAGGAAGAGCTGGAGAAAAGAGGGATGGTCATAAGCAGCTCTAAAACAAAATCCATGGTGATATCACGAGAAGAAAGAAAACATCAGATTAAGTTGGGAGAACAGGTCCTGGAGCAGGTCGACCACTTTAAATATCTCGGAGCTATTATAGACCGAAAGGGAGGCATCAAAGAAGAGTTGGCCACTCGAAAAGCAGCGGCTGGGAGACTTTTTCAGGCCATAAATCGTGGATTCCTCAGCAAGAAAGAGGTTGGTAAGAAAACGAAGATGGCTGTATACCGCTCCACCTATGTCCCAGTCTTGACATATGGATGCGAGTCGTGGGCAATGACTACAACCCACAAAAGCCAGATCCAAACCTCAGAAATGAGGTATCTGAGGAAAGTGGTTGAAGTAACAAGAAGAGACATGGTCCGCAACCAGACGATCCGTCAAGGCCTAAAATCCCATCCGCTGCAGACCCAAATAGAACAGTCCCAACTAAGATGGTTTGGCCATGTCTGCAGAATGGGAGAAGATCGGCTACCACGACAAGCATGGGAAACAAAGAGCCAGGGATCCAGACCTCCAGGACGACCCAGAGTCCGCTGGGAGGACAACATTAGACAATCTTTGAAGGACCGAGGACTAAAATGGAACCAGGCCAGGAAGAAGACAGCTGATAGAATGGTCTGGCGCTCTCTCTTCCAAACCTCTACACCTCACGGTAGAAGGGGAACGACTAAGTAAGTAAGTAAAATCATCAGATTAAATGGGTTAAAGTTAGTTAGTAGTTGTGTTAAAGAGCTGCACCTGCGCAGGTACACACGTGTATAACCAAAAAGTCGAAAGGGGGGCTAGAACAAAGAAACTTGGAACTGTTGAAGGGGCCTTGAAAACCATCTGGTTGAAGAAGAGTGGCTTGGTGTGCTGCATAAAAACGCTTTTCTCTTTGGCTGGGCGGTTTCAACTAATGGTTGAGTGTGTTCAGCCCAGAGCAGCCTTTAGGCGGCTAGACACACTAGATCCCCATTAAGAGGCCAGTAATTTGTACACGTACATGCAAGGATTTGGTCACACTGAAGATTAAACTTGTGACTTCCCGAACAAGGGGCTGCTTGGAGGTACCATAGGCGGACCGGGAAAAGATGGGTCTCAAAGATGGGGACGGGAGTTAAGAGAGTATATATTTTTATTATTTTTACCTGTACACAGTACGGTGTAAAAACCATATTAGCATTCCAGCATGTACACATTTTTTGTTACCCATGTGATAAAACGACATTTAAAACATTAAAATGGAGAACAATTTATAAATTGGATGATAGCTAATAACTAATGTTTGCATGAAATGAGAGGTAGGACTGTGTTCCCAGAGTAAGCCGGTACCAGCTGGTTTATGGAAAACAAAGGATGCCTTGGAGCGCAAGAGGTGTACCGGGGCAGGAGAGAGACTATTGAAAGACCAAATTAGAATAGAGTGGTCGGTACGTGTTGCACTAAGCTTTTCCCCCAAATATGGCAGGTTTCAACCAGAAATGGTTGAGTAGCCCGAGGAGCTAGCACACAGTCACGAAAAGAAAGACGGGAGTTAAAGGATACTTTTGGAAGCAGTAAGAGAGGGGTTGAGAGGGGATTTCCCCCAAATTGGTACATAGATGTACATTGTTGGTACACATGTGTAATACCCTATAAAACCAATCGTACTCATATTTCAAGCATCTAATACATTTTTGATGGACATGCGTGCATTCAATTTTTCACATAAGCACAAATTTAATCAGTTTCAAACTATAAAAAAGTAAAATATATGTAATACATTTCGCATGAGGATTTACTGTTAAGATATGGTGAAATTTTATAACAGGTGTGGTCTATTTTTAATATATATATACATTTGAAAGAAAAATAACATTGTCAAAGGTACACCAGATATTACATAGTAAAAGGAAACGTCGCACACACACACTCTCAAATAATGGTTTTATTGCAATTTAAATAAAAAACACTTTCCTAAAATATATGATTTAAGACATTTGCAATATTATTACATAGGTAAAGCTGCATCCACACCAACACACACGCACTTATACTCAAGGAGGCTGAAAGGGGGTATTTGCATTCTGAAGTGACCAGCTTACAATTTCGGCTGCAAGAAACAAAGAAACTTGAAGGTGTCCCATGGGCGTGATATTGGGAGGGCCCCTGCCCCCCTCCCCCTCGGGTTGAAAGAGGGTGGCCATTGTGTGCTGCATAACGCTTTTCTCTTGGTTGGGTAAGTCTCGACTAACAATGTGCCAGTCAAAACTCACTCAGTCTTGAGCAGCCTTAAAGGCGGCTAGACACACCGGCCCGACGAGAAAGATCCAGTTAGGAGGGGTAAAAATGTATCCGTCCAATACCACAGTGACCCAATGGGCCGCGTATCGGATATTAAGCTGATAAGAACATACTTTCTTCCACACTGTTCTTTATTCATATAAAGCTTCGAGGACATTTACATTTTCAAGGTGTATGTACATATAAAACTTACACATACATACTAAGTACAGTAAACGGTGGTGAAATTTCCAATGCCTTCTGTAGGAAGACATTTAAAAGTATTTGCAAATTAAAATGGCGGTATTTGAAACATGATAAATTTCTAAAACTCCAAATCAAATATCTGTATTGTGACAGTAACATGAGAAGTTTTGTATGTGTGTTGGGTGTTGATCTTGGGAGCGTGTTAAGAAAAATAGATCTGTAAAAGTCTACGGGTTGTGTCATGTGTGAGGCGATCATATCTTGCAAAGCTTTCCTCATGGGTGTGACTGTATTGCACGTGTAGTAAATGTGTTCCTCAGTTTCCTGTATGCATGTTTTGCACAGCTAACATTGTGATGTTTGCTTGGATCTTTGAG
Organism: Oreohelix idahoensis; assembly: GCA_024509875.1. NCBI lineage: Eukaryota > Metazoa > Mollusca > Gastropoda > Stylommatophora > Oreohelicidae > Oreohelix > Oreohelix idahoensis. Next base: position 293,792 of record JAMPIV010010765.1, read on the forward strand.
CTTGTCATTCTGTTGTGGGTGTCATGTTGTATATAAGTCTGAAGGTAACTTCTCGTGCCTTGACAGTGATGCGAGGGTTGTGTAAGTTGGTGAAAGTGTCTGTGTAATTTGTCTTGAAGTATTTCTGTCCTCTTTTAATTCTGAGATGTAGTGGGGGTGCTTGTAGTTTGACTAAGTGTTTGTAGATTGCATTTGTTTTTTGGTGAATTGAGTTTTCATGTCCGTGAATGGCTTGTATGCATGACTTGTAAAATGATGGTAGTGGGCCGAAATGGTGCGGCATTGAGTTGTTTAGTGGTCTCAGTCTGGTGGGCCTGAGCCCCATGTAGTAGTGTGCTAGCGCGTGTTGCTCTGGATGTTTGATGATACTCCCTACGTGTTTGATTCTAAGTGCTTGGATCTTTGTCTGTATGTCCTGGAGTGCAATCCCTCCCTGTTTCTTTTCTTGTATGAGTGTCTTGTGTTTTATGCTGTAGATTGTGCGGCTAAAAATAAAACTTCTGATCTGTTTGTTTATGTCTGTAATGGTCTGTTTCGGGGGGTCAAAAACTGTGGCTACGTATAGTAATTTGGGAATGAGATAAATGTTTACAATCGTGCTTCGTCCAAAAATTGTTGTGGTTTTGAATTTGTATCAATGTAGCATGTCTGTTATTTGTGATGTTAGGTTCTGCCATGTGTCTTTGTGTGTGCGGTTTGGGTGTGAAGGAAAAGTGATGCCGTAAATTGTGATGGTGTTTGTTGGTACAAGTCCAAATGGAAAGTCTGTTTTGTTTTTCCATTTGCCTAGGCCCATTATTGTTGATTTCTGTATGTTGACTTTAGCTCCGCTACTTTTACTAAAGTCCGTGAATGTGTTTAGAATGTTTGCAATAGACTTGTCGTTTGGTGGGAAAAAGGCGGTGTCGTCTGCGTAAGCAATCAACTTCTGCTCGCCTTTCCCTGGTATAAACGTGCTCTTAATAGAGCTGTCCTTTCTAATTTTTTCCAGCATGGGTTCTAGTGCTAGAACGTAGAGTAGGGGCGAGAGAGGACACCCCTGCCTGACGGATCGCGTTAGCCTGAAAGTGTTGGTAAAAGTATGATTTACCAAAACCTTGCTTTCGGGCTTCACGTAAAGGATTTCAATCCATTTCCTAGAATTTCCACCTATATTGCAATGTAGTAATGTTTTGTGAAGGTATGAGTGTGATATTCGATCAAAAGCTTTCTCTTGATCGAGTGATAGGATTGACGACTGACAATCCTTCTCGTGTGCGTAGGTGATTATGTCTATGATGAAATGTGTGTGCTGGTGAATATTTCTGTGTTGAACGCTTCACTGCTGGTTTTCGTGTATGAGGGTGGTCATGAAAGGTTTTAGTTTGTTTGTTAGCATTTTTGTTAAAATTTTGTAGTCTACGTTTAGGAGAGATATAGGTCTGTAGTTTTTAAGGCGAGTTTTGTCTGAGTTGTCTTTGGGTATGAGAGTGATGTATGACATGTTTAAGCTTGGCGGGAGTTCTTTGTTCCCGAAAGCTTCTGTGTATACTTTTAACTCTTTAAGCCCCAAGCAAAAAGCAGGGTTTGGCCCAAACAAAAACGGCCACCCCAGTGCTTTTGTATTGTTGTTGTTGTTTGGAAAAAAAATTTTTTTTTAATGTTCATATGCATAAATACGAGTTATTTAAAATGAAAGTACTTCCTGTCTGAAATGACGTTTTGGGTTGTTAACATTGGAACAGAGCTCTAGATCTAGACAGGAGCAAAAAATCCGAAGCCACTTAAATGGCTCCTGGGCCAAATAGGTCTAAACCCTGAGCCACTATAGTGGCTCTTGGGGCTTAAAGAGTTAATAGAAGGGGGCCTAAGATGGGAAAAAAGTGTTGATAAAATTCTGCTGAGTCCGCCTGGCCCTGGTGATTTGTCTTTTTGCATAGTGTTTATTGCGAGTGTTATGTCTGTAAGTGTCAGCTCGGCATCTAGACCTTGCTTGTCGTCATCTGATAGTTTCTTTGTAAAGTGCATAAATGTGTCTTGTATGCGTGACTGGACGTTTTCTTCTGTGTACAGGTTTCTGTAGTAATCTTCAAAAGCCTGTACTATGTTTTGTGTTTCTGTCTGTGTGGTTCCGTCTAGATCTACTATTTGCCCTATCTGTCTGCAGCGTTGTATGTTTTGTTCTATTGCCATGTATTGTTTACTGGGCGTTTCTTGTGTGATTGTGTTCAGTTTCGTCCATAGTAGGGCGCCCTGAAACCTATGGTGCTTGTATTGTTCTAGCTGGTCTTGTAATGTGAGGATGATGGGTGAATTTCTGTCTGTTTGTTTTATAAGCTGTATTGCATCCTCTACTAGTTTCTCTTGCTTTATCCTATCCTTGTGTATCCTAGCTGACATTAACTGCGTTCGTTCACGTATTGTATTTTTTAGTATTTCCCAGTGGTGTTGTATGTTTTCTGTTGGCACATCATTTGTGTATGTAAGGATGAGTTGAGTCATATGTTCCGTGTATGTTTTGTTTTGGAGTAAAGTGTTGTTGAATTTCCAGTGTGGAGAGCATTTGAAATGCGTGCTTGCCTGAGTAGAACTAATGGCAGTGAGTATTGCTTTCTGGTCTGTAAACTTTAGAGTTTCTGGTAAGTGTCTGGCCTGAATTGTGTGGCGTGTTGATGGTATATAGATTCTGTCTAATCTTGAGGCTCTGTTGTGTGTTTTGTTTGCGTGTGTGGTGTCCGTGCTTTGGGGATGTGCGTGTCTGTATGCGTCTGTCAGGCTGTGGGTGTCTATTATGTTCTGTAATATATCTAATTGGTGTGTGTCTTCTCTGTTGGTTCTCCTTATCTGTGCTCTAACCTCACCACCCACCAGATCCATATCTGTCAAAACACAGTTAAAATCCCCACCTAATATAATGTTGTGTCCCCTGTATAAGTTATCTAGGCTATCATAAAATTGCGGCTGATGACTGTAGTTTGCTGGGGCGTGTATGTGTGTTTCTTGTTTCCTACGTGAACTATGGCTATTTTACCCTCGGTATCCCTGTTTTTCCTAAGTATTTCCCACCTGTCTGATGTTTGTAGTATAGCTGTTCCTGAACCGGTGTTGTGAATGGCTAAGCTAAAACAAGAATGCCTTAGTCCTAGCTGGGTTGTGATATGTGATGCGTGTTCGTCTGTGTGTATGTTGGTTTCTTGTAAAAGTATAAAATCTGGTTTGTGTTTATGTATGAGTGATATGATGTGTTGTAGTTTGGCGCAGATGCCACTAATATTTACACTTAACACTACTATTTCGTCTGCCATTGTTTAAGCTAAAATACATTCAAGTAATAGTATATTATAATTACAATAATAGTTGGTAACATACCAGGTGTTGAATATAAGTCTACAGGTGCAGGTCTTGTTCTTGCTCTGCGTTGTTTAGGTCGACAACAAACTTGGCAGGTGAACAGAGGTGATGTGGCTTCGTCAGTTCCGATGCTGGTGGGTTGCTGTTTTTGCTAATTTCTTTTGTCTTGAGTGTCCGGGATGGTTGGGCTGTGCTCTTCGTTACAGGTGTTGTTGTGTTCTGGCTTGTTGTTGTAGCTTTCGACGGTGTCGATAGTTTTGGTAGCATCTGTCTTGTTTCTGTGTCGTCCATGTTGGGGCTGTCTGGTGCCGAGTGTCGTCTTTGCCTATTTTTGTCTCTGCAGACAGTCTCGAAGCCGTTTGCTGGTTGGTCTTCTGATGGTGGCGCTTTTTGTTTGCTTTGTTTTGGCGCCGCTACTTCTTTCTGCGGCAGCTGTGGCTTTCGACGTTGTTACCTTCTTTGGGCACTTATTTGCCCAGTGGGTATCTTGCCCACAGTGTGGGCACGCCATCCTCTGTCCTGGCATGGTGACGAGGATCTTGTGTTGTTCTGCAATCTGTAAGTTGATGAAATGTGAAACTGGCGTTTCTGGGCAGAAGAGGACTCCCCATTTGTCGGGAGCATTCCGGATTCGGTAGACTTCTGCTTCGGGGTCGCCGGTCACTGTTCTGGCAATGGTCTCCACCGCATGTTGTTTGATGGTTGGAGGGAGCCAGTTCAGGGTCGCTTTCGTCTGCTCCTTCTCCAGGTGTTCGATCATGATGGTAAGTTCTGGGTTCGTCAACACGATCTTTTTGCCATGCATTCTGGAATACAGTCTGGTGTGTGCCTCTGCCGTCAGGTTTGCGTACCATCTCACAGGGTTCTCGAACCTGTACAGTGCTGCAATGCCGTCCGTAGGCACTCCCCCCGGGCCCACCAAGACACTGGTGAGGAAGGACGGGGACGCCTTCGCTGCTGCCTGCGGTCCGGAGACGGAGAGAACTAGAGTTCCCGCCCGGTGGAGGTTCCCCCCCTCGAGAGCATCCATCGTGAGGCTGACGGCTGTGGTGATGTTTCCTGGTTCCATGGTTGAAACTGGAGTCGGCGAAAAGGACTGGTGATCTGGAAACACTGGTTGAGCAGAACATTTTGGTAGTGGCTGGCCATGAACAGTTTGAAACTCCGGTGGTTTGCTCTGAGAAGAACAGTTTGTTGTGGCTGGTGGTTTGCTCTGAGAAGAACAGTTTGTCGTGGCTGGTGGTTTGCTCTGAGAAGAACAGTTTGTCATGGCTGGTGGTTTGCTCTGAAAGGAACAGTGTGAACTCTGGGGGTTTACTCTGAGAAGAACACTTTGATCTTAGCCAAAAGGCAGAGAAGAACAGATTTTTTTTTTTTAAATGATAACTAAAGGGACATGTCCCGGTTTTTCAGATGTCAGCATACAAATCCCGAATAGCCTACAAAATTGGTTCGGCAGACACAGACTTAAGTCTTTCGTGAGCTGTCTTGTATTCTGTCACGATCTTCTGCACCAAGGATATCTGTGACACTCGAGGATCCCCTTTGTACCCTCTGAATTCTTTGTCCATGTTGACATCCTCTTTCAGACCCTTGGCCAAAGCAAATGTGTAAGGATACTTAGTCATTCCATGTGCGTTGGCATTTCTGTCGTAGGCTAAGAACGGGTCCTGAGCTAACTTGGCTTTAGCTGTGTCGAGCTCTGCCTTCTCGCCTGGAAACAATGCGAAGAAGGCATCCCATGGAAACTTCGGATGCAAGGCCTGCATGTCCAAAATGGTCCTGAGCGGAGTCATTCCAGAGGTAGCTATTCTCTACATGACCAGATTCAGCCTCATGGTACTGGCTGAGGTTGGGGCAGAGGTCAGGTCCTGTAACAAGTTCTTGGTGATCAACTTCTCGAACAAGGACCAAATAGCCTTGAGTTCAGTTTGTCCACAGGCCACAAGAGGATTGAACATGCCTTCTTGAATCAGATCTCCTCGGGTCTTGTTGCAGTATGCATCGGTTGCTTGACCACGCTTTTGGATAGCCATTACCAAAGCACACTTTGCCGTGTCCACATCAATGTCTGGGCTGATTTCCGGAAAGTTGGAAAGGTCAGCCATGATGGCGGCGATCAGGGCTTTCCACTTAGCTACTATTGTGGTCTGTGAGTCTGCAGTTGTCACGTGGGCAAGCAGCTTAGTATGCACGGTGGAGAGCAGTAGGTCTGCCCACATGGCTGTCAGATGTGTCACGGCCTTGGGACTGACAGGAGGTCTGATAATCCACTCTTGCATGATGAGGTACAATTTTCCCCAGGTCATGTTGATCCATCGGGTATCCATCGATCCTGTGGCAAGAAGATAGGCTCGGATCCAACAGAAGACAACAATTGGAACTCTGTCTGCATCAGTGTCGGGACTGTAGCCGAGTGCTTGGACTAATGGCGGTTTCATAGTTTCTGCTTGCGTGAACCTCGTGAGCATCCGTCCAGCAGCTTTGGAAATTGGAGCAGGTGCGGCAGCCATGACTAGATAAAAGGAGACAAATGCAAAAATTTGAAAAACCTTTTAGTTTGGAGAAGAACAGATTTTTTTGTTGCATTACAAAAACGTTCTCTTTTATTCACCAAGAAGCATAGTAATTGCATCATTGCATTATATAACACATTGTCTTGTACTTAAATATAGACGTGCATAGAAGACATGTTTAAAACAGTTACAAAAATGACACCAACAAAACATCAGAATTACACACCAATGAAAACCATGCATAAAGTAAACAAGAATCGTACGAACATTGAAGCAGCATACATCTTGAATATGGATGTGACATTACGATAATTAAACAAACGAGAAGCCATCTTTGGAGTTGAGCACTGACAACTTTTTTCTGTGACATTGTAACGTGTACAATACCTGTGTTCTATGCAAATGAATGCAAACTGTTAGAATCACATAAGTTTTCAACCACTCATATATTGCTTTTATTTGGGCCATTCCCGGAAGAACTGCAATACCGGGCCGACCCGTGACAAGAGCGGAGCAAGCCCCGGGCATCTCGTCTAGTTCCAAAAATCAGTTTAATATCGTAGTGACCCAATGGGTCACGTATCAGATATTAACTCATTCTAACCCAGGCATTTTTTCGGTTTTACCCAGGACCCAATATGCAGACTTTTTTTTCCTACAAGTGATGTTTTAAAAACAGGTAGTAGACACATATATTATTAGTTTAGTAGATATATGTATTATGCATCAAACTTTAGGAAATTGGCTGCAGAATGTTGTGAAATACTGTTGAGTTCTTATGTGATGTTATTATTGTTTGTTATATCGTGTGAAGTGTAGAAAAAATGAATACAAATTATGCACATAGGCCTACACTTAAATATTTCAGCTATACTTAATCCCTTGGTAGTAAAACACCAGGAATTGAAACATATCCAGTTGACAACTAATTCAAGAAGTTTGATAAAGAACAAATGAAAATTGTAATTTATATAAATTTTTTTGTGAAGTCACATATTGCTGAAGTGGAATCTCACTTACACATTCCTGTTCCATGCAAATTAATTAATTTATTATTTTAAAATATCACGTTTGTTGAACGTTCTTATCGGAATCGAAAATAGGTTATTATCGCTACCGATATCGCTAAAATTCATTTCGAAATTATATATTGAGGTTGATTCGCTAATAGTTTATGAGTGTTACGTATGTGACTACACTACTTGTAAACAAATAACCCTATGACGTCACTAATTGATAAAAGTGTACAAAAACTAAGCACCAATATAATTATTTTGCTACCAGTTCAAAATACGATGTCCACAGGAAGTGTTTACATGATATGAACACTCTATGGCCACCAAGGTTGCCACTCAAGTTCTAGAGATAAACCCAGATTTTCTTCTAAAAAAGACCCAGAAATACCAAGATTATTTCATGCCTCAAATACACGGGATAGACGATGCTTACACAATCTTTTAGTGCAACTTTAGCACACATAAGCTGTGTGCTTCCAATTTGTATTTATGTCTTCATTTTTATTTGTTATTATTTTATTACCAAAAATTCACAATTATATTAAAATTATTTTATTAACTCTTATATATGAACTCTTGAAAAGAGATATTTTAACAGTAACATAGTAACATTAGTAACAATAGTTACATTAACAAAATGTTCCTCAAATCAAATATAAAATGTTAGTTGTAACTTGTTACAGTTGAAAATTGTCACTTATCAGCGACTCGGCATCCATGTTGACAACTTCTCCTTCATCAAGATCATATGCATGAATTGACAATGTGGAATCTTGATGGTGGAGTTCCAAAATCTTTGCATATCTCTGCCGACAACGTCTTTCACGCACATCTTCAACCACGCTTTTACTAGGATTAAACTTGTGACAAACTCCATCTTTGGCAACTGCTTGCTTGGCTAGTATTCGATTGGAAACTGTTTCACACAAAAGCTTGTTGGTTTGTTTAGTTTTAACTAAGTTAACTTTCGAAAACACTCTTTCGACGCATGCTGAGGACTGATGTAGTGCCGTAAGCGTGCACATGAGGTCAGCCAGACCATCAAATTTCGTTTGGTTTTTAGCATCTGTTTCTTGTTGCAGTCCAGCCAGAATGCAGGCGGATCCTCATCCACCAGATGTCCAAGATCTTTTCGGTACGATGCCAGTTCTCACCCTTGATCAAACAGACGATCAATGCTCTCTTCTTCCTCGTTTGTCCTAAAAAGAACGTCGGTTAGTTGTGTCCGTTTACAGCGGGACTGCGATATTTGCGCCTTTCGGCCAACACATCCGACTTCAGCACAGCATTTTGGGGACCGGGTTAGCCTTCCCTCTTCGAACCCTACTCACTCAGCCAGACTGCAGTGATGCAGCCTGTTTCCAGGAACACCACTTGGAGGTGGAGTAGGGTCTTGGTCAGCTCTGGTTCGCTGACGCAAGCAGTCTAGCTATCAGGCTCTCTTCTGAAACAACTGCTTGGAACTGCTAATGGAATGACAGAAGGTTTGTTGATCTCGAGAGCATGTATGCTTTGGATCCAACAGCTGATGTAAACGACTCAAAAAAAAAAACAACGTCATTGATGTGGTTAAAAACACGAATTAAATTTAAATGGAATAAAAAATATATAGCACATATATTTTTACATTTAATTATAATATAAATAAAATGTATAATGCTGAGTGTCCAGAATATACATGCATTGTAAATGTCAAATATACCCAGATTAATGCAGATTTGGAAAACAAATACCCAGATACCCAGACGGAAGCCAAAAAACCCAGATCTAGTAAAAAATACCCAGCTGTGGCAACACTGATGGCCACGTATTTTCTAATTGTTTGTTCAATTTCGGAATCTTATAAAGCGGGCGTACCACGCGCCGTGCTGCTAGATCCAAAGCAACTCTTGTAACGGATATAAAACACACAATTGTAACTTCATAAATCTTTTTTTCGCTCACAAACGTTCACACCCATGTGCCGGATGTAATGAAATAATTTTAAACTGGCTTATCGCCAGATATTCTATAATTTTCCGCTAAAATGCAGCATATAGTCACCTTGGCGCGCCATACGCCCTGGGTATAACGAAAAGCCTATCTGGCGCGCCATGCGCCCGTTTGGACAAAAAGAGTTAAGCTGATAAGAACAGTTTTTTTTTTTTTAAGTGAAACTTTATTTTCATTTCTTTGCAATTTTACAAAACCATGTACAATTTGGAAAACATGGAAAGTACACTTTAAAATTTCATATGAACACTCATGCATACTCTCACTTTCATCTGCACACTTAAACAGTAAATATAAATAATTAAACATTTCAATTTACAAAATCATGTGCATTTTACAAACAAGGAATGTGATAAGCTGCCATCACCGGTGTCAATACCTTGTCGAGGTATGGCGGCTTGCGTACCCTGATTACTCCCAGAGCTATGCCAGCGGGAGTTTTACTCCTGGAAGGTTCTACCAAGCTGGACATGTTTGCGCGGGCAGGGGTCAGACGAAAGCAGACACCCTGGTCCTCCAGGTTGGGGGTTTTAGCATAGGGCTGACACCCCTGTCTATGTAAACAAAATTGAAGTTACGGAAACGATAACAAATAAACAAACTTTGCTGCGGGACGGACATCTGGATTCTGAGGCTCGTATGACCGTCAGTGGTGAAAGCCGAAAGGAAGCCACTGACATGAGAACGGACGTCCTGACCGCAAAACATGATACAAGAATATGATTGTGTGTCAGGACAATGAATGAGACGGGTAAACTAAAACAGGTCACGGCAGAAATGAGAAACTATAGGTTACACATTCTAGGGATAAGCGAGAGCAGATGGACAGGGGCAGGAAAAGTTAAAACAGCAATAGGAGAAACAGTACTTTACTCTGGAAGAGAGGATGGACAGCACAACGAAGGCGTAGCCATTATTTTACAGAAAGGAATAGAAAGGACATTACTGGAATGGAAACCCATCAACAACAGACTGATAAGATTAAGATTGAGAGGTAGATTCATCAATACTACAATAATACAATGCTATGCACCAATGAATGACAGCGATGAAGAGGCCAAGGATGAATTCTATCAACAACTGCAGAAAGAAATGGAAGACACACCTAGATAAGATCTTATTACAGTAATGGGAGACCTCAATGCGAAAGTTGGTACACACAATCCATATAATGAAAGAGTAATGGGGAAATGCGGCAGCGGAACAGCAAACGAAAATGGGGATAAATTAATAAGTTTCTGTAGTATTAACAACCTGGTCATTGGAGGAACACTTTTCCCACATAAAGAAATTCACAAATTAACATGGGAATCACCAAATGGTCGGGACAGAAACCAGATAGACCACATCATGATTAACGGTAGATGGAGACATGCATTATAAGATGTGAAGGTAAGAAGAGGTGCAGATGTGGGAAGTGATCACCATTTAGTAGTAGCAAAACTGAAAGTGAAACTAAGAAGGGCTGGACCAATTGTAACTACACAGAAAAGGTTTGACATCAGCAAATTGAAGGACCCCCTTACCAGAAAAGCTTTTGCGGCTGACATAAAGAAACGATATCAATTTGCCAAAAGTCAGGAAAAGACATTGACTGATGATATAGACCAGAAATTCAACACCATTTCAACAATATATAAGGAAGGCAGCAAATCATGCTTGGGATTCCAGGAAAGGAAGAAGCAAGACTGGATAACACCAGAAACATTAAACACCATAACACTGAGAAAGGAAATGAAAAGAAAGAAAACAGAAGCGAAGTCCCCCAGGTTAAAACAACTATATAGCGAACAGTACAGTCAGCTGGACAAGGAAGTTAAACGCCAAACCCGAGCCAACAAAAGGAATTTCCTAGACAATCTTGCAAGACAGGCAGAAGAGGCAGCACTGAGAAATGAACAAAGCACAGTATACAAAATAACTAAATTCATCAGCGGAAATTGAGGTGCAAACAATATTACATTAGTAAAAGATAAGCAAGGAAATCTTATCACGACAGCAGAGGGACAGGAAACAAGATGGGCAGAGCACTTCAGAGAAACTCTGAACAGGGAACCACCAGAGACACAGTTGAATGTTCCTGAGGCTGAAAATGATCTAGATATAAATACAGACATTCCACGAAAAGAAGAAATCATCACAGCAATCAAAGGGTTAAAGAACGGAAAAGCTGCTGGCCATGATAACTTAAATGCAGAGCTATTTAAGACAGACCCTGAGCTAGCAGCAGAACTATTAGAACCACTATTTGCACAAGTGTGGAAAACGGGGACAACACCATCAGAGTGGAACAAAGAAATAATTGTCAAACTGCCCAAGAAGGGAGATCTTGCAGACTGCAATAATTGGAGAGGAATCACTCTTCTCTCAGTTCCCAGCAAAATACTAGGCAGGATAATTATACAGAGAATTTCAAAAGCAGTAGACCACAAACTGAGGAAAGAACAAGCAGGATTTAGAAAGAACAGAAGATGTGTAGATCATATATTCACTCTCAGGAACATTATAGAGCAGTGCTCAGAATGGCAAAGACAGCTGTACATTAACTTCGTTGATTTTGAAAAGGCTTTTGACAGCATACATAGGGACAGTTTATGGAAAATACTGAGGGCTTATGGAATTCCAAGCTGCATAGTGTCAATCATAAAAAGCCTCTATGCCAACTTTACGTGTAGTGTTTGGCAGAGCAACCTAACCTTTGAGGTGAAGACAGGAGTATGACAGGGATGCCCTTATCAACCACTCTATTTTTAACAGTCATAGACTGGGTGATGCGCCAGACAACAGAGGGCAGTCCAAGAGGAATAAGATGGACTACATTTTCTACATTGGAAGATCTGGAATATGCAGATGACATTGTACTACTAGCACATTCACATCAACACATCCAGGAAAAAACGGATAGACTTAATAAGTTTAGCCAGCAGGTGGGCTTGAACATCAATTTAAAGAAGTCAGAGGTCATGACACTCAATGTGACTCTTGTAGAGAGAGCTTTTTGTACAATCTGAGGTTGTGCCATAGGGAGCATCGCCACTTGGTGTGATTCGCAGGTTTTTCCTCCGAGATTGCTGGATTTATGTCCATTGCCTTCATGTCTCTCTTGCAGACATCTGAGCCTCAGCTGCTGTCACCCAGCTGTCGTTTTGACATCTACCAGTTGTCCATAAAAATTATCTTTGGGAATACAACAATCTTGCACAGAATAGAAGGATTACAATAGTGTGACAAAATGACCAAATGTGTAACTGATGGACAGAATTAGACAAATATCTGTTTAACTAAAGATGAAGATAAATCATTAGTGTTGGGTAGGACACACATTGAGGAAACCTGATAGCATCACAAGGCAGTCCTTCTGAAATCACCAGGGCAAAAATTAAAGAGGAAGACCAAACATCATACATAGAAGGGAATTTGAGACAGACTTAAAAAGGGAGGCATGGAACAAACTAGAATGGATGGCACAGAACAGAACTTGGTGTGAACTGATCAAAGACCCGTGCCCCACAGGGAACTAAATGGTAATCATGATGATGATGATGAGCCACAGTTAATTGCTATTTACAAATGAAATTTATGTTTAAACATGCTGAACCAACAATTATTCCAGTTCATGTTTTTCAACTAATGCAGCCATGTTTCAGGCTTTCTATGAAAGGTTATTGGTCACGTCCAGAGGAGGTCTGACCTACTTTGCAGAGTTCAGGTTTGGCAGTCTTGAGCATAAGATGGATCATCTGGCTTGTTTTGCTGGTAGGACATTTGTTTGCCATCTGCTGTCATTTCTGAACTTGTTCTCACAAGTTTGTCATATTAATTTCCTTCATTCTTTCTATTATAATATTTTCTATACAGTGATCAATCAACAACAGCTAAGTCCCCAAGGCACATAGGCTTTCAACAAACACATATCAAGTCCACCTGTTAAGTGCCATCAGGTCAAGTTCTTTCCATGTCTTCCAACTCATTTTCACTTCTGCCTCTCTTACCCGGGGGATTCCAGAAAACAGACTGCCTTGTAATGCTGTTGTGGTAGCTTATGAAAGAAGAGATGGTTCACGATCAAAGAGAGGTAACCAGATTTATAGTAAGTAAGAGATTAGCAGTAAGCCAATTATCGTACATAAAAGAGTAAAGTTTACTTGAATAATTGAGAGAGACACCATTGATAGTCACATGGTACAGGTTCTGGTAGGTTCTAGGAGTCTCTCTATAAATAGGGGTGAACCACACGCCTCTGTCTCTTACGTGCCATAATTCAGTGAGGTAACAGCTCAGAAGTGCTTGTGCAAGTTTCCATGACTTTGTCATAGTCTGGTCTGCGGCTGGCAAGACATGCAAGTCACTTGTGTGAGACAGTCATGGGTAAATAAGGCCACGTGCTGTGGGCCAATGACATTTGATAGCAAAATGTTTTCCAAGTAACCCTAGGGCGACAGCGTATTCAGGTCAAATTAATGCAACCTGGAGGTAGTCAGTTGTAATGACTATAACCTGAGATAGCTGTGTAGATCAAGAACAGAATCATCATCATCATCATGTGACATATTCTCTCCAGAACGTTGTCTCCATTACAGCTGCTCTGAACGCATCACGATTCTGGGCAAGTCGACCTGCATCATCCAAAGACAAGTTCAGACTCTCTGTGATGTCTTAGATCCACCGCCGTTTAGGTCGTCCCCTTCCCCTTTTTCCAGGGACCATGCTTTCCATTACTAATTTTTCCAGACTTATGTCTTTTTCATATGACCAAAAAATTTCAAGAACAGAATAGAAAAGGTTAATAAACTGAAGAGCCAGCTGAGACTAGAGAGAAGAACAGAGAGATTTGAAGAGCTTCCATGACTAACGTAGCATCATTATGTTGTATGAGAGCAATGCTATTGGCAGGATGAGCTATGCCCTGCAGAAGTGTATGCTGTTACTTCTTCATTTCAACCCCTTGTACACATTGTAATACATTTTGAGAAGCACTACATGCCTTGGGTCAGTCGTCAAGCTATAGCTAGCTCATTAGTGAATGTGTTCACGTGAATTCATCATTATCATCCTGGTCACTGCACTAAATCATAATTACCTATGGCAGATTTAGCCACAGCTAAGCATACTTGCTTATGTGAGCGATAATGTACAGACTCTTGTCCGTGATGTGATGATGATGAATATACGTGAACACATTCACCCCTATTTATAGAGATACCCCTCACATCTACCAGAACCTGTACCATGCGACTACCAATGGTGTCTCTCTTAACTCTTTAAGTCCCAATCGACTTTATAAAGGCTCAGGGGTTAGACGCGCTTGGCCCAATCGACTTTAAAAAGCCATTAGTATATGTGCCTCTGTTTGAGACTGTTTCTAACACAAACCACCCAAAACGTCATTTCCGACTGCAAGTACATTCTTTTAAATACCGCACGTGTTTAAGAGTGAACGTGTTTCTGTTTTGAGATATTTATTTTAGATTTTTAAAGCGATTTTTTTAAGCGCATATCCTCCATTTTACCTTGAATAACTAATCATTTTTTAAGCGCATATCCTCCATTTTACCTTGAATAACTAATCATTTTTCAATGAAAGTTTTTATACTTGTAGCACAAGAGTAAAGTACATCCAATTACCTTCAGTTTCATATACAACAACAAAGTTATTTATGCATATGAACATTTTTAAAAATTATTTCCAAACAACAACAATAAAAACGCACTGGGGTGGCCATTTTTGCTTGGGCCAAACCCACTTTTTTGCTTGGGACTGAAAGAGTTAATCATTCAAGTAACCGTTGCTCTTTTAAGTACGATAATCCACTTACTGCTAATCTCTTAACTTACGGTACTATAAATCTGGTTACCTCTCTTTGATCATAAACCATCTCTTCGTTCATAAACTATTTCTTCAATCTGAACTATTTCTTCACTCATAAACTATTTCGTCACTCATAAGCTACCACACTATCTTTCATGTGATATCACACTTGTGTTTATTTATTTTTCTGTTGTATGTCTTTCATTATTCTCTCCCCCCCCCCCCCAACATTTTTTTGGGGTTCTTAGTGGCTATTTCTTGACTGGGTCGTCATAATTTTTCTTTGCGCTCCTTATGGAGCATGAATCCACTATTGCGGCATGTCCCCTTGCAGGAAACCTGCACCCAGCATTCACGTGATGTGATGTGTGTGGTACGATTTGTGATATGATGTGGGATGTGGTATAATTTGTGATATGAAACCTGTTAGAGTTCACATAAATAATTTGTGATATGAAACCTGTTAGAGTTCACATAAATAATTTGTGATATGAAACCTGGTAGAGTTCACATAAATAATTTGTGATATGAAACCTGTTAGAGTTCACATAAATAATTTGTGATATGAAACCTGTTAGAGTTCACATAAATAATTTGTGATATGAAACCTGTTAGAGTTCACATAAATAATTTGTGATATGAAGTCTGTTAGAGTTCACATAAATAATTTGTGATATGAAACCTGTTAGACTAAACATAAATAATTTGTGATATGAAACCTGTTAGACTAAACATAAATAATTTGTGATATGAAAGAGTTCACATAAATAATTTGTTGATGAAAGAAATATTCATCATCTTTCAACTCTCCAAGCTGCATAGGCCTTCAGCAAACTTGTGTCTTGTGCCGTCTGCTCAAGGTCTTTCCATGTCTTCTTCATCCCCTTCATGTCTGTCTCCAGTTCTCTTCTCCATGTGTTCTTTAGTCTCCCTCTACCTCTCTTACCCTGGGGATTCCAGAACAAGGACTGCCTTGTAATGCTATCAACAGGTTTTCTCAATGTGTGTCCTATCCATCTCCAGCGTCGTCTTCTCATCTCTTGTTCCACTGGCACTTGTCTGGTTCTTGTCATCGGTTCCACATTAGTGGTCTTTTCATGCCACTTCATTCCTTCTATTCTACGCAAGCACTCATTTCTGAAAGTCTAGCTTCTTTGGTTGTAGTTTTTGTTATTTCACAGCCACACAATAGGACAGATTTGAATTGAAAATTCTTATTTTTGTGTTGGACTTGATTTATTTTGATCTCCATGTATTTCCCAATGCAATGACCCAACCTATAGCTAATAAGAGAAGAAGTGGAGAGAAGCGGCATCCTTGTCGCACTCCAGTCCATATTCCAGTCGGTTCTGTAAGTTGCCTTTTATGAAGAACTCTTCTTGTGATGTCATAAGTTTTCTTTATGATCTTCAGGGGGACTCCATAATGCCTCACCAATTTCCAAAACGATTCTCTGTCTACACTGTCAAATGCCTTTTCATATTCCACTAATCTGATGCAAAGAGGTGAGCTCCATTCCAGACTTTGTTCCACTATTGGAAACCTGTTAGAGTTCACATAATACATCACAAGAATTGCTATGCTATCGACCGCAAAATAGAGGCAGACCAAAGACAACCTGACAGAGAACTGTGGAGACCGAGATGCAAAGCACGAACCAGAGTTGGGACACTGCACGAAGGATGGCCATTGACAGAGCAAAGTGGGACAGTTTGTTGCTGCCCTACAAGGTTTGCCACTAGGCGTGATGGCCACTGACTGCTTTGTCAGTTAGGGTCTAAGGATCTAAGAAGAATTCACTTAAATAATTTTTTGATAAAAGAAATATTGCATGTTCAAATTCCTTTTTGGGTTTTATTGTAGAAAGTACTGTGATATAGAGATTGCTGATACCAGGTTCTTTCTTGCAGCTGGCATGGTTGGACTGGGAGCAAATGGGTCAAATAATGAAAAGAGATACTTAAATATAGGGGAAGAACTTGCCAGCACATGCCATGAGTCATGTATCCGCACAGGTCAGTATAATATAGGTCAGTGTAGTGGCTGATTGAACAATCTTATTATCAAGGAAGCACATTTTAATGTTATATGTGAAGAAACAGTGAATGGATGATTGTATTATTAAGGTGGCATAATCTGTATGTGAAGAATAAGTGGATTGAATATTCTTATTATCAAAGTAGCACAATCTCTCTTCTTTGTGAAGACTCAGTGGATGGGCAATTTTATTATCAAGGTAGCACAGTCTCTCTTATTTGGGGAGAGTCAGTGGATGGACAGTCTTATCAAGGTAGGACAGTCTCTTATTTTTCAAGAATCAATAGATGGACAATCAAGGTAGCATAATCTCTCTTATTTGGGAAGAGTCAATGGATGGACATTCTTATCAAGGTAGCACAATTTCTCTTATTTAGGATGAATCAATGAATGGACAATAGTTTTATCAAAGTAACATGATTTCTCTTATTTGTGAAGAATTAGTGAATGGACAATACTAATATCAAGGTAACAATATCTCTACAAATTCTCTGGAATTCACGCTAAAGCGATGTAAATTCCTGTTGCATCCCCCCCCCATCCCATCCCCAAAAGTATCATGGGGACTAAAGCAGCAAACTTTTCACATGAGTGAAAACCGCTTCTCTCAGCAACACTTAGCTGTACAAGGATAATGTAGAAATATGTAAATTAATCAGAATATTATAATAGTCTATTTGTTGTCTCTAGCCTCTGGCCTTGGTCCAGAGGCCTTTCATTTTGACAGGTCAACAGAAGCCACGGCCATCTCTGAAAGTGATAAATATTACATCTTGCGCCCGGAAGTGTTGGAAGGCTGGTACTACATGTGGCGACTGACCAGGAAACAGAAATATCGAGACTGGGCCTGGAATGTGGTCCAGGTGAGAGTTTTATTTATTTTCGTGAAAAAAAAATGTGTGTCCACACTCTTATACTTTCTTTTCTTTTTCCCCTTCCTTTTTCTTTCACTCTTTCTCTTCCTTTCATGTTTGTTCATTTTAAAAAAAAATGTTAAAGGTTTTTATTTTATTTTTTTCACTTCTTCCTTATTCTTAATTGCTCCAGTTCTTTTCATGTCATCTGATGACTTTTTTTTTTTTCATTTCTAGTTATCTTCTCCATATTTTTTGGGCTGCCTCTCTATTCCTTCACTGGGGAAAGGGGGAGAGATTCAGAATATGGACTATTTTGTGCTAGTTGCTGAGACAGAGAGGTTTGAAATTATATGGCAGAATAAGAAAAGATGATTATGGATGCGAGTCATGGACAATGACTACAATCCACAACTGCCAGCTTAAAACCTCAGAAATTAGGTATCCGAGAAAGATGGTTGAAGTAACAAGAAGAGACATACATACATGCCACCCCTCGGGGATGAAAAACCTGAACAAAATATTTTTCAAAACCTGTACAAAGACCGAAAAAAACTTATCAAAAGAGTTAATTTGTGTACAGAAATTTTCAGTTTATAGTGGGCAGCATTATAATTGAGACATGCAGCCTTTGCCTTTTAAAGCGAGTTTATTTAACACTGTAAAAATGATGTGATTGTGTAATCATTTAGTCTATTTCTGCGCTTAACTATGACTAACAGACTTGGAAATCCTGTGTTCGATCGGACCTTAGAAAATAATTCTGAGACACAGTAAAAAAGTATAAGGGTTAGAAATGCTAAACCTAACCTTGAACCCAGACCTTAATCTTAATCCTAAAGACGTTCGTGACTAATAAGAATGACATCGAAGAAGGTGTCTCACTACTAATTTTACTACTTCATTATTATTATTATTGCAAAGAGAAAAACTGAACTAAACTATATTATCCGGTTACATGATATGGAATGGGGAGGTTTACAGGGTGGCTTTGAATTATTTCAATGAATATAATAAAATCACGTGATCATATTAATTTTTTTTAAAA
The DNA here is from genome assembly GCA_024509875.1 of Oreohelix idahoensis. Taxonomy (NCBI): domain Eukaryota; kingdom Metazoa; phylum Mollusca; class Gastropoda; order Stylommatophora; family Oreohelicidae; genus Oreohelix; species Oreohelix idahoensis. The sequence continues at coordinate 312,394 of JAMPIV010010765.1, forward strand.
CAACAAAAAAACTATAATAATTTGCAATGAAAATAGAAACTGGCGCAAGCATAATTTATCCTGTACCGAACTTCAAAAATTTAAATAGCCATTCTAGCCTAATTGGCAGTTTTAAATACCCATCTGACTTTCAGTGTCAATCGTCCGTACGACAAACATTGATAGTAATTAATTATTTAATTTAAATAACTCACTGGATAATCATAATAATGATATATCTACCAAAGAAAAATCTCAGACGAAAATAAAACTTAGAAGAGAAGCAACTCCAAGTAAACTTTTCCTGGGGCACTGATTGGGTTAAGTTAGAAATTAGCCTTGCTTTCGTGATTTTAAAAAATAATTTTCATAATTCTTATTATATTACCGTACTATTCAAATGTACATTTCTTACACAGATTCTACAAATTTTAGTGAAATTAAGTAATATGTAGTGGTATCCCCCTTTTTCCCTTATAAGCAGCCATAAATAATAAATTATGCTCAATGTGACGTAATCGTTAAAGTAATCAGTAACCTGCCATCAGCATTGACGTAGAATGATGAATGAACAACACGCCACACGGACTCTCACAAATCCTGCATCAGTTGAAAAACAGGCAGGTTGGTTTCATTGGTTGCGTTTTTTTTTAAATTTGTGTGGTCTTTCATCTCGCCGAATCTAACGACGCAAATATTGGCTAAAGTATGGTGCAAGACGATATATATATATATATCTTTAGGCAAAAAACCTGTACAGAAATTAATGTACAAGTCGTACAGATCTGAAAATGAGAATTACTTGTGCAGGGTAACCCATACTACTTGCCATGTATGGACTTGGTCCGCAACCAGATGATATGTCATGGTCTCAAAACTCTGGAGGAAGACAGCCGATAGGATAGTATGGTGCTCTGGCAAACCTCTACACTCCAGGGTAGAGAAGAATGACTCAGTAAGATTTATGTATCTCTTCATTGTTATTGGTGCAATGATTATTGTCAGTAGCTTCACCGCTCCATGATGCTCTCTCTGGCAAACCTCTACACTCCAGGGCAGAGAGGAATGACTAAGTAAGCAAGCAAGCTTCACTACTCTCAGCATTCTGTCATTTATTCAAACAGGCATTGGAGAAACATTGTCGAGCGGAGGCAGGATACTCTGGTATAACGGATGTCTATCAAATCCGCCCGAAGAAAGATGATATTCAGCAGAGCTTCTTCTTGGCTGAGACACTAAAATACTTGTTCCTCATCTTCTCTGAGGACTCACTGTTACCTTTAGACAAGTGGGTCCTAAATACAGAAGCTCATCCACTCCCCATTAAGGGAGTTAGTCCAGCGCCCCTCTAGTAAATAAGAAACGGTCGTCTTGTTAACTTTGGTTTAATTGATGTCGTTCCATCTCAGTAATGCTTGAGAGTAACAGGAAAGGAAATATGCATATTGTTCTTTTTGCACACGACCTGCCTAAAGAAAATTTTTAGATCGAATGCCATCACCAACCAAGAAGTGCTTGGAGCAGTCCAGAAGATATGCACATCATTATAGTAGGTAGACACTGGACAAGGCCTCAATACCATCATCATAACTGCTACTCAGTGGCTCCCGCAGAAGGAAGGCGAAAGAGAGGCCAACCAGAAAGAGCTTTCCAGAGAACTGTGGAGCTCGAGTTGAGAGCATGTACCAGAACACGAAGGGTGCGCAGAAGCAAAGTGGAGAGAGCTTTTTGTTGCCCTAAATGACGCCACTAGGCGTGATAGTCACTGATTGCTTTGTCAGTTGGCAGCTAAGGATCCAAGAAGATTCCATCTCATTATTCTTTTGCTACATCCTTTACAATCTGGTACAGCGGTTCTCAGATTCTCAAGTGATCTTCAGGCTGTGCCTCAGTGGTCCAAAAAGAGCTATAATTAATTTGATGTGATATGTCTGAATACGTGATATTTAATTAACTCTGTATGTCATCCACATCATTTTGGGTTTACTCCATCAGTCAGTATGTCAAATTTTAGCCACTCACATTTCATTCGTAACTTGTTTTATCATCTCTCACCATTGTGTTTATTATGTATGCTGTTATTTGTTTCTTTCTCTCTTCAAAGATCTCCTTTGTCTATTCAATGATATCATCCATCATCATCATTTTCCTTAACATTTCTTAATAGAGCATGGAGCAACAACTGCCACTGGTCCCTTGCAGGAAGCCTGCACCAAGTATTTGTGGCTATTTGTTTTACATGATAAGGATGACAGATTCATGCAATATCCTATTAGCCGCCTTGTGTGACATGCCTGAAGGATTCAGTGATACTATCAGGATACTATTTTCTGTCGTCTTCCTCTTTTCCATTTCCTTTTCCTTCACAACTCACCTTGTAAAATGGCTTTGTCTGTGTTATGTGATCTTGAATAGTACAAAGAAAGAATGTGACTACTGTTTCCTCAGGCATGTAGTAAGAGGCTTCTAATATGAGGTTGTGCAATGAACTGGCAATCTCATCATGTAAAAATAATTGCAACAGAAACCACTGCAGCAAGAATGTATGTATGCAATGGTTCAGGTTTCATGCAAGGGGACCAGATGCAGTGTTGGCTGCATGCTCCAAAGCAGACAAAAAATGTATAAACAGTTGACTGTCAAACAATGCGTTGTAGAATTATGACTGTGATATTATCTTTTTTTTTGTCCTTCACTATTCCCTACCACTTGTGACATTTTAAAGTGAATCCATTTCTTAAATATTATTTCAAATTGTGCAATAAATTTCTGAACAAAGTTTTAAGTAAATAGATGTGTCCCCTCTCAGTGACTTGGGATTATTTTAAAAAATCTTTAAAAGACTTAATATGGCTGAGATCTGCATAGCTTCTTCCTCGTCCGCCTTCAGACCCACATTAAAGGCAGTAAGCATATAATTCTTAACGTTTCTTGCTTCTTTATATAAAAAAAAAATTAGTTTCAGAATTTATACTTAAAGAAGTCCAGATCCTTGTTTTTAAAGTGCCTATTGTTGTCCCTCTACTCCTACTTCTAAACGTTGATGAATCTAAAACAATTTGTTCATCGTTACAACCTGTTTTATGTGCATTAGAACATATGAATAAAACTGTACATCATCTGAAGTTATTAAACAAAAATATGAAATTAAATGGAAATCCATGTCATACATTACACAGTTTAAACAAATATAATGTATTATAAAGAAATTCTGGCATATTTTATTTCACTACACATGTTATAGCAGTGAAAGATGTATTTGTGTTTGTAAATATGTATATCTTTTACATATCAATGTAGTGTCTGGGTCAAAATTTGTGAAAGCTTGGTTTATTTTATTAATCCTATTTTGTTCTCTGTACACCTTAAACAGTGATAGAAGTAGTCGTTGTAAATGTATACATTTTTAAAATGTAAATTTTAGTGCCTTGATCAAAACCTGCAAAGGCTTTGCTTATTTCAGCTATTTTTGTTGTTGTTGAGGGGGGGGGGGGGGGGGTTTGTGTATGTTAAATGGTACAACAAGATCACCAATGATCAGCAACTACAAGACAGTTGGTTTGTGGCATGCGCCAAAGTTAAAGTGAAAAATAGTAGACACATGCGTCAACGGCCACAGTGATATCCTCCTGCATGCAGTAGCCACCTTCAGTCATAACTGACTATGAGAATGATGGGCCCTTGAGGTGTTAGCCATCAGCCATTTTTATTTTGGCCTGGTGCTCCTTGTCTGCTTGTAGTGAGAGCTTTTTGCCCAATCTGAGGTGGTGCCCTAGTCTCTGAGGTGGTGCCCTAGTCTCTGAGGAGACAAAAGAAAGAATGGGACTACTGTTACCTCAGGCGTGTCGTAAGAGATGACTAATATCAGGTTGTAAACGAGGCTGAAAAGTGCCAGGTTTGAATCACAGTATCATCCTGCTCCAGTCTACCCAGCTGGAAATGGGTACCTGACTGCTCTTGAGTTAGGGAAGGAAAAGGCAGTGAGGAAGGGAACTAGTAAAGCAAAGTCTCTAACACTTCATTCTCCTAAGGCAGTATCTGCTATGGGACTACCTTTACCTTTGTTTTTTTAAACGAGGCTGGCGTATGCTACAGAAACCACCGCTGCAAGAGAATATGATTACTTTAATGTAGGCTTCTGTCACGTGACCAGCTGAAGTGGTTGTTTCCATGCTCCATAAGGAGTGAAAGGGGAGAAGATAATGATTTATATTGATTATGCCATTTGTTTCATTTATTGGTTAACCCCCCTTGTGTAGCTTACACGGATCTCTGGAGAGACAAATTGTTAACAACTGCACCCTTGAGCATGTTGTAAGAGGTTGTACCTGTGGCTGGCAAACTCATCATGTAAAACAGTCCTACAGAAAGTCACCCATCAATCCCCTTCAACAAACACATCCAAGTCCTCCTGTCATGTGACATCAGCTCTAGTTCACTCCACATCATTTTCACTTGTCTCCAAAAAAAAAAACAACAAAAAAACATGGAGAAGAGAGCTGGAGAAAATCACTTTTAAAAACAGGATATGATATGATTTCTTTTTAATGAGTGTTTTATGTGAGAAGTTCTTGCTTAGTAAAACTGTTCTTTCCTTTTTCTGTTTTTGTTTCAGTAACTTAAAACATGTTTATTTTGGAGATATTAATTTCCTAGATTTTTTTTTTTTTTTTTTCCAAAATGTCCAAATGGTGCTGAAAATTCATTTTGTTAAAGATTAAAAAGAAAAACATTAGGATCTGATGCATGAGTTAGTTGTTTTGCCAATGCTTTTTTAATTACATTTTGATTCAGTTTAACATGTTATATATCTATTGTTGATTTTAATTTTTATGTTCATAGTTAAGTTACATATATAATATTAACTTGTGTTTGGTGCTAACTGAATATTTATTTGTTGGAATATAAAATGTGAAATAACAAGATCTTGAAAGAGAGAAATTTCTTTTTTTTTTAAAAATGTCATTGTTGACTATTTTTGACTGCTGTGCTCTAAAAACTCATAGTTGTACAAAATTTAACATTAAAAAAGATTTTTCTCATGGGACAATTTTGATTACAATTAAAGATGATGGACAACAACTAGTGTAGACTTTATGAAATGTCCTGTGTGAGAAAATTAAGGGGCAAGACTTCACAACAAGATAAATAATAGCAGCAACTTGCATGTGAGTGGTACTTACTGCAGACAGTTTACATCACTTATATTCTGTACAAGCACCCATTTATATAACTTTTTTATTTCTTGTTCTCCATGTTTCAGAGCCATACAATAGCGCCTACATGACACTTGAGATAAAAGCTACATTTGGGTTACTTATTGTTATTTAACTTGGGCTCCTGATTTCCCTGCTCTTTCATAGCATCTTGACATGCTTGAAGTGTAACTACAGATTTACTCTACATCACGGGTCTGCAACCAGTCGATCTCGATCTACCGGTAGACCCAGTAGTTGATAGATCTTTAGGCAACTGCTGGGAAAAAACAAAAGAAAGACTTTTTAAACTAGGGAATGTTTCAGACTAAACCTATCTCACCCACATTGACAGACTAAACCTATCCCACCCGCATTGAAAATCACGGTGTCCCCAGGATCAAAGGTACTTTTTTTGCATACACAATGAAAATTCTAGAGCTGGCAACTAAAATATATTCCTGAACTGCATGAGACAGGAACACGATCTTTTTGTGACACCAATCCCACACAAACACATGGTAGATCTTTAGAGCACTCAGTGTTACTACTCCAAAAAGCTCTTGTGTTGCCGGCCCCTGCTGTAGACCATCCATTCTAAAAAGGTGAGAAGAATATCTGTATTGAATGGGACATGCATTGAGGAAATCCCCCAGATAACAGAAGTATAGGGCAATAGAACAACACTTAGAGAAGGGAACATAAAAGATAAAAAGACTAAAATCTTGAACGGATTGCACTATAAGTAATGGCATTAAACAGGACAAAAAAAAACTTCTAGCTAGAACTAAATGATGGAACATGAAGCCAGAATCTTTCAACCAGGAGGTCATGATGAAACACAGAAGATGAACAAAGATGAATCTATAATGGTGAAGCCCAAAACATGATTTGAGAAACCTAGCTCCACAACCAGCTAAAAAGTCTAGTGTTCCACAGCCAGCTAAAAGGTGTGTGCATTGCTGGGCTCTCAACACATTGCGCCACTGTGGGAATCATGGTGTTGGGCCACTCTGGTGCATCTAATTGATCCCTATGAGTTAGCCAGGCAACCCGAGAACTCTGAGCTTTTAGGATGCACTTGTGGAGATGCTTGAGGGTCTTGGTTAGTGTAACACACTTGAGGTAATGTTAGTTTATACTGTGGGTTTTTTTTTCCTTCAAAATCCGAGATTGAGTTGCCATTACTTTATGTTGCTTTTTGTTTTAAATCTGAGATACTTAATTTGAGTTGACGTTACTTTATGGAGTTGTTTTTTATTTTAAAATCTTTTAAGTGTAACGCACTAACCCTGGAATTAACACACGAGCAATCAAGGTTTCAGTCACATTTGTTATCAAAACCCCTTCCAGTATTCCCCTTCCAGTATTCGGATGATACCATACATCCTGGTCGTTTCAAACAAATTTCTTTATTTTTAAATTACACTTTATTAATGAAATGTTAAACATAACATTGAGAAAAAAACTATATGTTTGTTCTGTAGCATGCATTGAAATTGAATATATTTTATTGACTGTCTTAGCTCCCTGACAAACAAAGGTCTTTAACAAATTCAAACCAATCCTTCCTAGTACGTTCATTCAATTATTTCATTCATTTTCCTTCTTATGGAGGATGGAGACTCCACTACAGTTGGTTCCCTTGCAGAAAGCCTGCACCAAGCATCCTCATGCTTTTGTAATGGTGATTTCTGTAGCAATATATGTTACATGATGAGGTTGCCAGCCTCATAGTCACCTTGTATGACAGGTTGCCAGCCTCATGCACAACCTCATATTAGTCACCTTGTATGACAGGTTGCCAGCCTCATGCACAACCTCATATTAGTCACCTTGTACGACAGGTTGCCAGCCTCATGCACAACCTCATATTAGTCACCTTGTACGACAGGTTGCCAGCCTCATGCACAACCTCATATTAGTCACCTTGTACGACAGGTTGCCAGCCTCATGCACAACCTCATATTAGTCACCTTGTACAACAGGTTGCCAGCCTCATGCACAACCTTATATTAGTCACCTTGTACGACAGGTTGCCAGCCTCATGCACAACCTTATATTAGTCACCTTGTACAACAGGTTGCCAGCCTCATGCACAACCTCATATTAGTCACCTTGTATGACAGGTTGCCAGCCTCATATTAGTCGCCTTGTACAACAGGTTGCCAGCCTCATGCACAACCTCATATTAGTCACCTTGTACGACAGGTTGCCAGCCTCATGCACAACCTCATATTAGTCACCTTGTACAACAGGTTGCCAGCCTGATATTAGTCACCTTGTACGACATGCCTGAGGGAACAGTGGTCGTATTCTTTCTTTCTGATCATCAGAGACCTCCAGAACCGGCACGAAACAATTTTCAATTCTTTGCTCTTCTGTAAAAGTCCCAAGCATCCACAATGGTGTCTGAAAGTTCTGGATCTCTAAAATTACTAAACATATTCCAAGTGTGTGAAAAATCTAGATCTCTAAATATACCTAACATATTCCATGTGTGTGAAAAATCTAGATCTCTAAATATATTTAACATATTCCAAGTGTGTGAAAAATCTAGATCTCTAAATATACCTAACATATTCCATGTGTGTGAAAAATCTAGATCTCTAAATATACCTAACATATTCCAAGTGTGTGAAAAATCTAGATCTCTAAATATACCTAACATATTCCATGTGTGTGAAAAATCTAGATCTCTAAATATATTTAACATATTCCAAGTGTGTGAAAAATCTAGATCTCTAAATATACCTAATATATTCCACGTGTGTGAAAGTTCTGGGTCTCTAAAATAACCAAGCATATTCCAAGTGTGTGAACATTCTAGTTCTCTAAATTACCTAACATATTCCACCAAAGACTTTCACGCAAGAGATCATCAAATTCTGTCACTTAGCCAGCCAAAACTTTCATTCCAGAAACAACAATTATATTCTGCTACTGAAAATAAAGTACGTCTATTTTTATTAACAGCCAATCAGCACATGGATTTATAATTTATGGCATGCAGCACAATGTGCTGATGAATATCAGCTTACATGATTCTGAGAACAGAACATGCACTACATCAATGACAATTATTGGGAAAATTAATTTAAACAAAAAAACTCAAGTGTGTGGTCACCCACACAATGTCATATATTATGTGGGTTATTCAAATATGACCTGGACTTTCTTATAATTTAAACAAAAAACTCACGTGTGGTTACCCACACAATGTCATATATTATGTAGGTTATTCAAATATGACCTGGACTTTCTTATTTAAAAAAAAAAATACAGTAAAACACCTATTATCCAAACCACCAAATATCAAAATGAAAACGACCGCCACTGCCCAAAAAAATACATATCTACTTTAAGTGCACTAACTGTTATGCTGAAGTGACTCCTGTCACTTAATGCATTCTTTTCCGATTATTTATTCGACGATTTGTGAAGCATTGCATAGAAATAGTCTTAATTTGTCATTACAGGAGTTAAAAATCAAATTTTGGCTTTTGCTACTGTGCGGACTTAGGACAGTCTCCCGTGACTTTAATTGTAGGCCTGATTACATTTTGTTTCGTATCAAATGGGTATTCTCATGTATGTTTGATTAAATCAGAACCATTTGATTAACCGAACCAACCTTGGTCCAGATTAGTTAGGATAATCAACGCACAGGACAAGCCTAGATCTACACTGTAGATAATGCTAAGGAAATCAACTTGACACTGGCTGCAGAAAGTGACTGGTGCAGCAGCACTACCATTACAATCCTTCTTTTCTGACCAAGCTCCCATTTATAAATCTTTCTGGCTGTCATTTTTGTTGTCCATGTTTTACAATCATACAACAGGGTTGATCTGGCTCTGAGCTGAAGATTCTTATTTTTGTGTTGGACTTGATTTCTGTTGATTTCCATATATTTCTCAATGCAATGAAAGCTCTTCTTGTCTTTTGTAATGTTATTTTGATATCACTACTTGCTCCTCCAACTCTGTGTACACTGATGCCAATATATTTACCTGACAGCACATCATGTAGGGATGTATTACCCAGTGCAATCTGAATAATGTCAGCTGCATTTATTCTCACAATCTTTATCTTTTCTCTGTGTGTTTTAAAACCCAACTGCTGTGACCTCTCAGCAACTATTGTCCTTTTTTCTTGCACGTGGTGACAGTTATGAGACTGAATAACCAGGCTGTCTGCACAATCTAGATCATCAAGCTGTTTTATCAGCTTCCATTGTTGGTTGCTGTTTTCATAATCTTGTCAACAGCAATTTTCAGGCAGCAGAAAATAGAAAAAGGCAGCAATCAACTGCAGCCGGATGTTCCACAGGAAGCTACACTGATTGATGATGACGATTAGGTCAAACAAAAATGCTGTCCTGATGTGAGTAGAAGTCAACCAACAATTTCTTCAAAATCAGAATATGAACACTTGTATACAACATTTTGAAAAGCGACAGCAATATCAATGGGCACTAAATACAGTTAACTGATTTAAAAACAAAAAGGCCAGGTCCAATTTTAACAACCTCATATATCATCTCTCAAAAAAGCTGGCATCCTTGAGCAAACATACCATGTAGCACTAATTGAAAATGAAAGCATACATAAAAGCAACATAATGTACAAGGCTGAAGAGATGACAATAAAGAAAATGTGCAGACTAGAGCTGGAGCAAGCTGCATATTTCTGGAAGACAAATGAAGATGGACAAGCAATATCAGAAATAAATGCAGGAAGGTTGTCTACGCAGCATAATGAGAACAACCACCTAAAACAAAAATGATGTTAAAGTGGACATAATCAATCAAGAATGTTCATTTGGTTATTTGGAATCATCTTAAATGCTTGGTTTTCATTGTAGACCAACATAACATTTTAACAATGAGCAATTTGTAAATAAACATGGAGAACAAAATACCCCCACTGATAAAAACAAAAAAAAGTGAATGAATAAAAATATATTGACAAAATTGCAAACCACAGCCCAAACTGGAAATACGGTATATATTGTGTAAACATATATTATGCATGATATGAAAGTATTTTCCAATTCTGAAAAATACCTGAAGACTGTTGCGGCAATATGAGGGTTTTGACTAGTCACAGTGAGGTAACTTAAAATGAAGTGAGCGGTGACGTTTTGAATGTCATCTAACTTTTTCATCTGCATTTGTTCTAGATTGAGTAGCTGGAGCCATCTATTCTATGTCAGCGTTTGTTCTAGATTGAGTAGCTGGAGCCATCTATTCTATGTCATAGATTCATTCATAACCCTCCACTCCCAAAACAGCATAGGCCTTCAACAAACACATGCCAAGTCCTGTCGCGTGCCATCATCTGAAGTTCTTTCCTATGTCATAGATGTTAAACATGAGAAATCAGCATCATCATTTTTCTTTGCACTCCTTATGATGTTCCTACAGCTGGTTCCTACATGTTCCTGCAGCTGGTTCCCACATGTTCCTACAGCTGGTTCCCACATGTTCCTGCAGCTGGTTCCCACATGTTCCTGCAGCTGGTTCCCACATGTTCCTGCAGCTGGTTCCCACATGTTCCTGCAGCTGGTTCCCACATGTTCCTGCAGCTGGTTCCCACATGTTCCTGCAGCTGGTTCCCACATGTTCCTGCAGCTGGTTCCCACATGTTCCTGCAGCTGGTTCCCACATGTTCCTGCAGCTGTGGTTCATGTGAAATCATCATCATTTCCCTTTGCTCTCCCTATGAACCATGAAGCCACCACTGCAGCTTGTCCCTAGGCCTGCACCAAGCATGCACATACTTCTGCAGCAGTAGTTTATACTGCAATCTGTTTACATGATGAGGTTGCCTGCCTCATGGACAACCTCATATTAGTAGTGTAGGAAGGCTATATACACAACATACTGAGAACCGCCTAAATAAAAAAAAATAAGTAAAGAGACAATGAATGAGTTTTTGCTATAGTGAGAACTGAGTGATGAGCTTGTCAGTTTGAATGTAGTTTTAGCCAGAGAAAGGTCAGTGTGAATGTAGTGTTAGCCAGAGAAAGGCCAGTTTGAATGTAGTTCTAGCCAGAGAAAGGTCAGTGTGAATGCAGTGTTAGCCAGAGAAAGGTCAGTGTGAATGCAGTGTTAGCCAGAGAAAGGTCAGTGTGAATGTAGTGTTAGCCAGAGAAAGGTCAGTTTGAATGTAGTTCTAGCCAGAGAAAGGTCAGTTCAAGCTTGACTCACTGTGTACAGCTAGTTTGCTTGCATGAGCACGAGTCAAAGCAGATGTGCTGGAAGTTGCTAACTATATACATGTATATGGATCATAGTTTCATTATGGCATATTAAGCTGATTGTGTGGAAAGTCACTTTTATGTGGAATGTCATGGTAGAAGAGCAGTTATTAAGAAAATTTTGATCCAAAAAGGATATTGTGAGCGGGGAAATAACTAGATGGACCAAGAGATGATTGAGTATTATGAACTTTGCTACGCTTGACTATTAGCGGCACATCTACCTGGTCTAGCATCTGGCCTGAGCCGCTGAATAAAGTAGCAATATTTATTTACAGCAGATTGCAGATTAACTTGTAGAGATGATAAATGGCTGAAAAAAGTTTCTTTGCCTGTTGTTCCTGCGGGTCTCTGAAAAAGCAAAGAAAGAACAGGTCTACTGTTCCCTACGGTATTTTGAAAGGGGGACTAATAACAGTTTGTACATGGTGCTGGCAACTTCAAAGTGTAAAACAACAAGCTAAAGAAACCACATCTGCATGAGCACATGAATGTTCTGGTGCAATGGGACCAGCCACAGTGGTGGTTCTATGGAGCTCAAAGAAGAATGATGATAGGTAGGTAACCCAGGAGGTGTGAGCATCAACTTTAGAAACACTAAGCATCTACCTGGATCAAATTATGTCTATTTTCAGGCTTAAGAGTAATTGGAATGTGGAATAAGTGCAGCACATACATAATTTTAAGCGGGGAGAAAGGATTTTTTTTTTTTTTATGTTCCAGTCTACAAAAGTTGCAACAAATAGGTATGTTACAAAACTGAAATTAATCTAACTTTTATTTTTAGCGAGAAACTTCGGCAGGTAATTTCAACTATTTTTTTTATTGTTCGGTGAATAATTGTCACACTAAGTCTTATGTGCTCAATACAAAAAGACCCACAGGCAAAAATGTTCAGAGTACTTCCACGTTAAACAAACTTAACTTTATCACTGCCGGACTATCAGATTCCTGCTATTCCAGCATTAAAATGGTGGACAATTCAAAGTAAATGATATTTTACTGAACGTTAACTTTGCTTAAAACAGCAGATCGCCTTCTTATATCATACAGTTCACGATTAAATTGAATTTTTGTCAGCTAGAGTGTGAGTTTTCACTGTGAACATGGAAAAAATCCTGTTAACCCAGTGGATACTCTGCTTTTAAATGCAGATGGAGCGGGCTAGTCTGAAATTATCCTAGCATAAAAATTCTTCCTTTAACCTCTACATCACCACAAGATCAACCAAATCATCATATGATCTACTGAAGATCGCGATCAACCAGTTGCCGACCCCTGATCTACAATGTTGTAGTTATAGTCTTCAGTCATTTATCTTTAGTACTCAGTCACACTATTCAATTTCCAGCATGAAATCTTCAACAATACTAATGTTATAATTCAAAAACAAAATGTAACAATAAAACTGCCTCAGTTCACAGGTTTAGAACAAAAAACAAAATAAATCAAAATTAAAAAAAAAAAAAAAAGAATAAACTGTAGGAAAGAAAATACTGCTGATTTTAAAGAATGATATAAAAATCATGTTTCAATATAAAATAGACATCTTGTAAAGCAAAACATAAACAGAACAGATAAATCAAAATGTTCAAACCAAGAATAGAAACATCTTGTAGATTGAAATGACTTGAATTAAATAAATATTATATTCAAACACAGATTAGAAACATTGCAGTGAGTTAAAATATAAAAAAATCAAAATGTTCAAATCTAGACAGACAAGTTGTCTCACCTGCTGAAGTTACATACAGGGTGATTGAAAAGTTGAAACTGTTATGTCTTCACTGTTATCCAACTAATTTATATGAAACAAACATCAAGATAAAGAGAACTATTTTATTATACAACATGTTATGCCACATTAACATTATAACTTGATGTGACATCCAGGCCTGTTCAGCCCATGATTTCATAGCAGGCAGCAATTTTTGCCGTTTATTGTAACGTCTATTTACTGGAATTTTTGATGTCTATTGTAACGTCCGTTTACTGGAATTTTTGCTGTCTGTTGTAAAGTCCGTTTACTGGAATTTTTGCTGTCTATTGTAACGTCCGTTTACTGGAATTTTTGCTGTCTATTGTAACGTCCATTTACTAGAATTTTTGCTGTCTATTGTAAAGTCCGTTTACTGGAATTTTGGACTTATTTTTCTTTTGCTTCCAGAAACACAAAGTAATAAAAAATACAAAACTTTCTAGTCAAACAAACAATATTGCTCTTTGTTTTGGTATTCTTGTCAACCATCACCCCTCCACCCCGGTAGATTAGAAACTCGCAATGACTAAACTCATATTACATCATCTTACAATGGAGTAAACATTACAAAAATGGTCATATCTTCTTCTTCTTCTTCGTTCGCCCTGAAAAGGACGGTGGTTGCGTTGTGTCTGTTTACAACGTAGCTGTGATATCTGCACCTTTCGGTCGACACATCCGACCTCTGCATGGCATTTTTTAGGACCGGGTTTGCCTTCCCATTTCGATCCACACTCGCTCAGCCAGCCTGCACAGCTGCAGACTGCCTCCAGGACCACCACGTGGAGGTGGAGTGCGGTCTTGACCAGCTCTGGTTCGCTGGTCCTGACGCAGGCAGTCAAGCTATGAGTCGCTGACTGCGGTCTCTATTGCTGCGTCTTGAGGTCCCAAATGGTCATATGCAAACCCAGATTTTAAAACATAAGACATGAAATAATTTTGGGCACAGAAATGCCAGAACAGCCTGGCCACTTTCAGAAAACCCTAATCAGTCTTTCTAGCTGTCCAAGAATTACAGACAATAAGAAATAATCTGGTTATGAGAAAACATTTTTTTTTAACAGTCAATACTAGCAGAAAATATAGTTGTCAAAATGACAATAAATAATAATAATAATAACCACAATGATGATATACCGTACATACTCGAGTATAAGTTGAGACATTTTTTCCCTTTTTGGATCTTAAAGACTTATATTTGAGTCAAACAAAAAAAAAAAGATTTATGAAACCAGTCACTGAGAATTGGGCACGCAGGCCCGTGTGACATTCTGCCAATCCTTTCTCTCATCTTTTATACTGAATTCATTTATTCTCACATGCATTTTACATATTAATGGGGTGATTTGAAGCATTTTAAAAGGGAGAGTGTTAACCTGAAAGTGAAAAAAATTTGCAGAAAGTGAAGGAAATTACAATGCAATTCGGGAATTCGGAATCGACAAAAAATGAATTTGACTTATAATTGGGTCTTTAATTTTGGACATCTTTTCAGCCCTTAAGTCTAGAGGTCAATTTATAGTCGGATCGACTTATACTCGAGTATATATGGTAATAATAATAAATCACAGAGTAACGTTAAAAACAAAAAAACTGACAAAAACCTGAACTGAATCAATTTAAAAAAAATAAAGCATTAATAACGAAAACAAATTTTTAATTAAATTCATAAACAGAACAAAACATACAAAAAATCTAAAGCAAATTGTTATGAGAAAGAAACATATCATTTTTTATCTCCTGATTTATGATAACTTAAATGCACAATCACCATATTAAAGTTCATTAGTAACCGACTAGGTACACCTAACTAGAAACACCATATCACAATTGAAGGACCTTTAGGGCCCATATCTGAGTGCATGACCATCATCATCATTTTGTGCTCCTTATAGAGCATGGAGCCACCACTACAGCAGTTCCCCTCCCTTGAAGGAAGCAAGTATCAAGCAGGTTAATGCTCTTGCAGCCACTGTTTCTGTAGCAACCTGTTTTATATGATGAGGCTGCTAGCCTCAGGCACAACCTCATATTAGTCAAGTTTGAGTTTATATTACGGCACATGGCAAACACCGCACTCATTCTCCAGTAAATGGAAGCTGAATTTAAAATCATGCCCCTACACCCAAGAGAACACCACAATCCTACAACTTGCACAAATTAACCCTTTCAGCACCAGTATGACGTACGCTGTACGGCATAAATCTTCACAATTTTTGTCACTGTGCCGTACCGTGTACGTCACGGAAGTAGCGCGATACCTCGTTCCCATTCACCTATATGACGTACGTCCTATTTTAAAAGCACCAGAACTCTTCTGTTTACAACCGTATCGGCAATTGCTGGGCATAATCGGATTCAGCATTGAAAAATCTGGCCACTAAGCTTGAAACGAACAAAATATTTTACTGCTAGTGAATACAGTAGAACTGATAATAGTGATTTTACAAAAGCGAAAGTTCAAACATGGACGTTGCCGTACCGCCGAACCATAAACATATTGTGGAAAAAGAGCATAAAAATTCTTGTTTGAGTTGAATTTATTCAACTTGAATGATTCTGACAACTCTTTTTACTGAGATTCTGGTAATATTTACCTTTAGTGCCGTCGAGTATGTTTAATATGTGTATTTTCGTACCATTTAGAGTTGAGGTTAGGTTTAGGGTTACCCTAATTCTAATGCTGACTCAATACACATATTATACATACTCGACGGCACTAAATGTAAAGATTACCCAGATTCAGAGTTTGTGTAGTCTGGTTCAGAATATACTTTTAATGGGTTTCCTGTTACGATAAACTGTTTACAGTCAAATTAAAAATATGACCCCTAAAATTACAATTATCCTGTTGTTCAGGGGAACGAACTATGCTGAAAATGGTGTTGTCATTTGGAATGAAAAACCCGTCGTTGCGAAAGGGTAAATTTATTCTTTCCTTTCTTCACAAGAACTGAAAAAGAACTAAAACTTCCAACTCATTTCAAAAACTCTTTCTTATTAGTTAATGGACTACTACTGCTGCATTTGAGCAATGAAACAATGTTTATATCCTCTCTTGGACGCACATTTAACAAATAAGTTTTATTTTTTATTTCCAGAAACATAATTAACTAAAATGTAATAATAATAACAGCCCCCCTTCAGTCATAACTGACTATGGGAATGCGCCCCTGAGGTGACAGCCCTCAGCTGCTTATTTTCCTGGTGTTCCTTTCAACATTTTCTTCTCTCCTCTGTTGTAAGAGCTTCTTTTCACCCAATATGAGGTGGTGCCATAGGGAGCATCACCACTTAGTACGATCGGCAGCTTCATCCTCCCAGGTTGCTGGATTTATGTCTAGTGTCCTCATGTCTCTCCTGCACACATCATTGATCCGAGGTCGCCCAACTGTTCTTTTGCCATCTGCCAGTTGTCCGTAGAAGATATCTTTTGGGATGCGACCATCTTCCATGCGGCAGACATGGCCAAGCCAGATTAGTCAGCGCTGTCTAAAAAGTGTATACATACTTTGAAGGCCAGCACGTGACAACACCTCGACAATTGTCACTTTGGAGGAAAAAAAACGTCAAATGGCTAATAAACTGACATTACTAGGAGACAGAAAATGTTGTTGTTCGCTATGAAGTCTTGTGTTGGAACAGACTGGATCTCGCACTAAGCTGTAATGTTAAAGTGATATAACATATTATGTAATAAAATAGCAGTTAACTGTCTTTACTGTGATGTTTGTTTCATTTAAATTAGTTGGATAGGAGTGAATAATTTTAAAATAAAAGGATCCCGTTACACATCCATTGAGGTACATTGGGAATATGGTGTTAGGCTCATATTATCTTGACCATCGGGCACACTAGGGGTGATGTGGTCACCATCACGCCGGCTGCCTTAACTTCCCCAGAGTTGCTCTGGTACCCAGTTGGGGCTGGGTCGACGCAGGAGCCGTTTGCGGCCTTAAAAAATCCCACCCCATCTGGGGATTGAACTATAGACCATTGAGCTAGGAAGCCAGTGCACTAACCACTATGCTACCGCGGCTCCCAATTTAACCTTTAGCACGCTGCGATCGACAAATGTCGACGAAGGTAACCTATGTTCTCCAGGCTGGAGGCGATATTTTTGGCCTTGCGGCTATGATCGGGAAACTGATTTTTAATGTGTATGCACGTGATCTTAACCCCGGATGTTAAAGTTGACTCTTCTGTGAAAGAGATTTCACTACCTTTTCCGGTTTTTATTTTAGTGATGGCTATCTGCGTTTATTTTCTGTGAATTTTTTCAATCGAAATGAATCGGCATTGAACACGCGGCCGTTTTCGCTCTAATTTTATTGGATTCTGACGCCGATGCGATGAGGAGAAGATTTTTTCTTTATAAGCGCTGATATCGGTTCTCAGAATATGTTTGATGGCTGAGATTGAAACGAAAGTAGAAGGGCATTGCTAGTATGTATAATTTTAGGGGTTAGGACTAGGAAATTTAGAATTACGGCCGAATGTCACTGTTGACGAGGATGTTTGTTGCTTTGCTACTGATGATGGGTGTAACGAAAAGATCGTCATTTGATTTGTATTGGTCAAATGACTTTCTTTGAGATGCAAGGGATATGGACTCTTCGTTTCTTGGTTATTTTTTTTTAATTTTAAAATAATAATAAAAAAGTTTTTTTATTTTTTTTAAATATTTTTTTCATCTTTCCTTTCCTCTCTTCCTATCACATCTAACATGTACACAAACAAATTTTATATCATCAGATTCATCATTCATTTATTTATATAAATTCCAAAAATGATAGCAATTGACCAAGAAACACAAAAACTATAGACGTTACAAGTCGCCCACTATAAAATCGGGGGGTTGTGAAAAAGAATGCAGCTGTAGGACAAGTTTTCGGGAAAAGAATGCAGCGTGCTAAAGGTTAAAAATAGAAGTGAATAATTTAAAACATAGAAGTGACTTTTCAATCAGTGTCAATGGGGCAAGCTGTGAAGTAAAACAATAATACTGTAACACATTTAAAAGTAAGTATCAGATTCACAATGACAAGGTAAACAAAACTGCTGCCACTGTAAGACTGATATCTTCCTCTTGCTGTGTAATGTTTTGTTAATGATCAGAGTGAATTTTTAAAAATATCACCATTTTCCTGAGTTAGGGAAGGTAATAGCAGTGAGGGAGGGAACCAATCACACAACTTCATAAAACTAAGATCTAGTACAGTGAAGCCTCTAACACTTCACTCCCCATCTGCAGTATCTGCTTTGTGACTACCTTTACCATTTCACATTTTTGAATAGTGCGTATGAGAAGGTTTACTAAAAGTCCAGGGGGGTATAGGGTTTGAACAAGTTGGGAACCTCTGCTCTAGACATTAATGGGTGAAATATTTACATTACAACCAAAAACTGGTGTATATAACGCATTTATTGGTCTATCACCTTTTATCCGAAAACTTAAATAATCTGAAAATTTAAAGTTTCTGTGGGCTATTTTTCAATCACAATTTTGGGTGAATTTTAAATATTGGGTGACTTTGGGCTGTTTTTGAATGCAGATTCGGTGATTTGGGCCATTTTTAGCAAATTTGGGCTAAGTTTCGAATGATTTGGGCGACATTATAGAAACTGAAAAAAAAAATCAGGTTTTCAAAAAAAAAAGCTGTCCCACAGGATGCCAGATAAAGGGTTACATATATATATATATATATATATATATATATATATATATATATATATATATATATATATATATATATAAAATTAAATTGCAATCACTCAATAAAACCTTGCTGTAAATAAACCAAAAAATTCCTCGAGTATAAGCTACTGGAGCATAGCAAGTATATCAATCATTAAGAGCTATCTATAGCTCAATGATGGTAAGTCAAAGACAAGCAAGTACATCAAGTGACCAAGAAAAAAAAGACACAAGTAATATTGTACTTATTAGTGTTTTTATACATAACTTTCATAGCACAGTAGGGATTTACGTATTTCAATGTACATACAGACTTTTAATTATCCAGAGCACATCTCTAGCTTTGTTATTTTGAATAATCATAGCTGGTACGTTACTTAGTTAGTTGTCCTGACCAATCATGGCTGGTACATCACTTACTTTGTTTTCCTGACCAGTCACAGCTGGTGTATCTCTGAATTCACTTCTTTGCCCAATTACAGCTAATGTTTCTCTTAATTTATTCCCTTGACCAATTACAGCTAGTGTATCTTCGAATTTCCTCACCTGACCAATCTCACCTGGTGTACATATGAACTTACTCCTCTGACCAATCACAGCTAGTATATCTCTGAATTCACTCTCCTGACTAATTACAGTTAGTGTGTCTTTGAATTCCCTCTCCTGAGCAATCGAAAGCTGGTGTATCTCTGAAGACAGTCCCCTAACCAATCATAGCTGGTGCATCTCTGAATTCATTCACCCAACCAATCATACCTGATATATCAATGCCCTGACATGAGCTGCTGCATTCAGACGAGAGGTTCTAGAAAGTCTATCTCCAATAAATGCTCAATATACTCCCTGTTTGACATGGCTGATGCTTCCACCTTATCTCTCCCCGATGCTCCACCCACTCTGTTAAATATCTGCTCCTTCTCTTGAGTGTACCCAGCTTTGGTAGGAGTAGCACGATCCTTTGAGCCATGACTGGAATGACCACTGCCTGCTGTTTTGCCATGAGGTTGGTTTCCTATGTTGTGAGACATTGTGTAGAAGAAAGAATGGAGCTCCGACAAGGATCGCAGTCGACTGATAGCCAGCAGGGGGCGGCCAGGTTCTGATTTCAGCAAGGTTGGTCGTTTCTTCAGCTGCTGAGGGAAGAGATCAAAATTAAAATCTTTGGAATAAAGAAAGAAAACATACATAACTATATTGAAAAACATAATGCAGGGTAAACAAAAATATGATGCACCCTAAAGAGAACTGCCTACATTATGGCCATATGGCCTTCATCAGGGACAACCAAACAAACACAGAAAAAAAACATGAAACCTGTAGTCTTCTATGCTAATCCCTAAACACAAAAAAAATAAAAATAAATATGAACATTACTAACTCACATCAGTATGACAATCAGATGATATTACATACGTATCTCATATCAGTATGACAATCAGATAATATTACATACGTATGAGACAAGACAAGATAATAAATTTAGCAATCATTATCTTCCTTCACGCTGCTTATGGAGCATACAACCACCTAGGGCAGCTGGTCCTGCACAAAGCCTGCTGAAACCAGTTATATGCTCTCGCAGCAGTAGTTTCTGTGGCTATTTCTTTTACATGATGAGTTTGCCCACCCCATACAAAAACCTGACATTAGTCACCCTATGTGACATACATGATGAGTTTGCCCACCCCATACAAAAACCTGACATTAGTCACCCTATGTGACATACATGATGAGTTTGCCCACCCCATGCAAAAACCTGACATTAGTCACCCTATATGACATACATGATGAGTTTGCTCACCCCATACAAAAACCTGACATTAGTCACCCTATGTGACATACATGATGAGTTTGCCCACCCCATGCAAAAACCTGACATTAGTCACCCTATGTGACATACATGATGAGTTTGCCCACCCCATGCAAAAACCTGACATTAGTCACCCTATATGACATACATGATGAGTTTGCCCACCCCATACAAAAACCTGACATTAGTCACCCTCTATGACATACATGATGAGTTTGCCCACCCCATACAAAAACCTGACATTAGTCACCCTATATGACATACATGATGAGTTTGCCCACCCCATACAAAAACCTGACATTAGTCACCATATATGTCATACATGATGAGTTTGCCCACCCCATACAAAAACCTGACATTAGTCACCCTATATGACATACATGATGAGTTTGCCCACCCCATACAAAAACCTGACATTAGTCACCCTATGTGACATACATGATGAGTTTGCCCACCCCATGCAAAAACCTGACATTAGCCACCCTCTGTGACATACATTGTCACCCTATGCATACATGATGATTTTGCCCACCCCAACCCCATGCAAAAACCTGACATTAGCCACCCTATGTGACATACATGATGAGTTTGCCCACCCCATGCAAAAACCTGACATTAGTCACCCTATGTGACATACATGATGAGTTTGCCCACCCCATACAAAAACCTGACATTAGTCACCCTATGTGGCATACATGATGAGTTTGCCCACCCCATACAAAAACCTGACATTAGCCACCCTATGTGGCATACATGATGAGTTTGCCCACCCCATACAAAAAACTGACATTAGTCACCCTATGTGACATACATGATGAGTTTGCCCACTCCATGCAAAAACCTGACATTAGCCACCCTATGTGACATACATGATGAGTTTGCCCACCCCATGCAAAAACCTGACATTAGTCACCCTATGTGACATACATGATGAGTTTGCCCACCCCATGCAAAAACCTGACATTAGTCACCCTATGTGACATACATGATGAGTTTGCCCACCCCATACAAAAACCTGACATTAGTCACCCTATGTGGCATACATGATGAGTTTGCCCACCCCATACAAAAACCTGACATTAGTCACCCTATGTGGCATACATGATGAGTTTGCCCACCCCATACAAAAACCTGACATTAGTCACCCTATGTGACATACATGATGAGTTTGCCCACCCCATGCAAAAACCTGACATTAGCCACCCTATGTGACATACATGATGAGTTTGCCCACCCCATGCAAAAACCTGACATTAGTCACCCTATGTGACATACATGATGAGTTTGCCCACCCCATGCAAAAACCTGACATTAGTCACCCTATGTGACATACATGATGAGTTTGCCCACCCCATGCAAAAACCTGACATTAGTCACCCTATGTGACATACATGATGAGTTTGCCCACCCCATACAAAAACCTGACATTAGTCACCCTATGTGGCATACATGATGAGTTTGCCCACCCCATACAAAAACCTGACTTTAGTCACCCTATGTGGCATACATGATGAGTTTGCCCACCCCATACAAAAACCTGACATTAGTCACCCTATGTGACATACATGATGAGTTTGCCCACCCCATACAAAAACCTGACATTAGTTACCCTATGTGACATACATGATGAGTTTGCCCACCCCATACAAAAACCTGACATTAGTTACCCTACGTGACATACATGATGAGTTTGCCCATCCCATACAAAAACCTGACATCAGTTACCCTATGTGGCATACATGATGAGTTTGCCCACCCCATACAAAAACCTGACATTAGTCACCCTATGTGACATACATGATGAGTTTGCTCACCCCATACAAAAACCTGACATTAGTCCCTTATGTGACATAAATGATGAGTTTGCCCACCCCATACAAAAACCTGACATTAGTCACCCTATGTGACATACATGATGAGTTTGCTCACCCCATACAAAATCCTGACATTAGTCAACTTATGTGACATACATGATGAGTTTGCCCACCCCATACAAAAACCTGACATTAGTCACCCTATGTGACATACATGATGAGTTTGCTGACCCCATACAAAAACCTGACATTAGTCACCCTATGTGACATACATGATGAGTTTGCTCACCCCATACAAAAACCTGACATTAGTCACTCTATGTGACATACCTGATAAGTTTGCCCACCCCATACAAAAACCTGACACTAGTCACCCTGTGACATGCCTGAGGATGCAGTAGTCTTATTCCTTATTATAAATTTAGCAGTGAACAAAAAAAATCCACTCTCAGTTATGGATGTCTGAGGACAACATTCAGAAATCTGGCGACTTCTCCCTTACACATATGGCAAGAGACAACTAATGTGAATATATGCATGCCGCTGGCAACCGCATTGTGTAAAATAAATAGCTACAGAAGTCATCACTGTAAAAACAAATGAAATGCTTTATCACTGGCTTCCTGCAACAAGTCCAACTAAAATGATGGTTCTGTGCTCCACATGGAACAACATATGAGAAAGAAAAAGGAGAATTCTATACTTGAAAATGTAGGACACGGCCAAGGTGAAGGTATTCCTACAACAGATAGTGCTGTAGGGGAGTGAAATGTTAGAGACTTGACAATAACAGGTCCAGCTTTATCAGTTGGAGTGATCAGTTCCCTTCCTTGCTGCCTTTGCCTTTCCTAATTCAAGAGCAGAGTCAGGGACCAATTTGCAGCTAGGGAGACTGAAGCATGATGCTACCAAATTTTGAAGTGGAGCACGGTTAAAGACCATAAACAAGTAGAGAACTGTAAGTATGACAAATCAGGATGAAAAAGATTATGATTATCAATAGAGGCAACCAAGTTTATAAACCGAACTGACAAACAGATTGTTCTAATTATCAATTAAACCTAAACGAAAGACAAAACGAGGTCATGTTATTAATCAATTCAGACAATCACATATATAAATCTAAACAAAAGACAAAACTGAGTTATTTACAAATTAAAACAATCAGACCTATAAATCTAAACAAAAGACAAACCGTGTATTTAATCAATTGAGACAATCAGATCTATAAATCTAAACAAAAGACTGTTATTCATCAACTGAGACAATCAGATCTATAAATCTAAACAAAAGACAGACCGTGTTATTCATCAATCGAGACAATCGGATAATGTGAGGCATAAACAGAGGATTGGGCCGCCATGATGGGTCATCACTGTCATCTGCTGTTTGGTAATATTCCTCGCCAGCTGTTCCAACAAATGCCCAGCGATATCTGCAGACATTCATTAACAATGCTTATATTTACATGTCAGACTGCAAGATTATAAATGAAGACAAAAAAAAATACATGTATAATCTTACAAGTAAAATATATTAAATGGGCTTTTATTTCAGAACAGTTAAATGTTTATATATAGCAAAATAGCTGCTTTCTTGATTTCTATTCCCATTTTGTTTCTTTGCTGCTCGTATCTGCTGCCTCTTTTGTTCCTATTTTTTAATTGTGTTGATGCATGCCACTTCTTAACTGTGTCTATTCAAGTGGTTATACAGATTTTCAAGAGAGTATTACCAGCATCTTCCATTTATGGGTTGTTTCATTTTAATTTATAATTTTGTATTTAAGTTACTTCTCACTTTCTTTCTTTCTCAGCTTTTACCTGGTTAACTGCAGGCAAAGGGATCTCACAAAGGGCAAATGATGAGTGAGGAGAACTGGTAAGTGGCTCAGTGCCGACCATAAGCGATTCTTTAGGACTCAGATTGCCGGAATTTGGCATCAAATGTTAAACTACAATTGATGGATGTATACAATCAGCATGCTACAGGGATAGTTGTAGTAGTAGTAGTCCCTGAGGAGATATCCCGTAGTTGCTTTTTTTCCTGGTGTTCCTTTCGTCGTGTTCTTTTCTCTTCTGCTTGTTGTGAGAGCTTCTTTTTGCCCAATCTGAGGTGACACCATAGACAGTATCATCACTTGGTGTGATCAGAAGCTTCATCCTCCCAGGTTACTGGATTTATGTTCAATGCCTTCATGTCTCTCTTGCACACATCTTTGAACCTCAGCTGCGGTCACCTGGCTGTTCTTTTGCCATCTGCCAGGAGAAGATATGTTTAGGGATGCGACCATCTGCCATGCAGTGGACATGGGCAAGCCACTTAGTCTACGCTGCCTAAGCAGTTGAAGGCCAGCAATGTGACAGCACCTCTGCATTTGTCATTTTGTCCTTCCAAGAAATACCAAACATGCGGCATAGACACCATAGATGGAACGTATTGAGCCTTCTGTCTTGCTTTGCATAGGTTGTCGACGACTCACTGCCATATAGAAGCATGCTGGTGACTGTGATGAGGTACTGTGATTTTATTTTTTAATAGGCCCCATCCGTTCTCTCGAGATAATTATTTTTGTTGTTATGAGACCATTCTTCTTCTCCCTGTAATTATTTGAGTTTAGTTTTTTTCTCTAGGGAATTTATTGCGTTTTCAGGAGGGATGACGGTCGGGTTTAATTTTAAGATTTGCACCAGTCTTCCTTTCCCTAAATTAATTGCGATCACGTAGGCTTTTCTTTGTTAAAATAATCGCGGTCATTTTATTGTATATCAGCGCGTGAGTATTATTTGGGCTGGGTGAAAATTTTCCGATGTTAAATAACCCCTACCCAGTAAATCGATGGGTGGGTGGTGAACCTCTACCCATGTGCGTAAAACCGGGCGCTTCATCGAATCAAAGTTAATTTTGCTCACGCCAACAGGTAACGTTATTTAATATGACGCAAGAAAAATGCGCGCGGTCAGGATAAACATGACTCATGAGTAGCTTGCGTTATCATTGGGGGATTTCAATAGTTTAATGCAGGAATATTATTGGTTCCAGAGCGACGCGATGACGTATGGCTTGGGTTTTGGCGTGGGTTTTCTTGAATAAATAAGAAAGTAAATCAAGTCACGGTCTCTCTGATGAAAAATTGCCTGCCGTGAATCTAAGCATTATCGTCTGCTCCAAGCGGAAGAAACGCGGTAACTGGTATGTCTATATTTTAATTTAGCGTCGTACTTATAATTCGTTTAAATAGAGTCTTAGCCCGATTAAGTAAAGTTTTCTTCGGGAGATTTAATTTATATATAAACGAAAGTGCCATCAATTACTATCTTAGAGAAAGTATTTAATGTAAGAGGTGCATATAATTTTTTTCTATGATAAGCAAGTTCTATCTTTAGTTGGTATTGCGGTTTGAGATATTAACTGTGTGAGGGTTTAGCTCTTAGATACACGGGCATGATTTGTGTATTTTATTTAATTGAGTATTTTATTTAACTGGGTATTTCTTTGGTATGTAGGCAGAAGACAAAGGGGGTAATTAATATTACCGACATGGGGATGAATAATTCTTCATATTCGATTATAATACGCTCGTATTAGCAGTGTGAATACGCTAGAGCAATTGTATACGTTAATGGATTGTGTGATTAATTATTAATGAGATGGGAATTAATATTTCCTCATCTTTGATTTATGGTACCTGGCAGCGTATAGACACGAGTGTATTCATGTAAATTTAATTCATTGGGCATTAATTAGTTGTGCTATTTTTGTAATGTAGTTGAAGTGAGGAGTGTAATTAAATTTTACGAAGAGGGGATTTGATTTTCCTAGAGAGGTCTATTTAATTTTGGATTAAGCGATGACTCACCAGGGTCAGTCTGTAATAAGTAGGGCCAGGAATTTTGCAGTAAGAAATGGTTCGCTTCAGTGAATTAATGTTTTGACGCCTGACTGACGTAACAGATTTAGGTCAGCAGCGTCTGAGGGGTTTTATAGCAGACCGATATTAAGTGGGAGCGGGAACGGAGATTATAAATGTGTGACCCGGAGTTAGGAATTGTTGTTACGGGGGAAATGTAGATTTGTGTAGGGGAGCGGTATTTATTTAAGGGAGCTAGGTGTTAGAGATGAGTATAATTTTTATGTGTTGCATATCTGTTGTATTATTTGTTTCACAGCATATTTCACAGCACAATGGGAGAGGGTAATCTGTCCCTAACATTTACCAACGGCAATTTTTGGCATCTCAGGAGCCGAGAGCTCAAGATATCGCCAGAGGCGAAAGAAAATAAATACGTTCTCATGCAGTGAAGTCATTCTTCAGCGGGAACAGGATTTTCCTTGAAAATCCAGAGCTCTAAGCTCTTTTTTTGTTATAACACACTCAATTTGGCGCGTTGCCAGTGTTGTTGTAATTGGTTTTGTCACGACCATAATGTCGTTGTTCTAAACCCTAAGAGGGGTAACGGGGCAATTTAAGAAGTTGTCCAGCAGCAGCGAAGCTTCTACATTCGGAGTCAAGTACCTCGTGCTTGATACCCAAGTCATCAGTGCAGTAGTCAGGAACAGGAGAAAGGGTCAACATTCCTTGTTCTAAATGCTAACGAGAGAAGCCACATCAGCAGATGTCGAGAGTGTCAGAGAGACACTGAAGCAAGGTGGAGAGGAGAGAGAGAGAGAGAGAGAGAAAGAAAAATAGCCGGGACCAGTAGAGTTATCCTTAGAGGATAGCCTCTGAGCCATAGATGTAATAAAAGTCTACTAGCGTAGCAGTCCAGTGGTGTTATTTAGTGGCGTGTATATCACCTAAAGAGCTTGGAAGCTGTGTAGACAGTCTTTAGGCAGTGTCAGCAGGACAGTGACAGTAGTAATATTATTGTAGTAGGGAGTGGTGGCTAAAGTTGATGCCCCACCAATTAGATTGTGGTTAAATCATTAATCAACCCGGTCCTTAAAAAATGCCGTGCAGAAGTCGGATGTGTCGACCGAAAGGTGCAGATATCACAGCTTAGGCGCAAACAGACACAACGCAACCACCGTCCTTTTCAGGACGAACGAAGAAGAAGAAAGAAGAAGAAGAAGAAGAAAATCATTAATCATTCTATTTTTCCCCAGCAGGGTGAACGAAAGAGTGAAAGTGGTTGTTTTCTAGTGTCTATCAATTTAATTGTTTCTTTGTTTTTCAGGTCTGTGCAACATTGCACGTTATTTATTTTTCCTGTGTGATTTGATTTTTTTGAACTGTTTAATAAAAACTATATAAATGTTCACTGGATCAGGTTCAATCTAAACTATACTGTACGTATATATATATTGTCTGTATAGTGTGTCTGTGGTCTTTATTTAAACTTTATCTCCTTAGGGTAGTAAGAGGTGGTGAGTCTATAGCTATCAAAGATGTCAGGAGTGACGAGGGAGAGTCAATCTAGGTTCTCACCCTCAAAGCCAATAGTCTCATCTTTCCACATTCACTGTCATTTTCATCAAAAATCTATCTTCTCAGTCTTTCTCAAAATAGGGTCTTGTCCACACACTCAGACAACACTCTATACTTAAATCCACTTCGTGACAGTGACACTGGCATTATATACTGTAGCTTTGGTCTTCACTGTGAGATTGGAATTTCCCCAAACACGCACTGTGAGGTGGGTAAAGATGGCTGCAGCTTTGCCAATGCAGCTGTCAATTTCTGTGTCCAGAAAGGCTTCAGGAATAATTAGCATTTTGGGAAAATGATGAGTGAGGAGAGCTGGGAAGTGGCTCAGCGCAGGACTCGGTGATT
This sequence comes from Oreohelix idahoensis, assembly GCA_024509875.1. NCBI lineage: Eukaryota > Metazoa > Mollusca > Gastropoda > Stylommatophora > Oreohelicidae > Oreohelix > Oreohelix idahoensis. The sequence goes on from JAMPIV010010765.1 coordinate 340,686, forward strand.
CCTTTGGACTCAACACGACTCAGACTGCCAGAATTTGGCATCAAATGCTAAACTACAATTGATGGACGTATGAGAGGATAAGTCAGGAATAATAGCATTCATACACTTCAACATTTGCTGAGGGAGACTGGGAAAATATGGATTTGTCTGAAGTGCAATCAAGTCAATTCTGAATCACAATAACAATACTTCACTGCTCAGAATTCCTGAAAACATAATTCCAGCACAGGGTGGACAATAATTACAGAGTCAAAGAGTTAAAAAGACAATGTCATACTTACAATTGAAACTGTGGCACTAGGTCGGCTGGCAGTATGACACACATATCCAGGAGCTTGCAGACGCTGAGGTAAAGCTGCAACCATGCTGGGTTGTTGTGAGCATTGAGCCCGTTACCAAGATGAGCCCAGCTCGAGTCTAAAGCTGCAATTCTTTGGATCTGTGTCCTAGCAGGGAAACACAAAATTATAAGATAGAATTTAATGTGAAAAAAAAAATTTATTGATATTTCAGATGATACATTTACAGATGAAAAATGTTCTGATAAAAAACAAAAACAAACAAACAAAATGTAGGAATGAAAAAAAAAACTATATATTTAAACAATTCAGCTACATATATATTTACAAATCCCACACATTTTTGCCTCTGCTACTTCAAAAAGCAAATATTTTGTGAAACAGTTTGGGATATTCAGAGATAGATCAATCAATGTTTAATTTTATTTGCATTGCACAAATAAGCTAACCTTTCACAAATAAAGTTCATATTATGAAAAAGAATTTACAATATGGATTCTGATAAATAAATAAGTTTATATTAAGATGTGTCAGGTCCTCTGTGTGATATAAACACACAAGTTTTTAATTTTGTTTCTCCTGAGTGTCCTTGTATCAAATCAGTCTGCTACAAGCAAATATACAAATATCCTTCAATATTCTATGCCAAAATTTCAAGTTCGTTTTATGATGAGGTCTAGATACAATTTTACTTGCAGAAAAATGTAGGTGCTTTGTTAGCTGTGATTCTATTACAATCTGTGTATTAATTAAGTTCAAGCAAGGTTACTTTCTTAAAACAGATCTACATATCAGGAACTTTGAGCAAATACAGTGAGGCTTGATACAAACAAATATGTGAACATTTCAAGCTTGTTTTATGACGAGATCTAGACAAAGTCTTACTTCAGAAACGTAGGTGCTTTGTTAGTGATTCAGCTGTGATTCAATTACACTTTGATTACTACTTTCAAGCTTGGTTACTTTCTTAGAATAGATATACTTACTAGGGACTTACAGTAAACAAAGCGAGACTTGACACTACCAAATACTTATAAATTTCAGGCTAGATGAGATCTAAATAAATGTTTACTTGCAGAAAAATATATGTGCTTTGTTAGCGATTTAATTGTGATTATTTCACAATATGTGTATTAATTTAAAGCATGGTTACTTTCTTAAATAGGACATTACAGACTTCAAGCACTAATACCCAAACGTACACTTAAAAAAAAAAAAAAAAAGAAGAAATTTAGAAACTTAAAATTCAGAAAAATTTTCAATAAGCTGACATGCAAAAAAAAAAATCTGCCAATGATTAAAAGCTCAATTCAAATCTGCTGCAGAAGCCATCGTTAGCTTTCAAGTTGTGAGGAAAGTTAAGTGTTGCAGTGTCAGCCAATCAAAATAAGTATAAGCTCAAGCATATTTTAATTTGATTAACAGGTTACAATTTTTTTAATGAACTTCTGCTGGTAATGTTTGTCATTAAAAAAAAAAAACAACAACTAACAATTAAGTATGGTGGAATAAGTTTAAAAAAAAAACAAGTTTATACTAAATCAAATGACCAAGATCAGACAGTTTCATATTTCTATTCATGACAAATATTAAACACATAATACAGAAAATCTCTATATTAATCATCATTACCAGTCAATTTTATTTCTTACGGAATTGTTGCTTGCTACTAATTTAATTTTTAGACCATTTTCTGCACTGCCCAATAATATTCTGCCTGCACATGCTTCAACTTTCACATGTGTGGATGGTTATAATTACGAAAAGAAAAAAACAAACCTTCTTCACGCACTCACATAAATATAATCACATCTATTTCTCTCATAAAGTTGGTGGTCTCTCTCAGGCTTATCTCCTTGATCTCATATAACCACATCTATTTCTCTCACAAAGTTGGTGGTCTGTCTCACGCATCTCTCCCTGATCTATCTATTTCTCTCACAAAGTTGGCAGTCTGTCTCAGGCATCTCTCCATGATCTCATATAACCACATCTATTTCTCTCACAAAGTTGGCAGTCTGTCTCAGGCATCTCTCCATGATCTCATATAACCACATCTATTTCTCTCACAAAGTTGGTGGTCTGTCTCACACATCTCTCCCTGATCTATCTATTTCTCTCACAAAGTTGGTGGTCTGTCTCAGGCATCTCTCCCTGATCTCATATAACCACATCTATTTCTCTCATAAAGTTGGTGGTCTGTCTCAGGCATCTCTCCATGATCTCATATAACCACATCTATTTCTCTCACAAAGTTGGTGGTCTGTCTCACGCATCTCTCCCTGATCTATCTATTTCTCTCACAAAGTTGGCAGTCTGTCTCAGGCATCTCTCCCTGATCTCATATAACCACATCTATTTCTCTCACAAAGTTAGTGTCTGTCTCAGGCATCTCTCCATGATCTCATATCATATCATCATAACCCTCCACTCCCAAAGGAGCATAGGCCTTCAACAAACACATGCCAAGTCCTCCTGTCACGTGCCATCATCTCAAGTTCTTTCCACGTTCTCCTCATCATTTTCACCTCTGTTTCCAGCTCTCTTCTCCATGTGCTTCTTGGTCTACCTCTGCCTCTCTTGCCTTGGGTGTTCCAGAACAAGGACTGTCTTGTAATGCTATCAACAGGTCTCCTCAGTGTGTGTCCAATCCATCGCCATCGTCTTCTTCTCATCTCTTGTTCCACTGGCACTTGTCTAGTTCTTGTCCTCAGTTCCACATTGGTAACCTTGTCATACCATTTTAATCCCTCTATTCTACGCAAGCACCCATTTATGAAGGTCTGTAGCTTTTTGGTTGTTGTCTTTGTTGTTCTCCATGTCTCAGAGCCATACAATAGGACTGACTTCACATTTGAGTTGAAGATTCTTATTTTTGTGTTGGATCAGATTTCTCTTGATCTCCATATGTTTCCCTTACTTACTTAGTCGTTCCCCTTCTACCGTGAGGTGTAGAGGTCATATGTTTCCCAATGCAATGAAAGCTCCTCTTGCCTTTTGTATTCTTATTTTGATATCGCTGTCTGTCCCTCCAACTTTGTCTATATTACTGCCAAGATATGTGTACGATTCTACATCTTGTATTGGTGTTTCTTCAAGTTCAACCTTGTTATCATTACCTGCATTTATTTTCATTATTTTTGTCTTTTCCCTGTGTATTTTCAGACCCAATTGCTGTGACCTCTCATCGAGTGTTTTCAATTTGTCCTGCATCTGATTACGGTTATGGGACAGAAGAGCCAAGTCATCAGCAGAATCCAGATCATCCAACTGCTTAGTCAGAGTCCACTGGATTCCATTTCTGTTGTGTGTTGTTGATGATCTCATAACCCAGTCTATTGCTAGTAAGAAAAGAAATGTAGACAAGAGGCATCCCTGTCACACTCCTGTTCTTATCCCAAACGGTTCTGTAAGCTGTCTTTCATGAAGAACTCTGCATGTCATGTCTTCATATGTTTTCTTTATTAAATTAATGATCTTCAGAGAACTCCATAATGCCTCATCAATTTCCAAAGTGATTCTCAGTCTACACTGTCAAATGCCTTTTCGTAGTCCACAAATCCGATGTATAGTGGTGAATTCCATTCCAGACTTTGTTCAACTATTATTCTCAAAGTGGCTATCTGGTATGTACAGGATCTGTTTTGTCAAAAACCTGCTTGTTCATCTCTCAGTTTCTTGTCTATGGACTCTAATAAAGTTGGTGGTCTGTCTCAGGCATCTCTCCCTGATCTCATATAACCACATCTATCTATCTCTCACAAAGTTGGTGGTCTGTCTCAGGCATCTCTCCCTGATCTCATATAACCACATCTATCTCTCTCTCACAAAGTTGGTGGTCTGTCTCAGGCATCTCTCCCTGATCTCATATAACCACATCTATTTCTCTCATAAAGTTGGTGGTCTGTCTCAGGCATCTCTCCCTGATCTCATAAAACCACATCTATTTCTCTCATAAAATTGGTGGTCTGCCTCAGGCATCTCTCCCTGATCTCATATAACCACATCTCTCTCTCTCATAAAGTTGGTGGTCTGTCTCAGGAATCTCTCCCTGATCTCATATAACCACATCTATTTCTCTCACAAAGTTGGTGGTCTGTCTCAGGCATATCTCCCTGATCTCATATAACCACATCTATTTCTCTCATAAAGTTGGTGGTCTGTCTCAGGCATCTCTCCCTGATCTCATATAACCACATCTATCTCTCTCTCACAAAGTTGGTGGTCTGTCTCAGGCATCTCTCCCTGATCTCATATAACCACATCTATTTCTCTCATAAAGTTGGTGGTCTGCCTCAGGAATCTCTCCCTGATCTCATATAACCACATCTATTTCTCTCATAAAATTGGTGGTCTGTCTCAGGCATCTCTCCCTGATCTCATATAACCACATCTATTTCTCTCACAAAGTTGGTGGTCTGTCTCAGGCATCTCTCCCTGATCTCATATAACCACATCTATCTCTCTCTCACAAAGTTGGTGGTCTGTCTCAGGCATCTCTCCCTGATCTCATATAACCACATCTATTTCTCTCATAAAGTTGGTGGTCTGTCTCAGGAATCTCTCCCTGATCTCATATAACCACATCTATTTCTCTCATAAAATTGGTGGTCTGTCTCAGGCATCTCTCCCTGATCTCATATAACCACATCTATCTCTCTCTCACAAAGTTGGTGGTCTGTCTCAGGCATCTCTCCCTGATCTCATATAACCACATCTATTTCTCTCATAAAGTTGGTGGTCTGTCTCAGGCATCTCTCCCTGATCTCATAAAACCACATCTATTTCTCTCATAAAATTGGTGGTCTGCCTCAGGCATCTCTCCCTGATCTCATAAAACCACATCTATTTCTCTCATAAAATTGGTGGTCTGCCTCAGGCATCTCTCCCTGATCTCATATAACCACATCTCTCTCTCTCATAAAGTTGGTGGTCTGTCTCAGGAATCTCTCCCTGATCTCATATAACCACATCTATTTCTCTCACAAAGTTGGTGGTCTGTCTCAGGCATATCTCCCTGATCTCATATAACCACATCTATTTCTCTCATAAAGTTGGTGGTCTGTCTCAGGCATCTCTCCCTGATCTCATATAACCACATCTATCTCTCTCTCACAAAGTTGGTGGTCTGTCTCAGGCATCTCTCCCTGATCTCATATAACCACATCTATTTCTCTCATAAAGTTGGTGGTCTGCCTCAGGAATCTCTCCCTGATCTCATATAACCACATCTATTTCTCTCATAAAATTGGTGGTCTGTCTCAGGCATCTCTCCCTGATCTCATATAACCACATCTATCTCTCTCTCTCAAAGTTGGTGGTCTGTCTCAGGCATCTCTCCCTGATCTCATATAACCACATCTATCTCTCTCTCTCAAAGTTGGTGGTCTGTCTCAGGCATCTCTCCCTGATCTCATATAACCACATCTATTTCTCTCATAAAGTTGGTGGTCTGTCTCAGGAATCTCTCCCTGATCTCATATAACCACATCTATTTCTCTCATAAAATTGGTGGTCTGTCTCAGGCATCTCTCCCTGATCTCATATAACCACATCTATCTCTCTCTCACAAAGTTGGTGGCCTGTCTCATGCATCTCTCCCTGATCTCATATAACCACATCTATTTCTCTCACAAAGTTGGTGGTCTGTCTCAGGCATATCTCCCTGATCTCGTATAACCACATCTATTTCTCTCATAAAGTTGGTGGTCTGTCTCAGGCATATCTCCCTGATCTCATATAACCACATCTCTCTCTCTCATAAAGTTGGTGGTCTGTCTCAGGAATCTCTCCTTGATCTCATATAACCACATCTATCTCTCTCTCTCTCTCTCTCACAAAGTTGGTGATCTGTCTCAGGCATCTCTCCCTGATCTCATATAACCACATCTATCTCTCTCTCACAAAGTTGGTGGTCTGTCTCAGGCATATCTCCCTGATCTCATGTAACCACATCTATTTCTCTCACAAAGTTGGTGGTCTGTCTCAGGCATCTCTCCCTGATCTCATATCTTCTTCTTCTTCTTCTTCCGTCCTTAGCCGCTGACCGACAAAGCAGTCCGTGGCCAATACGCCTAGTGGCGCCTTAGGGCAACAAGAAATTAACTGTTGTTCCGTTACGCCTAGTGGCGTTTATTGGTACAACAAAAAATTAATTGTTGTTTCCGTAATCAGAGTGACTGGCAAGCGGGTGATCAGACCGCTGTGCTGATCTCATATAACCACATCTATCTCTCTCTCGTCGGCGTCTGTGGCCTAATGGATATGAACGCAGTTTCATAATCCAGATATACCAGGTTCGAAACCTGCTGCAGGCGGTTTGGTAGCAGATCGCTTTGTGTGGATTTTTAACAATGGTATAAGCGCCGTACCGTTCAGAAAGCAATGGCAAACTACTGAATGAAAAAATTGCCTAGAAAAATCACAAAACAGCCAATAAAAGCTGGGGTTGATTGCCACGTCCTGTAAAGGATAAGCAACTAACTTTTTTTCTCTCTTTCACAAAGTTGGTGGTCTGTCTCAGGCATCTCTCCATGATCTCATATAACCACATCTATTTCTCTCACAAAGTTGGTGGTCTGTCTCACACATCTCTCCCTGATCTATCTATTTCTCTCACAAAGTTGGTGGTCTGTCTCAGGCATCTCTCCCTGATCTCATATAACCACATCTATTTCTCTCATAAAGTTGGTGGTCTGTCTCAGGCATCTCTCCATGATCTCATATAACCACATCTATTTCTCTCACAAAGTTGGTGGTCTGTCTCACGCATCTCTCCCTGATCTATCTATTTCTCTCACAAAGTTGGCAGTCTGTCTCAGGCATCTCTCCCTGATCTCATATAACCACATCTATTTCTCTCACAAAGTTAGTGTCTGTCTCAGGCATCTCTCCATGATCTCATATCATATCATCATAACCCTCCACTCCCAAAGGAGCATAGGCCTTCAACAAACACATGCCAAGTCCTCCTGTCACGTGCCATCATCTCAAGTTCTTTCCACGTTCTCCTCATCATTTTCACCTCTGTTTCCAGCTCTCTTCTCCATGTGCTTCTTGGTCTACTTCTGCCTCTCTTGCCTTGGGTGTTCCAGAACAAGGACTGTCTTGTAATGCTATCAACAGGTCTCCTCAGTGTGTGTCCAATCCATCGCCATCGTCTTCTTCTCATCTCTTGTTCCACTGGCACTTGTCTAGTTCTTGTCCTCAGTTCCACATTGGTAACCTTGTCATACCATTTTAATCCCTCTATTCTACGCAAGCACCCATTTATGAAGGTCTGTAGCTTTTTGGTTGTTGTCTTTGTTGTTCTCCATGTCTCAGAGCCATACAATAGGACTGACTTCACATTTGAGTTGAAGATTCTTATTTTTTGTGTTGGATCAGATTTCTCTTGATCTCCATATGTTTCCCTTACTTACTTAGTCGTTCCCCTTCTACCGTGAGGTGTAGAGGTCATATGTTTCCCAATGCAATGAAAGCTCCTCTTGCCTTTTGTATTCTTATTTTGATATCGCTGTCTGTCCCTCCAACTTTGTCTATATTACTGCCAAGATATGTGTACGATTCTACATCTTGTATTGGTGTTTCTTCAAGTTCAACCTTGTTATCATTACCTGCATTTATTTTCATTATTTTTGTCTTTTCCCTGTGTATTTTCAGACCCAATTGCTGTGACCTCTCATCGAGTGTTTTCAATTTGTCCTGCATCTGATTACGGTTATGGGACAGAAGAGCCAAGTCATCAGCAGAATCCAGATCATCCAACTGCTTAGTCAGAGTCCACTGGATTCCATTTCTGTTGTGTGTTGTTGATGATCTCATAACCCAGTCTATTGCTAGTAAGAAAAGAAATGTAGACAAGAGGCATCCCTGTCACACTCCTGTTCTTATCCCAAACGGTTCTGTAAGCTGTCTTTCATGAAGAACTCTGCATGTCATGTCTTCATATGTTTTCTTTATTAAATTAATGATCTTCAGAGAACTCCATAATGCCTCATCAATTTCCAAAGTGATTCTCAGTCTACACTGTCAAATGCCTTTTCGTAGTCCACAAATCCGATGTATAGTGGTGAATTCCATTCCAGACTTTGTTCAACTATTATTCTCAAAGTGGCTATCTGGTATGTACATGATCTGTTTTGTCAAAAACCTGCTTGTTCATCTCTCAGTTTCTTGTCTATGGACTCTAATAAAGTTGGTGGTCTGTCTCAGGCATCTCTCCCTGATCTCATATAACCACATCTATCTATCTCTCACAAAGTTGGTGGTCTGTCTCAGGCATCTCTCCCTGATCTCATATAACCACATCTATCTCTCTCTCACAAAGTTGGTGGTCTGTCTCAGGCATCTCTCCCTGATCTCATATAACCACATCTATTTCTCTCATAAAGTTGGTGGTCTGTCTCAGGCATCTCTCCCTGATCTCATAAAACCACATCTATTTCTCTCATAAAATTGGTGGTCTGCCTCAGGCATCTCTCCCTGATCTCATATAACCACATCTCTCTCTCTCATAAAGTTGGTGGTCTGTCTCAGGAATCTCTCCCTGATCTCATATAACCACATCTATTTCTCTCACAAAGTTGGTGGTCTGTCTCAGGCATATCTCCCTGATCTCATATAACCACATCTATTTCTCTCATAAAGTTGGTGGTCTGTCTCAGGCATCTCTCCCTGATCTCATATAACCACATCTATCTCTCTCTCACAAAGTTGGTGGTCTGTCTCAGGCATCTCTCCCTGATCTCATATAACCACATCTATTTCTCTCATAAAGTTGGTGGTCTGCCTCAGGAATCTCTCCCTGATCTCATATAACCACATCTATTTCTCTCATAAAATTGGTGGTCTGTCTCAGGCATCTCTCCCTGATCTCATATAACCACATCTATTTCTCTCACAAAGTTGGTGGTCTGTCTCAGGCATATCTCCCTGATCTCATATAACCACATCTATCTCTCTCTCACAAAGTTGGTGGTCTGTCTCAGGCATCTCTCCCTGATCTCATATAACCACATCTATTTCTCTCATAAAGTTGGTGGTCTGTCTCAGGAATCTCTCCCTGATCTCATATAACCACATCTATTTCTCTCATAAAATTGGTGGTCTGTCTCAGGCATCTCTCCCTGATCTCATATAACCACATCTATCTCTCTCTCACAAAGTTGGTGGTCTGTCTCAGGCATCTCTCCCTGATCTCATATAACCACATCTATTTCTCTCATAAAGTTGGTGGTCTGTCTCAGGCATCTCTCCCTGATCTCATAAAACCACATCTATTTCTCTCATAAAATTGGTGGTCTGCCTCAGGCATCTCTCCCTGATCTCATATAACCACATCTCTCTCTCTCATAAAGTTGGTGGTCTGTCTCAGGAATCTCTCCCTGATCTCATATAACCACATCTATTTCTCTCACAAAGTTGGTGGTCTGTCTCAGGCATATCTCCCTGATCTCATATAACCACATCTATTTCTCTCATAAAGTTGGTGGTCTGTCTCAGGCATCTCTCCCTGATCTCATATAACCACATCTATCTCTCTCTCACAAAGTTGGTGGTCTGTCTCAGGCATCTCTCCCTGATCTCATATAACCACATCTATTTCTCTCATAAAGTTGGTGGTCTGCCTCAGGAATCTCTCCCTGATCTCATATAACCACATCTATTTCTCTCATAAAATTGGTGGTCTGTCTCAGGCATCTCTCCCTGATCTCATATAACCACATCTATTTCTCTCACAAAGTTGGTGGTCTGTCTCAGGCATCTCTCCCTGATCTCATATAACCACATCTATCTCTCTCTCACAAAGTTGGTGGTCTGTCTCAGGCATCTCTCCCTGATCTCATATAACCACATCTATTTCTCTCATAAAGTTGGTGGTCTGTCTCAGGAATCTCTCCCTGATCTCATATAACCACATCTATTTCTCTCATAAAATTGGTGGTCTGTCTCAGGCATCTCTCCCTGATCTCATATAACCACATCTATCTCTCTCTCACAAAGTTGGTGGCCTGTCTCATGCATCTCTCCCTGATCTCATATAACCACATCTATTTCTCTCACAAAGTTGGTGGTCTGTCTCAGGCATATCTCCCTGATCTCGTATAACCACATCTATTTCTCTCATAAAGTTGGTGGTCTGTCTCAGGCATATCTCCCTGATCTCATATAACCACATCTCTCTCTCTCATAAAGTTGGTGGTCTGTCTCAGGAATCTCTCCTTGATCTCATATAACCACATCTATCTCTCTCTCTCTCTCTCTCACAAAGTTGGTGATCTGTCTCAGGCATCTCTCCCTGATCTCATATAACCACATCTATCTCTCTCTCACAAAGTTGGTGGTCTGTCTCAGGCATATCTCCCTGATCTCATGTAACCACATCTATTTCTCTCACAAAGTTGGTGGTCTGTCTCAGGCATCTCTCCCTGATCTCATATCTTCTTCTTCTTCTTCTTCCGTCCTTAGCCGCTGACCGACAAAGCAGTCCGTGGCCAATACGCCTAGTGGCGCCTTAGAACAACAAGAAATTAACTGTTGTTCCGTTACGCCTAGTGGCGTTTATTGGTACAACAAAAAATTAATTGTTGTTTCCGTAATCAGAGTGACTGGCAAGCGGGTGATCAGACCGCTGTGCTGATCTCATATAACCACATCTATCTCTCTCTCGTCGGCGTCTGTGGCCTAATGGATATGAACGCAGTTTCATAATCCAGATATACCAGGTTCGAAACCTGCTGCAGGCGGTTTGGTAGCAGATCGCTTTGTGTGGATTTTTAATAATGGTATAAGCGCCGTACCGTTCAGAAAGCAATGGCAAACTACTGAATGAAAAAATTGCCTAGAAAAATCACAAAACAGCCAATAAAAGCTGGGGTTGATTGCCACGTCCTGTAAAGGATAAGCAACTAACTTTTTTTCTCTCTTTCACAAAGTTGGTGGTCTGTCTCAGGCATCTCTCCCTGATCTCATATAACCACATCTATCTCTCTCTCACAAAGTTGGTGGTCTGTCTCAGGCATCTCTCCCTGATCTCATATAACCACATCTATTTCTCTCATAAAGTTGGTGGTCTGTCTCAGGCATCTCTCCCTGATCTCATATAACCACATCTATTTCTCTCATAAAATTGGTGGTCTGTCTCAGGCATCTCTCCCTGATCTCATATAACCACATCTATCTCTCTCTCACAAAGTTGGTGGCCTGTCTCAGGCATCTCTTCCTGATCTCATATAACCACATCTATTTCTCTCGCAAAGTTGGTGGTCTGTCTCAGGCATATCTCCCTGATCTCATATAACCACATCTATTTCTCTCATAAAGTTGGTGGTCTGTCTCAGGCATATCTCCCTGATCTCATATAACCACATCTATTTCTCTCATAAAGTTGGTGGTCTGTCTCAGGAATCTCTCCTTGATCTCATATAACCACATCTATCTCTCTCTCACAAAGTTGGTGGTCTGTCTCAGGCATCTCTCCCTGATCTCATATAACCACATCTATCTCTCTCTCACAAAGTTGGTGGTCTGTCTCAGGCATATCTCCCTGATCTCATATAACCACATCTATTTCTCTCACAAAGTTGGTGGTCTGTCTCAGGCATCTCTACCTGATCTCATATCTTCTTCTTTTTCTTCTTCCGTCCTTAGCCGCTGACCGACAAAGCAGTCCGTGGCCAATACGCCTAGTGGCGCCTTAGGGCAACAAGAAATTAACTGTTGTTCCGTTACGCCTAGTGGCGTTTATTGGTACAACAAAAAATTAATTGTTGTTTTCGTAATCAGAGTGACTGGCAAGCGGGTGATCAGCCCGCTGTGCTGATCTCATATAACCACATCTATCTCTCTCTCTCACAAAGTTGGTGGTCTGTCTCAGGCATCTCTCCCTGATCTCATATAACCACATCTATTTCTCTCATAAAGTTGGTGGTCTGTCTCAGGCATCTCTCCCTGATCTCATATAACCACATCTATTTCTCTCATAAAGTTGGTGGTCTGTCTCAGGCATCTCTCCTTGATCTCATATAACCACATCTATCTCTCTCATAAAGTTGGTGGTCTGTCTCAGGCATCTCTCCCTGATCTCATATAACCACATCTATTTCTCTCATAAAGTAAGTGGTCTGTCTCAGGCATCTCTCCCTAATCTCATATAACCACATCTATTTCTCTCATAAAGTTGGTGGTCTATCTCAGGCATCTCTCCCTGATCTCATATAACCACATCTATCTCTCTCTCACAAAGTTGGTGGTCTGTCTCAGGCATATCTCCCTGATCTCATATAACCACATCTATTTCTCTCACAAAGTTGGTGGTCTGTCCCAGGCATATCTCCCTGATCTCATATAACCACATCTATTTCTCTCATAAAGTAAGTGGTCTGTCTCATGCATCTCTCCTTGATCTCATATAACCACATCTATTTCTCTCATAAAGTTGGTGGTCTGTCTCAGGCATATCTCCCTGATCTCATATAACCACATCTATTTCTCTCATAAAGTTGGTGGTCTGTCTCAGGCTTCTCTCCATGATCTCATATAACCACATCTATCTCTCTCATAAAGTTGGTGGTCTGTCTCAGGCATATCTCCCTGATCTCATATAACCACATCTATTTCTCTCATAAAGTAAGTGGTCTCTCTCAGGCATCTCTCAATACATACAGTTTCTCCCTCAAAGGGGTTATTGATGGTCATACTGTCTATATACTGATCCTGTGGAGCTTGACTTCTGGTGATCAGAATACCTCTTGTTATAATGCTCTGTGCAGAGTTTCCCATAACTAACTCTGTGTTACTAGTGCCAGTTGTCTCTGACACTTTGCCAGTTTTCTGTGACGCTATTTTGATAACTGATTTTATTTTGTCATACGAGGCCAAATCCTCATTTTAAATTCTGCTTCCTAAGCCATTGGAAAGTCCATCTGCCATCTTCTTTCCATAAACCTTGCAGTGAGAAGGAAGCCAATGTACTCTTTTGAATTTATAGCTGGTTTTCATGAATCCTTCGGAGAGACTAAGGAGTTTAAAGGATGAGGAGCCACTTCTGATGATCAGATTGCCTCCTGTTGTATCGCTCTGTACAGAGTTTCTTATCATATGATAATCTAACCTATCATTCAACATTATTATTTGATTTATTACTATAAGGATCCATGAAAAAAAAAAATTGAGACTTTAAAAAAAATGTGTAAGTCATAATATTCAATATTTTGTTGTGTTTCTGCAATTTTCATGCAAAATTCAATCTTAATATTATACAAATAACAAGATATAACAAGTGAAAGAAAACACCTATGGAGAACACTCATGCTACTATTAATTAGATGTTTAAAAAAATATATATATACTGCTATATTTAAATACGAAACAGAACAAACTCAGATCACATCATGCTAAAACAAAAACATTAAACAGAACAATCTACGATACGCTATAAACAAAACAATAAACAGAACAATCTATGACACACTATTTCACAGTATAGTTTTATACAAAACTCTCAACAAAGTTATTTCACACTTTAAAAGCTTACAATAAATATGGTTTTTGATGCAGTAGAAAAATTCTTAATTGCTTTTAGGTTAGTTCTCATGTTCTTTTCCCTACTGTTTATTTCTTGTTTGTCCCAAATAAAGACCTTGTGGTTGCAATGAAGGTCATTTCTTTGTCCTTTGTTTATTCTAGCATAATGTTTCTTCAGCAAACAAATAAGTTATAAATAATTTTACTGCCCATGTATGTGTGCCTTATCAGGTCAATGTGTGGCCAAATGACAGGTCGACGACCTCCTGCAGTTTAAATTTCTGGGAATGTTTTACACGTTGCTTCTATTTCATATGTAAAAAAAAAAATGTATCAGATCTAAAAAGTAGTTAATAATTTAATGAAGGCTTTCTAAATAAGTTGGCTAAAACATATTACAGGTGACATATTTCTTTTCATTTACAGAAAAATATAATATTACTTTTATTAAAGTTAACATACCGGTACCAAGAAACATTGTCGAATCAAAGGGAAAAAGCCTAAAATCATGAAAAATTATTGAAAAAAAATAAAATATGAGAGACTAAACCATCCCAGAAAACACTAACTAAAAACACCAACCAGTTTATGTACGGCTAACAAATTATTTGAAAATTTCTTGTTTCATAATTATAACTTGAAATATTTACCCATACACATGCATAACAATTACAGTATAAAAAAAAAAATCTAAACTAAAGTAAAAAACAGTAAGATGTGTGAATATAAAAGACCGTATCACAAACCAGCGAGTGCCCGTATCATATAAAAACACATTCCTGATCTTATATGTGAACTCAGATCCATGTAACAAAACAATATCTAGAGTCTAAGACATATTATTAATAATCTACCATCATCATCATTTCCCTGTTGCGCTCCTGATGGAGAATGGAGTTATCCCTGTAGTTGGTCCCATTGCAAGAAGCTTGCACCAAACATTCTCATGCTTTTGGTTTCTGTGGCAATTTATTTAACTTGATGAGGTTGCCAGTCCTCACGCACAACCTCATGTTGAACGACAAGCCTAAGGGTGCAGTAATTCTATTATCTCTTTGTCTGTTCAGGAACTACACGGGCAAATAATCTACCATACAGCCAGGTAAGCCTAAAAAAAAAAATCATCTCCCAACCTAATCCGAAAGCCTCATCACAACAGCTGCAAACCTCACATACAATTTTACATACAAGCCTATCTACAAGCAACAGGGACTAAACCTATACAATTCTGCAAGTATAATCCCACTTACTTTCATGTCTGGTTAAAAACAACAAACATGTCTAATATAAAACATTATTTCTCTTATAAAAACAAAGAACAAACAAAAGAGAATGAATTAACAACACAACAGAAAGAAACAAAACAAACAGAAGATAGTTCTAGAAGATGTACCTGCTGCATGTCCGGAGATATTCACTGTTGGTTACAGAAATAGGTTAAACATAAACAAGAGTAACCAGAACAAACTAGTTAAGATATGTACAAAAATATTTTTAACACCCATCCTTTCCTTCACCAGTGACAATCAGTGTCGTAACACCACTAAACAAAAAATAATAAATAAAAGGTGAATGAAAAATCACTTCCTATTTTTAAATTGTTATTTCACCATTCCAACTTCGCCTAGGCCGGTCCCAAGCCCGGCTGAAAAAGGAGGAGGACAGCCTGCATGGAGGCCATAAGGAGGCAGCCCCTCCAACATGCAAAGGCACAACAGCCCAATCACCTGTTTGCTTTAAACTATGATTACGAGTAATATAAGAGAGAAAACCGGACTGATTCTAAAGGCGACGAACTGGAACGAACTACGGACTACGACTTATGGAACTTGGAACACAAGAAGTATAAATGGGAAAGAAGAGGAGCTGGTGGAAGAGATGAGGAAAGCAAAACTAGAAATCCTGGCTATTACGGAAACAAAGAAAAAGGGACAAGGAGTCATGGATCTCGATGGCGACACGCTGCTATACAGTGGTGTACCCACATCTGAAAGAGCTAAAGGGGACGTGGGTTGCATTGTGGCCAAAAACCAGAAAGATAGTATCAAGGGATGGAACTTTGTCTCGGAGTGCATTATGGTTGTAAAACTAAAAGGAGAAACCATAGTCAACCTGGTCATAGTGTATGGGCCAAATGAGGATGAGAGAGCAGAGGTCAAGGAGGAATTCTTTGAGCTGCTTCAAAGGACAGTGGATGACTGCCTAGATGAAATTATCATGCTCGGAGATTTCAATGCCAGAGTTGGAAATGACCATGCTAGATGGGGTGGAGTTATCGGAAGATATGGAGAAGATACTCTCAATGACAATGGAAAGCGACTCCTTAGATTCTGCAGTGAGCAGAATCTGATCATTACCAACACAAAGTTCCCCCATAAGCGCATACATGCATACACTAGATGTGAACCAACAAAGAATGAGAAGTCAGTGATCGACTATGCCATTGTTAGGAGGAACTCATTCAAATATGTCCGGGATGCTAGAGTCTGGAGGGGGCCAGAGATTTGAAGTGATCACTACCTGCTTACAATCAAAAGAACATCTGAAAGAGTTGCTCAGCCTAGGAACTGCCCAGCATCACGCAAGAAACCAAGTAAATGAACGGAAGAAATGAGCATTAAGACCTACAAGCTGAGAGAGCCAGAAATTAAGACCAGATATCAGGGACTTATTGCTACAGCGGTGAGAAACACAGAAGAACAACCTGATGACTTGGAAACCCTGTGGCTTAAATTCAAGGACATCATAAAGACAGCTGCTGCAGAAGCATGTGGTGAAGTCCGACTTGGGAACAAGAGAAAGAGGACACCTTGGTGGACAGAGGAAGTCAAAGAGAAAATAAGAGAGAAGAAAATGGCATGGAAACAATACTTAGGAGCTAAAAACACAGCAGGACAAATAGAGAAATATAGAGAATATGTGATACTCAGAACAGAAGCAAAGAACAAGGTGCTAGCAGCAAAACAGAAGTCCTGGGAAGAATTTGGAGAAAAGCTAGAAAAAGATGCACAAGAAAACCAGAAATTGTTCTATAAGACCCTAAAGAACATGAGGAAGGAAAAACAATGCCCTCTCAAATTTATAAAGGGCAAGCAAGGCAAATTGCTTACTGCCCCGAAGGAAGTAATGGAACGATGGAAAGAATATTTCTCAGAACTCCTTGATGGTGAGCAAGGTCACGCATCAGAAATGATAACCACTAGCACAGAAGAGGAAACCAATGGTGATGAAGATGACATAAAGATGGAAGAACTGAAGGCAGCACTGGAGAAAATCAAGATGGGCAAAGCAGCAGGGCATGATGGTATAACACCAGAAATGGTTAAGTACATGGGAGCATCAGGTGACCTATTACTCTTAAGGGTCCTACAGGCAGCGTGGTGCAACAAGACCATACCAAAGGACTGGGAGATTGCCATCATAACACCAATTTTCAAAAAGGGTGACAATCGACAATGTGGAAACCATAGAGGCATATCCCTTCTCAGTGTCCCTGGTAAAATCTACTCTAGAATCCTAGAGCAGAGACTCCGATGCCTAGCTAAGCCACAATTGGATGAGGTCCAGTGCGGATTCCGAGCAAACCGAAGTACTCAAGACCTAATCTTCACACTCAGACAGCTGAGTGAAAAGGCCCTTGAGTATAAGAGTGAGATCCATCTTTGTTTCATAGATCTGGAAAAGGCATTTGACAGGGTCCCCTGGAACAAACTTTGGGACTGTTTGGCAAGAAAGAACATTCCAGCACCTCTGATTCATGCTACACAGAGCTTCTACAAGTCTTGTAGAAATTATGTGAGGACAGCAAACCATAAGTCAGAAGAGTTCAGGACCACCACTGGTGTAAGACAAGGTGATATCCTGTCACCTTATCTTTTCATACTCCTCATGGACGATGTTATCAAGTCATGTAAGGAGAGAACAAGAAAGTATTCAGTGGGGTACTGGAAGATGAGACAGGTATGTATTTCAGAGTTGGCATTTGCTGATGATGTTGCCCTGATTGCTAAATCAGAGGCACATCTCCAATCCAACCTGCAAGTCTGGAAGGAAGAGCTGGAGAAGAGAGGGATGGTCATAAGTAGCTCTAAAACAAAATCCATGGTGATATCACGAGAAGAAAGAAGACATCAGATTAAGCTTGGAGAACAGGTCCTGGAGCAGGTCGACCACTTTAAATATCTCGGAGCTATTATAGACCGATAGGGAGGCACCAAAGAAGAGTTGGCCACTCGAAAAGCAGCAGCTGGGAGACTTTTTCAGGCCATAAATCGAGGATTTCTCAGAAATAGAGAGAGGTTGGTAAGAAAATGAAGATGGCTGTATACCGCTCCACATATGTTCCAGTCTTGACATATGGATGCGAGTCATGGGCAATGACTACAACCCATAAAAGCCAGATCCAAACCTCAGAAATGAGGTA
Source organism: Oreohelix idahoensis (assembly GCA_024509875.1). Classification (NCBI taxonomy): domain Eukaryota; kingdom Metazoa; phylum Mollusca; class Gastropoda; order Stylommatophora; family Oreohelicidae; genus Oreohelix; species Oreohelix idahoensis. Next base: position 358,935 of record JAMPIV010010765.1, read on the forward strand.
TCTGAGGAAGGTGGTTGAAGTAACAAGAAGAGACATGGTCCACAACCAGACGATACATCAAGGCCCAAAACCCCACCCCCTACAGACCCAAGTAGAACAGTTCCAACTAAGATGGTTTGGCCATGTCTGCAGAATGGGAGAAGATTGGCTACCACGACAAGCATTGGAAACAAAGAGCCAGGGATCCAGACCCCCAGGACAACCCAGAGTCCGCTGGGAGGACAACATTAGACAATCTTTGAAGGACCGAGGACTAGAATGGAACCAGGCCAGGAGGAAGACAGCCGATAGGATAGTCTGGCGCTCTCTCTTCCAAACCTCTACACCTCATGGTAGAAGGGGAACGACTAAGTAAGTAAGTATTTTACCATTCCTATCCAACTAATTGATTAGAAATGTTAAAATAGAGAGAATTAACTGCCATTGTTACACAAGATGATACGTCACATTAACATTATGGCTCAGCGAGAGATCATATCTGTTCAACATATAATTTCATTGTGGGAAGACTTTTTTTGTCTGCCTCTTGTAGCATTAGTTTACCAGCCATTTTAGATTTTATTTTATGTTGTTTCTGGAAATAAATAAAATTAACAAATAAAACTTCTCAGTTACATAACATTTATTACTATATATATATATATATATATATATATATATATATATTAATAAATAAAACAGTATTGAATCACTTTTACAAATTAACGGTACACAGGAAACATGGGACGTTTCAGGTTTCACCCTTCGTCAGGCACAGTTACAAACAGGCAACAAGGACAAGAAATATAAAGAAATAGCAAGAACATTTATTACTCCTTGCTACATATTGGAACGTTCGATTGACAGAGTGGTTAGAGTGCCGGTCTCTCACAGCAAAGGTGCTGAGCTCAAATCACAGTACTGACACGCTCCAGTCTACCCAGCTGTAAATGGGTTACCTGACCAGAGTCGGCAAAGGAAAAGGCAGTAAGGAAAGAAACTGGCCACCCCACCTCTCGATGCTGGACCTAGTATGGTGAAGTCTCTAACACTTTATCTCCCCTATGGCAGTATCTGCTATGGGATCACCTTTACCTTTTGTTAGTCATTGTTTCATTTATATCCAGTGTGGATACAAGTCAGGATATAAACATGAAAATAATAGGAAGTAACTTTTCAATCACCTAACATATGGTGATGTCATCAATGTGGTGCAGAAACAAATATTGATGCCGTTTCATTCAAAATAAAAGTGTTTCTTTACGTGAGTATGAACTTTCCACATCCAAATTATATTCTACTTCAACACAAAAGCCTGGCTATCATGCAAGATTAACTCTAGTGAAATAAAACAGGTCCTAGACAACCTCCCTGCTCCCAAAGCTGCAGCTTTCTAATGCACAAGACATTTTTATTTCAACTCAGTGCACTAGACCCTTCAATTATCAGATATAAGAGAATAATCTGCCAATTAAATGAGCAACCAAATAATCAGCCTTCAGTAATGCTGGGCAAAGGTTATGATCCCACCCCTTGACCTTACTTACGAAGCAGGAGTCTCAAAGGAGATTGATATAGGCAGGCTTTGAACAAAAGTTGAATAGCCAGATTATCAGCTTGTTTCGATGGCCAAAAACAGCAATTAACAAAAACAATCAACTCCCGTTAACTCCACATTTACAGCTTGCATACACACATAATAACAACAGCAAGATAATAACAAACACATCCAGACAAAAATAAGTTTTAGGAATCACTTTCATTATTGTTATTTGTTGTTTAACTCTTTGATTCAGTAATTATTTTCCACCCTGTGCCGCAATTATTTTCTGAAGAATTCTAAACGGTGAAATGTACTATCTTTCAGTGTAAATTTTATGTTAATTTTTTTCCGTGAACATGTACTTATTATATACCAAACTGTAGGGAAATAGATAGAGAATTGTAATATATAGTGTCTTCGGTAGTATTAACACTTGTACGTTCGGTATACTTAAAACATTTTGCATGTAAAATTGAAAAACACTAAAAAATTAATTGTAGAATACGAGCTTACTAAAGACAAATTACTGTTGTAGACAATAAAACTTTCTGCTTAGTCTTCACACACCAAGGTAATGCATATACAAAGTATAAAAACATTGCTTATGGCCACAGTTAGTACATTTAGTTTTATTCACATCAGTTTTTACTGTGGTCCCTGGGAAGAATAAAATATATTTTGCAATATTGCATTACGTAATTTTCAAACAAATAAAGAAGAATAACATCATATAAAAACTGTTTACATTTGTTTAATGTTTTATAGTATCCCTAGCTTCATCTTCTACCTTCGACTAGTGATTAGATATTATTGTAGGTCTAGTTTTGTTGCTTTTCGATCGGCCAGAACATGACTACGCCCACTCATCAACTAAATCCAACGGGTCTAGCTTTTCTGCACCGATTCCGTTATTTGACAAAAAATTGTGACTACCAAACAATCATCTTCAATGTCTGCAATGTTTCTAAGTAGTTTGACACAATTATTCGCTTAGGAGACTTAGAAAATGTAAATATAAAGCTTGACATATTTCTGTAGCAATAACAACGAAAAATGCAAACACGCGAATTGTCACACAAATTGTGATAATAACATCAAAACACGGACACATGCTGCTTAACTAAACTTAAATTAGTTTTATAAAGTAACGGAAGTAAATATGCGAGTTTTAAAATATGAATGCATTAAACAGACGATTTTTGGGGTTTATTCGTGATAAACTAAAAACAACACTCTGTGTGTTACGGTGGCACGGCAGTTACAATTTTGCAAGCTCTTTTGCAGCCAATACCAAGTAGAAGACTCCTTGGTATTATCTACACTGTAGATTTAGGCTTTTCCTGTGGCTTTTCAGCCATTCCGAAATACTTTGAGTTGAATGCATGAGATCCAATTACTCCAGCTTGGCTTGCATTTAAAGGATCACCATATATCATACCTGTCAACCTGTACGAATTTTTCATACAATGTACGGATTTTTGATACTTTTAGCAGTGTACGGCCGTACAGACTCGTACGGATTTTTCTCCCCCTCCAAAAAAAAAAAAAAAAAAAAAAAAAAATTTTTATTTTTATTTTTTAAAAAATTCTAAAAATATTTTCCAACCCAAGTTTTTTAAAATTTTAAATCAGAAAATATTTTCTAGCCCAGATTTTTTTTTTAAATCAATTTTTTTAAATTTTTAATTCCGGGAATCTCGGCGTCCGTTTTTAAACTGAGGTCTCTCCCAGCAACCAATCAAATTCTTTTATACCCAACAATTCGGCAAAAACTTTGAATTTGGCCTCAAACGCTTTCGGTTTTCAGCTTGACATGACGTATTTTTAAAGTTACCTGTTATCAATGACCACGCTTGCTTGCCACCACACTTCGACGCCATTTTGTTTAAAAAAGCTAAGTACTTATAACTTGGTTAAATATTGCTGTTGTTTTGCTTTGTTGCAATTTAATCGCTGTCTTAATCTTTCCAGCTATATCTTGCCCTTCAATATATTTCCGATAAATTGTCATAATATTTTGTTAAGGCCCTACATAACTACAAAAAAAAAGTTTGTTTGCATTGATTAGGCCTACTTTATTCCAGCGCTCAAGATTTGCTGCTTTATTTTTTGATAAAGTGGCAATCTGTTATCACTGGTCTAGGCTACCAACTCTTAAATAATAATTTTGTACATTTTTGGTGGTACGTTTTTTCTTCCTAGATTTGATATTCTGTTCATAATTTTGTTTCTTCTTTTTTTTTTTTTGCTCTTAGCGTTTGCTTTGTTCGTTTTATTTTTTAATCATTCTCTGCTGTATGCCATCCGCTTCCCTAATTTGAAAGTCTGATTTTATATCACAATAATTCAAATGCTAATAGATTTGTATATGTCATTTCTCATTTTAAAACTGTATTGTGTATAATTTATTAATATATTTTTTGCGTAAGGATTTTTGGGTGCTTGTAAGGATTTTTTGGGTCCTGCGTACAGATTTTTGTCTCAGGAGGTTGACAGGTATGATATATGGTCCAAAGCTAAGAGTAAAAAGTGCGTAGTATACTGTGCATTTCCCGTCATCCAAGGGAGATCTCCAACTATGCATAGCTAAATTACTGTGCTCTAGTTCTGGGCTCTCCTAAGGAACTGTCATGTCCTACACAGAGCCACTTCTCAGCTCCCCCTGCCAATCGCTGAGTCCACAGTGAGATACCCCTGCATGTAGCGAACTACGTAAAAACAAAAGTTATGTCTTGGGTTCTAGTGACTCCTCCAAGCTTAGTGTGCAATGCTGGGTTATGAACACGTTTCACCACATGGGGGAATTCCTGGAAGTGTGTGGATGATTTCAAGAGTCAATGAGGGTGTAACTGGCCTCACAGACAGAGGTTCACTTCCACATGTGAATAATTTAGCTCTGTGCTTAGCTGGTCATTAACATTACTCTTATCAAATGCACTAAAAGATAGAAATAAATTATCCATACATTCTACTGCATAGAATAAAAGGGGATGTCCAGTTATTGTTAATCAATAACTCTTCATATCTTTCAGAAAAAGTAATACAGGCCCGTATCCTTGAATCTGAAATGCTCGGGGACAGTCGTTTTTCAGAAATAGGATTTCTTCGGTTTTAAGATATCATTCAAAAGTTGCCCAGAATGTGTTAAGAAAGTTGGCCAAAATGTGTTTGAAAATCACCCAAAGTCTGCCAAAAAAAACTTTCGATTTTCAGAATTTTTCAGTTTTCCGGTGACAAGATTCAAGGATATGTGCTGTATAAATTTGTGAACTATATGATAAATTACTATGTATGATGTATGTGACAAATGCAGTGTATTTATTTTGTGTCCAAATACAAAACAGATCAATGATCTGGACTATCCTGATGCCCCTGCCCTGATATCCCATACTCAAAACCAGATGCAGGACAAACTGTGATTATCTGATGAGAGGACATAACAACAAAATTGGAAAATTCTAAGTGAAAATGAAAAGGTCATGTGGATAAATGATTGGTTGCACTTAAAGAAACACCCCTACAAAACAGCCATTCATATTCTGGAAGAAACAGAGATGGAGGAATGAACGACAATATCAAAATAATGATATAAATGACAATATAGTTTTCATTGAACTAGGAAATACAGTAAGTTCTTTGTTTAGTTTTGTTTATGCTAATTCAGTGTTACGTAACCTAAATATTAGATTTAAATTAAGGGATGGAAAGGAATTCATGCTGTTCTTGTTTGAATCCCATTGTTAGATTTCCAACCAAGACCATGATACGTGTGGTGTATCTTGGAAACAGGTAACCTATGAGTTGCCTGGCTATTGCTTCAGGGATCAACTAGCCACATTAGAGTGGCCTGTCATCATGATTTCCACTGTGGTGAAACATGTTAAGAACCCAGCATTGCACACTAAGCTTCGGTGAATGACTCGAACCCCACTCAACTTCGGCTTTTACCTAATTAGCTGCATGCAGGAAATCTCATAAAGAATGGATGGCAAGAGAGGGGAGCTGAGAGGTGGCTCTGTGCAGGACATGGTGATTCATTCAAATAGCCTAGAACCAGTGCACAGCATTTTAGACCTGCATATTTGGAAAGCCCTCACAGAAGGTGGGGAATGCACAGTATGCCACACCCTCCCCCTTCCAGCTTGAAACCCAACCCGATGTGAGAATCCTTTAAACATATGCCAAGCCAGGATGGAGTATCCAGGAAAGAAACTGGAGCTCATGACACTAACTCAATCAGTTTCTAGAATGGTAGAAAAGCATCAGGAAAAGCCTAGATCGACAATGCAGATAATGCCAAGGAAATAAACTTTTTGCTGCAAAAAAAAGTGACAAATTCAGTAGCTCTAGTAAACAACACTGCCATCAATGGTACCTATACCTTGTAGCGGTATGGCAGCTTGTGTACCCTGACAATCCCCAGAGCTATGCCAGTGGGAGTTTTACTCCTGGTAGGTTCAACCATGCTGGACTGGTCTGCGTGGGTAGGGGTCAGACAAAAGCTGGTACCCTGGTCCTCCAGGTTGGGGGTTTTAGCACAGGGCCGACACCCCTGTCTGTGTAAAAAATCACACACGTTACGGAAACAGCAATAAATGGAAATACTTTGATGCGGGACGGACATCCGGAGTCTCAGGCTCGTATGACTGACAGTGGTGAAAGCCGAAAGGAAGCCACTGGCATGAAAACGGATGCCCAGACCGCAAAACACGAAACCAGAATTGGTTTTTGGAATGTCAGAACTATGAACGAGGCAGGAAAGCTGAGACAGATTACAGCAGAGATGAGGAACTACAAACTACATATCCTGGGAATAAGCGAGAGCAGATGGACAGGTAGGGGGAGAATAAAAACAGCTACAGGGGAAACAGTACTTTATTCTGGTAGAGAGGACGGTCAGCACAACGAAGGTATAGCCATTATCCTTAAGAAAGGAATGGAAAGGTCTCTACTGGAATGGAAACCCATTAACAACAGACTAATAAGAGCAAGACTGAGAGGGAGATTCACCAACACCACAATTATACAATGTTATGCACCAACAAATGACAGCGACGAAGAGATCAAGGACGAGTTCTATCAACAGGTACAAAAGGAAATGGAAACTGTACCCAGGTACGATCTTATTATAGTAATGGGAGACCTAAATGCGAAAGTTGGAACACACAATAATTATAACGAAAGAGTAATGGGGAAATGCGGCAGTGGAACAGTAAATGAGAATGGGGACAAATTAATAAGCTTCTGCAGTATTAACAACCTGGTCATCGGAGGAACACTTTTTCAACACAAAGAAGTGCACAAGTTAACATGGGAATCACCAAACGGACGAGACAAAAACCAGATAGATCACATAATGATCAATGGCAGATGGAGACATGCACTACAAGACGTGAAAGTAAGAAGAGGCGCAGATGTGGGAAGTGATCATCACCTAGTAGTAGCAAGACTGAAGGTGAAACTCAGAGCTGCTGGACCAGTTGCAGTCAAACAGAAAAGATACAACATCACGAAACTTAAGGACCCCCTCACCAGAAAAGCGTTTGTGGTCGACGTAAAGAGACGATATCTGATTACCAAAAGCCAGGAAAGAACAGAGACCGACGATGTGGACCAGAAATTCAACACCATCTCAACAATATATAAAGAAAGCAGCAAGTCATGCTTGGGATTCCAGGAAAGAAAGAGCCAAGACTGGATAACACCAGAAACGCTAAACACCATAGCGAAGAGAAAGGAAATGAAAAGGAAGAAAACAGAAGCTAAGTCTCCCAGGTTAAAGGCAATATATAGTGAACAGTACAGTCAGCTGGACAAGGAAGTAAAACGTCAAACCCGTGCTAACAAAAGGACATTTCTGGATGACCTTGCAAGACAGGCAGAAGAGGCAGCACTGAGAAATGAACAAAGCACAGTTTATAAAATAACTAAAGCTATCAGTGGAAAACGAGGTGCAAACAACATAACGTTAGTAAGAGACAAGCAAGGAAATCTCATCACCACAGCACAGGGGCAGGAAACAAGGTGGGCAGAGCACTTCAGAGAAACACTGAATAAGGAACCACCAGAGACTCAGCTGAATGTTCCTGAGGCTGAAAGTGACTTAGACGTAAATACAGACATTCCACGAAAAGAAGAAATTATCACAGCTATCAAAGGGCTAAAAAATGGAAAAGCGCCTGGTCACGACAATCTGAATGCTGAGCTATTCAAGACAGACCCTGAACTAGCAGCAGAACTATTAGAACCACTATTTGCACAAGTCTGGGAAACTGAGACAACACCAACAGAGTGGAGTAAAGGAACAATTGTCAAATTGCCCAAGAAGGGCGACCTTGCAGACTGCAACAACTGGAGAGGAATTACCCTCCTCTCAGTTCCCAGCAAAATACTAGGCAGGATAATCATCCAGAGAATTTCAAAAGCAGTTGACCATAAACTGAGGAAAGAACAAGCGGGCTTCAGAAAGAACAGAAGATGTGCAGATCATATATTTGCCCTCAGGAACATTATAGAGCAGTGCTCAGAATGGCAGAGACAGCTGTACATTAACTTTGTTGATTTTGAAAAGGCTTTCGACAGCATACACAGGGACAGCCTATGGAAAATTCTGAGGGCTTATGGAATTCCCAGCCGCATTGTTTCCATTATAAAAAGCCTCTATTCTAACTTTACGTGCAGTGTTGGATCGAGTAATGTAACTTTCGAAGTGAAAACAGGAGTACGACAGGGATGCCCCTTATCAACAACATTATTTTTGACAGTCATAGATTGGGTGATGCGCCAGACAACAGAGGGCAGTCCAAGAGGAATTAGATGGACAACGTTTTCTACACTGGAAGATTTGGAATATGCAGATGACATTGCACTGCTCGCGCATTCACACCAACACATTCAAGACAAAACTGATAGACTGAATAAGTATGGCCAGCAGGTTGGCCTGAACATCAATCTGAAGAAGACAGAGGTCATGACACTAAATGTGGGCAATCCTGAGCCAATAACAGTAAGGAACCAGAAGTTAGAACAGACAGACACATTTACTTACCTAGGAAGCATAGTAACACCTGACGGCGGAACAAGCAAGGACATTAACAACAGAATGAATAAAGCGAGAACAGCCTTTGCTATTCTCAACAACATTTGGAAGTCTTCCCAGTAAAGCACAAACACCAAATTAAGACTGTATGAGAGCTGCGTACTTTCTGTGCTTCTCTATGGTGCGGAATGTTGGAGAGTAACAGAGAAGGAAATGTCGAAACTGTCCTCCTTCCACACAATCTGCCTAAGGAAAATTCTCCGAATCTTTTGGCCAAACACCATCAGCAACCAAGAACTACTTATTCGGAGTAACCAGGAGGACATGCACACCATCATAGCTGGCAGACGCTGGAGTTGGGTTGGCCATGTCCTCAGAAGGGACCCTGATACCATCGCAAGAACAGCTATGCTATGGACCCCCGAGGGAAAGCGAAAGAGAGGCCGACCAAAAACAACTTGGCGGAGAACTGTGGAAGCTGAGATGCAAAGAATGAACCACAGTTGGGGCACTGTACGAAGGATGGCCGCCGACCGAGCAAAGTGGAATCAATTTGTTGCTGCCCTACAAGACGCCACCAGGCGTGATGGCCGCTGACTGCTTTGACGGTTGGCGGTTATGGATCAAAGAAGAAGAAGTAAACAACAACAACATACCCATGCCAAAGTTAGGTTTTTGGGAAACTCCAGAAACAAATGTCCGTAACAGAAATGAAAAAAAAAAATGTCTAAAGTGGCCAAGACACAGGCTGCTGACAACAACAGCTTGCTATACTGGACAAGTTACGTATATGCAATAGGTGTAAATCTTTACATGTTCTGATAGCTCAAACCCCCCCCCCCCCCTCCCCCCGCACGCTCTGAACATGTGGATCAGCACCCATATTTTAATCTGTAAGATGTGCGGATCAGACACAATTTTATGCACAGTGTTTCCTGGCATACTTCACTGTGTACAGTATAAATAAAAAATGGGCAGTAATTGTACGTGCTGCTTTTGAAGTTGTTGTGTATCAGTAATCAATCAAATTCCTAACAATACAACTATTGTGGTAAAGACTGACTTTAAACTATAAATTCCCCTAATTACACAGCAAGTGATAGCCTTTGTGCTAGCACAGAAAAAGTGCAGGAAAATCCATAACACTCAAAAATGTTTTTTTAAATTGTGTAATTAAAAGCACCGGTAATGATAAGATTAAAAATAGATGTGATTAAGTGCTACAATAATTAGAAAGCTACGAAAATGATAACATGAAAACTAGATGTGATTAAGTGCAATGATTGGGATACAATAAAAACTAGATGTGATTAAGTGCGATGATTGGGATACAATAAAAACTAAATGTGATTAAGTGCGATGATTGGGATACAATAAAAACTAGATGTGATTAAGTGCGATGATTGGGATACAATAAAAACTAGATGTGATTAAGTGCGATGATTGGGATACAATAAAAACTAGATGTGATTAAGTGCTCATAATGATAAAATAAAAAAACTAGATGTGATTAAGTGCTCCAATAATGAAAAAAAACTAGATGTGATTAAGTGCCCCGATGTTGAAAAAAAAATTAAAATTAGATGTGATTAAGTGCCCCAATAATGATAAAATAAAAAACAAGATGTGATTAAATGCCCCAATAATGATCTAATAAAAACAAGATGTGATTAAGTGCCCCAATAATGAGAAAATAAAATCTAGATGTGGTTAAATGCCCCCATAATGAGAAAATAAAAACTAGATGTGGTTTAAGTGCTCAGATAATGATAAAATAAAAATGAGATGTTACAGAATGCTACGATAATAATAAACTGTTATTAACGCTAAGTGAATACAGTAAAGTAATAATTCCCTCTAAACAGGCCTTACTGGTATAGTCTGAATTAGTGACAAAGACAGTGCGGAAAAACTTGCAAAAATATCCATAATGTGGAAACAAGCTATGGCACAATAAACTTTTATTAGATGAACTTAATAAAGTAATAATGTCCCATATGTGCTGTCAATCTCTGTATTAGTGCCGCCTGCAGCACAGAAAAATTTGCAAGAACATGTAAAATATTGGAACATAAACCAGATCATGGCATCTGCGACTCTGAATCCCACTAAAGAGTGCTGGAGTGTTTGGACGTGAAAAAATCTTTGCTACAGGGGAATTGATGCTTGCTTTCAGTTCACACTATTATGCTGTTAATTAATTATAAGTGTTTTATAATTTAAGAGGTCAGAAAACATCCTATGTTAAATGTTCTAGTGTAAATTGTGCAGGGTTGTGGAAAACATTCTCTCTCTTATATTACATGTATAAACAAATAAGGAGGGGAAACTCGAGGCCTGTAAACAATAAATAAATAAACAAACAACACACAAAGGTAGTTATCAGGCACTCAGTGAGAAATAAAGAAGTAGAAGAACAGACAACAGAAAAACAACGAATGCTTCGATTCCTGGTAAGCCTATCACTTCTGTTGTTTTTCTGTTGTCTAGTCATCTATTGACAAAAGTGGTTCTTGTCAGTATTACTTTTTTCAGTAGTGAAAGGTCGAAAGCTTGCCTGGTTTGGGCATGTAACTTGTCATGACTCCCTTTTGAAAACAATCCTCCAGGGAACAGTCAAAGGTAAACGGAGAAGAGGAAGGCAAAGAAAATCCTGGGCTGATAACATCAAAGAATGGGCAGGGCACGGTTTTTCCACACTTGCTGAGGATAGAGAGCAGTGGAGGACCCTGTCTGCTGATGCTTCCACCACGGCACCCCTACAACCCATGATGGGTTACGGGTTGAGATGAGATGAGTCATCTACTTCTTTATTTCTCACTGAGTGCCTGCTAATATACCTTTGTGTGCTGTTTGTTTATATATTACAGGTACCTCTTCCATCTATCCATTTTTCATTATTCTGGCAATTTCTATACATCTTACATTTACCAACAGAAAACTTGCTGTACAAAGGAAATAAAGCCCAAAATAAACATCTCTTACCCACCCCGTCCCCTTTTTTGTCCTTATTTTTTGTAAACCTGAAAAAATACAACTTACTGGAATGTTTTTTTAAAAGTTTTGTCTCGTTTTGGTGAGGCGCGTCCCGTTCAACCTAGTCGGTTATATTAGGGCGCATGTCCAAATATAAAAGACCCTTAAGTCTAGGGAATTGCTAGTCATCATCATCATCATCAGCTTTCAAGTCCCTATCAGAGTCAGGTACCCTTTTACAGCTGGTTAGACTGATGCGTGACACTACCAAGCTTTGAACCCGAAACCTGGTAACTTATTGCGGTAGTGGAGTGTTAGAGACTTCACCATACTAGGTCCAGCTTCGAGAGGTGGGGCCTACCTAGCTATAAATGGGTACTTAACTTTGAGTTAGGGAAGGAAAAGACAGCGAGGAAGGAAACTGGTCTCCCCACCTTTCGATGCTGGACCTAGTATGGTGAAGTCTCTAACACTCCACTACCGCAATAAGTTACCGGGTTTCGGATTCAAAGCTTGGTAGTGTCACACATCAGTCTAACCAGCTGTTAAAAGGTACCTGACTCTGATCTTGAGTTAGAGAAGGCAACGGCAGCGAGGAAGGGAACAGGTGTCACGCATCAGTCTAACCAGCTGTAAAAGGGTACCTGACTCTGATCTTGAGTTAGAGAAGGCAACGGCAGCGAGGAAGGGAACAGGCCACCCCACCTCATAAAGCTGGGACCCAGTACATCGAAGTCTATAACACTTCACTCCCCTACGGCAGAATGTGCTACGTGACTACCCTTACGGTTTAAATTAACGGCAAGCGAACGGCAGGCGTGTTAAAAAAAAAAATTCTAAACAACGGGGGGGGGGAGGAGAGCTCACAATGTGAAATGACACTTTTTCAGTCAAGAAAGAGTACGGTGCTCGGTCTGGGTAATAAATTTCCACAATATTAATTTCCCGGTGAATAAACGCACAAGAACCAAATTTTCAATTGAAATGTCATGGCCGTCTTAACACATTCATTAATTCCCCCTTTTTGCTCCCTATAGAGTATTAGAGCGTCCAACTGACAGAGTTGTTAGTGCGCTGGTCTCTGATGGCAGAGGTGTCGGGTTTGAAACACGGTATCGTTACGTTCTAGTCTACTCAGCTGCAAATGAGTACCTGACTTTGCTTTCCAGATAGGGAAGGAAAAGGCAGTGAGTAAGGGAACTGATCACCCCACCTCTCGATGCTGGACATAGTATAGTGAAATCGCTAACACTTCACTTCCCTACGGGCCTATCTTTACCTTTATGGAGTATTAGCCACCAAGGCAGCTGGACATCTGCAGGAAGCCTGTACCAAAGCATTCATATGTTCTTGCAGCAATAGTTTATGTAGTAATTTATTTGACATAATGAGGTTTCCATGACAACCTGCTATTTGTTGCCTTTGTGAATTATTCAACTTGGCACTGGCTGTGACAGAGCAACAAGCTCAGCAACCCTAGTTAAACAACAACAAAAGCATCAGTCACCTCATATGACTTGCCCAAGGAAGCACTAGTCCTTTCTTTTATTTCCCAGTGATGTTTCAGAACAAGTCATCTCCGTCACAAACATTTTAAATAAGTTAAAGATCATTCCTCTAGAGACAGATATAAGTATAAAGAAGACATGGAAAGAACTTAAATAGATAGCACAAGACAGAAGGCCTGGGAAGGGGTAAAGGATCCCGTTACATGCCTGTTACCAACAGATTACTGGTGACAATGTATATATTTATTATAATATTTATCTGTCGGAGGGAAGGTATTTGTTTTTAGAATCAGGATGCTTTCCTGGCCAAAGATATATCACCCATGATTGATTGATACTTTTGTTATATGGGTTATCTCCCCTGGAGATCGAAGTTGGCGTATGAATATGCATTTCGGTAGTCTGTCCCTTGTTGGGCCAGATAACAGATTGTTCTTGCTTGAGTTTATGCAGGAATGTTTATGGTCCGAGTCTATGTTTACTCTGTGTCTATTTCAGACGATTTGGTCTTATATCGTGATATCTTGGTATGTCTAAGTGGAACTATTTTTCCTTGTACTGAACTTTGAGGTCAGGGAGTTTCTGCGCATGCCGAGAGGAAGAGTGTGTCTTCCGGGATGATGGAATGCCGGGTGAAAGCGATGTTGAAGACGAGTCCCCAGTCTGTGATCTCTATGATTTGTTATGGGACCAGAAGATGATTTCTGATATGTTTATTAAGTCTACTAGTCCTCTGTGTTTATTCTATAACGCCAGGAGAGGGGCGTATGTGTTCTGCTAGTGTTTTTCCCATGCCCAGGTAAAGAACATTTTACTGAACTTTTGTCGTCCTAGGCTTAACTGGGCAGATGTCTACATTAGGATTATCCATATCCATATGTCGGGATGATATGTTACCTAGCAGCACTGTAGATGATTGTATGCAGCAGTGATAATGAAAGAATATGCTGATCCTTGTAGAAACATTTGTGTTTATGAACAAAGCTTCTATTGAAGATTTGCTATACATCCGTATAGTGAGCGATGCTCAAAAGGGAACCAGAAGCCATTTTGGATTCTAACTTTTTGTCGATCATCAATCAGAGAACGGGGATGCCCCTTATTATCAGGTGATGATTAAGAGATCACAGTTATAAAGAAAACCCAATACTGGTGGGTTAACATTATCTTCAGATAGATTTGCTGAACTTTACCTAAAGGAATCTTCGCTAGAAAAGAGGTTCTGTCTAGGAGTCAGGCTTGAACAGTATTTATTAACTGACACGCTCGGTCAGTAAGGCCTGATGATTATATTGATAAACAGTGGAAATTTAAGTGCTTGTCTACAGATGTTCCATTGTGATGTTATTCAACATGAATGCTAACTTAACTCTTAGTATACGAGCGGCCTATTAGAGAGGCCGATGATCGATCCCCGTCAATAGCGAAAATTTATAGGTGAATGCATGTTTAAAACCACTGAACAATTTAGTTATGTGCATGATATAGGGGTTTCATTTCTTCACATTTTGATATATAACACTTATGTTATCTTTATAAATAAATTGTTTATTGCAAAATCTGTAAAGGTAGTCATGAAATTAGCTCGTATACTAAGAGTTAAGATGGTAGACCATTGATCAACAATATGCTATTTATGTCGACCTGTGTTCCTGTAACTATACACGTACTGTCTAAGTGTGTGCGTCCTATTAAACAGTATGAAACGACCACAGTAGTCCAGCCATCCTTGACTTCCACCTGTGATTGGAGTGAGTGTCCTGTAAACCTGTCGAACTGTCATCCATTCGCGTTTGTCATTATTGATGTTCACACTCACCCATTGCATCAGAATATACGCACTTAACAGTACACCTTGTCAGGGCCCCAACAGTCGGTAACCTGACCCGTTTACAGAATATTGTGACTGGACGAGCTATATCACACAAAAAAAACAGTCCATGTCAATCTGGTCCAAGAAACAAGCTTTATCAATGCCCATTGAAGCATATTGGGAATATGGTGTTAGGCCCGTATTTTCTTGACCATCGGCACACTAGGGGTGATGTGGTCAGCATCACGCCGGACGCCTTAACGTTCCCAGATCATTCTGGTACCCAATTCATGAGGCTGGGTCACCTCGGAGCCGTTTACGGCACTGCGCTACCGTGGCTCCCACAGAAGGCTTGACTTGAACTAATTGAAGACCTATGCCCCACTAGCATATCAGTCTCAACTATCAACCAGAAGAACAATATGCCAAAATTATTGTTTATAATATTCAAAAACCTCTGAATATACAATATTTAAATATATGTTTCCTTTTTATTACGTTCACAAACTAACGAAATACCAAATATCACATCTGTAGGTTTCTTATACATTTATCATATTAAAAAACTTGTGCAATTATGAATATCATATTCAGAAATGTACGCAATTTGAAATATAACAAAACATAACATCTGAAAGTATCTTCAATGTTTATCATGTTCATAAATATATATCTTTATAAACATGGTATTTAACTCTGTCTGTCCCGCACATCTTATTGAATTTACCCAGGTAATAAAATGGATGCCACTTGTTCATAAGTGATGTCTTCAAACATGCAGCAAATTTTATGAGAAAACATCTTATAATCAATCAACTCTTTTTCTCATAATGTAAATGTAAAATTGATGTAAATTTGCTGAAGAATATTTTGAAGTGTTTTAACTCTTAGAAGCAGCAAATAAGGGTAATATTGTGTCAAGTTTTGATGTCAGGACATCTGACTGTACCCAAACAGGCATACCAGGCAGCCCTTTGAAGAATATTATTGTTTTTACTGTTTAATTTGAGCTGCTGAGCTCACTGCTCTTTTGCAGCCAATGGCAAGCTGGAAATTTAGCATGTGTTCTGTAGTTGTTGAGTTGTGCTATATATAGTGTTTGTGATTGATGGGGAGCACGGAAGTAACTTTCTTATTTCTGTGGAGAGTCTTGGGCAAGTGACCAGCACATGCTGAACTGTCTCATATGGTTGGGTACAGCTACAGCAATTAGGCTAATGTGTGGGGTTTAATTTGTTTAAGTGGTTGGTAGAATAATGTAACATTCATAGTTCCGCATGTGCTTCATGGAGTAGAAAGAGTTAAGATACCTTTCTTGTTAATCACATTCAGAAACTATTGACACTACAAATATCACAAAGCAACTCATACCCACAAAGGATAACAGTCATTATGTCTTGTCCACATTCAAGTCATGTTATGCCCATAGTCAATATGATAAGTCAGTGCAACTTCAAAGCAGACAACCTACTCTGACATGAAAATGGCAAAGCACGTGCGAGGACCCAAGCCCCAGCAGTTTAGTAGCAAACATGTGCCAGAACGAGACCCAGGTCAATGAGGATGCAAAAATAAGTGAGATCACATACCTGAACTCATCTGTCTCTGTGGAAAGTTCTTGTTCAATCTGAAGCAGAACTTGCACCTGAAATATGAAGTATAATAGAAACTTATACTTCAGTACCATAATCATTACACTTCAGTACCATAATCATTACACTTCAGTACCATAATCATTACACTTCAGTACCATAATCATTACACTTCAGTACCATAATCATTACACTTCAGTACCATAATCATTACACTTCAGCTCCCCAAGGAGAATAGGCGATCAGCAAACTTATGCCAAATCTTCTTGTCCCATACTATCAGCACACGGTCCTTTCATTTCTTCATTCCTTTTATTTGCTTCTACAGTTCTCTTCTCTGTGTGTTTTTTGGTCTCTGCCTACCTCTTACCCGTGGGATTCCTGAACAAGGACTGCCTTGTAATGCTATCAGAAGGTTTCCTCAGTGACAACTCACACACAAAACACATCTGTCCTGCTCCAAATTATATTAGAACAGAGAGAAGTGTAAATGAAAAACAGAAGGCAAATTGTTTGGCAAGTGGATGAAAGCACTATAAGCAGGAAGGAAATATCAACAGACAGGTATCCCATCAAGGAAAGTGACTGAAACATGTAAGAAGGAAATATCAACAGACAGATATCTCACCAAAGAAAGTGACTGAAACATGTAAGAAGGAAATATCAACAGACAGATATCCCATCAAGTAAAGTGACTGAAACATGTAAGAAGGAAATATTAACAGACAGATATCCCACCAAGGAAAGTGACTGAAACATGTAAAAAGGAAATATCTACAAACATATTCCATCAAGGAAAGTGACTGAAACATGTAAGAAAGAAATATCTACAGGCATATTCCATCAAGGAAAGTGACTGAAACATATAAGAAGGAAATATCTACAGACAGATCATCAAGGGAACAGACAGACACATAAGAAGTAGGGAAATATCAACATTCATATGTTCCATCATGGGGAGCAACAGAAATATGTAGAAGGAAACATCAATATATGGATATCCCATTAAGTAAAGTGATAGAGAATTCTGGAGATCCATTGTAGTCAATTTTTCATTGTGAAGACAAGTTCCTAATCTAACACCATTCATCAGCTTTAAATATCATAAATTTAAAAGAAACATGTTAGGATTCTCAAACACCACACAATGACTCACACAACAATGTCTTAACTCTTAGAGGCCAAAATGACGCTGGGAGCGTACATCCGCAAAACCCATAGAAGCCGAAACAACGATGGAAACGTCACTTTTGTGTTCCGTGAAATGTGTTCCGTATTTTCGTAATTTGGTATTTTAACATAACGGAAGTTACTCTTTTTTTATTCAGAAGAGCGCTATCTTTGAGTTGTGATTCGGAAACACGCTTGTTCTAGCTAATTTCACTGTGAAAATACGGTAAAATTGTCAGCTTTCGATTGGCGATTGTTGTTGTTTATACAGACAATGTCTAGCGAACCAACCACATCATGTTTATCAAAACGTAGGTCTTTTTTATCTGTAGAAAAAGCTAGGGAACTGTGTATCTTTGACAAGTTTAACGAGAATGATGATTTCGAAATTGAAAATGATGATTTCGAATTTGAACTTAACGAAGAAGCTAGTTCTAATGAGGAGGGGGCGTGGTCACAGCCAGGCCCTAGTGCTACAAAACGACAAAAAGTTTTGACCAAATCATCGACAAAAAGGGGGAAAAGCATTAGTACCAAGGAGCAACAAGGGGCAATTAGTAATGAATGGATTTCAGTACCAAACATCAGTATTACAGAGACCCAAAACGCATTCAGATTTCTTCCCAAATATGGTCGCAAACTAGGAGTACACGATGACTTAGGTCTTAGTGAGGCATCAACTCCTTTTGACTGCTATAGGACATTGTTTACTGATGACATTGCAAATTCAATAGTACATTCTGTAAATGAGTATTGTTATGACTCTTTTCATAACACCATTTTCGGTCGCCCTCAAACTTTGTTTGTTGGGCTGATTTCCTATTTATTAATCTTTGTTACGACAACACAGGAAGGACGTCACGATTGTATGGGTATTTTCCGAGCGGACGTGGTTTTGTGGGCTATGACGGTTCTGAGGACCTCGTCACCGTGTCTCCATTGTGAGAATGCTGTGTATTCTGTGCTCCTGGGTATGTACTTGAAGTACTGGTTTTATAAGTGTATGTCAGCTAGGTAGTCTACGAGATAGAACCTAGTCTGATTGTATGTTATATGGACACGTCAGAGCTGAAGGAATGTGGAAGGAAAGTATATGTTAATTATTAAATATTTCAGCATGATGACGGACATTGTATACTAGTCTACAAGACGTTAGACCTACTTATAGACAGGCTGATGAGAGCTTATGTCTTGTACATTGATGCATTTAAAAAGGAGCCAGTCATTGTAATTAAATTCTACATGTGTGAAACGTTCACCAGGCATTATTCAGTTTTATACTGTTTCAATTGTCAAGTACGTTTCTTAGAACGCCGCTGAATGGACTGTGGTTCAATAACCCTAGACACCATGGACATCAGCGTCCAGTATCTACTTCTACTCTGAAACGGACCCGCTACATTTGGGGAGCCAAGCCGGTCGTTTCATTTTGGGAAAGTCAAGCCGTTGATTTGCAACTATTTGGAGCCTTAAACCGGCAGTATTAGAACATTTCTCCTTATTACAAGCCAACCAGCCTTAAAAGTTGTACTTCGATCAAGTTTTTCAAAATGGCGTACCTATCATCTGCTAACAAGTCCAGAGTATGAGAAGGCCGGGAAAACATTTCCTACACTACAGTTCTTCATTACGCAAGTTCCAAAAGTTTGCAAGTTATCAAGTTTATCACAGCTGCATCATTAGACGCAAGTTTGCATCTATTTTCTGCCGAAGATGGCGAATTTTTCTGTCGTCTAGCAATCAAGTGGATTTTGAATCGAGTCAGCTGTTTTCTGTTTCTAGGCCTAGTGAGAGGTCTTGATTCCTGTTCGCATCTGTGCTGCTAGGAACAGCCGTGGAACTAGGAGGATTTTGGGCCAGGCATAAGATAAGTAACGTTTATCAGACTCATACATATTGTGACATACAGTATCTTAATTGCCGCCAATTTTTCAGCTTTATGTTTTATGTATTCAATGTCATGTTGTATCTAGTCTGTGGGTGGTAGGCGGGACTTATGCTTCCATTTATACCGTTTCGACTGGTCGATGGAATCATAAGCGTGTCCGTAGGGTTTGGTAGGTGATTGTTTCACATAGCGGGGCCGGTATTTCATCGCTGCGTGAATCTGCTGCTACTGAAATAATCATAGCCTATGTACGTTAGCAGTGATGTCTGGTTAACTGTTATTTTGTAATTGTACTCCAGTTTTGTAAAATTTTCCTCAGTTTTGCTCAATTTTTGTTTGTAAAATCGTTTTCTTACCTTGCTATCTCTGATTTCATATATGTTATTCATGTTGTAAGAAAAAAGTCGTCATGTCTTGTGATATTTGTTTATAGGGCCATATTTTAATATTGTTCAATTTATGTCATTTCTGCCTTAGTTTTCCACATTTGTATTTGCTTCTTTTTGGCCCTGATTGCTGTAACGTTGTCTACTGTTTGTAACATTCTTTTTGCTCCATTACTTAACATTCTGCATCTTACCATTATTAATTCATCAAGTGATTGAATTTGAAGTGATGTTATAGATATTTAAATATTATTCAGAAAGCAATAATAATTATATATATATATATATATATATATATATATATATATATATATATATATATATATATATATATATATATATATATATATATATATATATATATATATATATATATTTACCTTATCTGTTGCTATTGAGAAAGCACATTAAGAGTAACCATGGCAACCTTGAAAGATATAGTAAAGGTTGGAAAAGATTGTGGTCTGGAGGGACCTGCCTTGCAAGAATATATTGACAAGGAAATCAAAAGACAAGAAGAGAAAGAGAGAAGACAGGAGGAAATGGAAAATAGAAGAAGACAAGAAGAATTAGAAGAAAAAAAAAGACAAGAAGAAAGAGAAAATAGACGGGAAGAATCAGAAAAAGAAAGGAGAGCTCAGGAGTTAGTTTTTGAAAAGGAAAAATTAGCCTATGCTCAGGCTGAGCTAAAACATGCTCAAGAAATCAAGTTAGCTGAAATTGAACTTGAAAAATTAAGATTGCAACAACCTCAGGTAAATATCAGAAATATGGATGAGGATAGGAGAGGGCATAACAAATATGTTAAGGTAACTTTACCTAAATTTAACCCTGCCATTGATGATATCCAATGCTTTTTAAGTAGATTTGAGACCTTTTGTACTGAACATGAGATTGATAAAGCTACATGGCCTAGTAGGCTCATGAATTTGTTAGTGGGTGATGCTTTTACAGCTGTATGTACCATGGATGATGAATCCAGAAATAGCTATGATTCAGTTAGAATACTGTTACTAAAGAAATACCAACTAGATGAGGAAGGTTATAGACTAAAATTTAAGTCATTAATACCTGATTCTAGTAAGGATTTTATGGAGTTTATTTCCTCAATCAAAATGAATTTTTCGAGATGGATTGATCTCGCCAAAATAGAAAAGACTTTTGAAGGATTATCAGATTTAATCCTCAGAGATAAGGTGTTATCTTCTATCAGTGCAGAGTTTTTATCTTTCCTACAGGAGAGAAAACCAGATAAATTATCCGTTGCTGAAGCTTTAGGTAGACAGTATCAGGTCGCACACCCAAACAAAAAGCTCAGTAAAGATAATTTTAGAGATTCACTTCCAGCTGCTTCAGCTAAAGTTACAAATTTTAACAACGATAAGCAGAGGTCAAATAGTGTTGACAGGAACTGCAAAATTAATCCTAACTTTCAGTATGGGAATAATAGAGGCAAATATAACTTCAACAGAAAATCTCAACAGCCTCAGAGATTTACCACCTATAATAATAACAATGATTATTTTGATCCACAACAATCATTTAGACAAAATGATTACCGGAATAAGGGCAGTTATAGTCCCAGATCTAACAGGGGAAATAGATCATTTCATAGGGGTAATGATAACAACCCTAATAATAGAGGTTCTTCCCATAACAATGGTTATAGACACTCAAGAAACCCAGAACGTGGTAATGCTGTCATGGATATTGATAACGATCACACAAATCACAATAACGGGCCTATTGCACATGCAAACTCCTGCAGTGTCGATTTGGCTAACAGTGCTAATTGTACTCAATGCAGATCCTTGTTTCAGCCACAGAGTGTTCCGAGACTTTTGTGCGGACACCCTCTTCCAGTCATGTCATCTGTTGCTACCACAGGATCCTTAGTATTAAATAGAGGATTTGTGAACAATAAGCTTGTGTCTTTGTTGCGGGACACAGGGGCTACCACCATTGGCATTCGTCGGTCGTTGGTGGACTCATCAGATTATACTGGAATGGAAATCAAATGTGTCACTTTTGGTGGAACAGTGGAGTTCTATCCCACTGCAGAGGTATTCCTCGATACACCTTATTACACTGGTCGAGTGCTCGCTTGTCTGTTGAACAGTCCCATTGCTGGCATTCAACTTGGAAATATCCCTGGGATCCGTGAATGTTCTCAACAGGACATTGAGAAATGGGAAAGAGAGCACTTGATATCAGCTAATGCTGTTA
Organism: Oreohelix idahoensis; assembly: GCA_024509875.1. Lineage (NCBI taxonomy): Eukaryota > Metazoa > Mollusca > Gastropoda > Stylommatophora > Oreohelicidae > Oreohelix > Oreohelix idahoensis. The sequence goes on from JAMPIV010010765.1 coordinate 381,055, forward strand.
CCACGAGAGCTCAAGCTCGTGAAGAAAGACTAAATCATGTTGGTGAAGATTTGATTTTAGAAGATAGTACCAATGATGATGAACTTACAAATGATATCAGTGATGATGATGATAATATCAGTAATTTTGATCCAGGTAATGTTGATGATCAAAGTATTCACACTAATGAAGATGATGATTTGAATGTAGAATTGATTGAAAAAAATTTGTTCATTCAAAAACAAAGAGAAGATGATTCTTTAAAAAAATTCTTTGCCTTGGTTACGACAAGTAACGTAAGTAAATTGTACAAAACAAAACATTGGTATACTTTAAATAATAATATTTTGGTAAGGAATTTTGAAGATGGTAACTCAGTGAAAAAACAGATCATGGTGCCACTATGTTTTAGACCACTAGTATTGCGACATGCCCATGATATTAACGCTGCGGGTCACTTGGGTATAGCAAGAACTAAGCAGAGAGTTATCTCTCATTTCTTTTGGCCGGGTGTGACAAAAGATGTAAAAGTCTTTTGCCGCACATGTTTAATCTGCCAGAGGGTGGCAACTAAAAGGCCTCATCACAATGCACCCATCCAGGCAGCGGACATCTCGTTGCGTCCTTTCGCAAAGATGTCAATAGACCTTATTGGTCCTATTAAAACTTCAGCTAGGGGACATAGATATGTCTTAACGTGTATAGACATGTGTACACGTTGGCCCGAGGCCATCCCACTGAAGCATACCTCAAGCGATGACGTTGCGGACGCTCTATTTTTAGTTTTCACTAGATTGGGGTTTCCCGAAAACATTCATTCGGATAATGGCTCGCAATTTGTTTCTGAAGCCATGGTGAAAGTGATGAAGATGTTCGGTATTGAACAATCACTTAGTAGTTTGTACCATCCCCAAGCGTCTGGTAAGATTGAGAGATTTAATAGGACACTCAAGCAGATGCTTGATAGAGTAACAGCTAGTTATCCGCAAGACTGGGACAGAGTTCTCCCAGCTGTCCTGTTTGCGTACCGTGAAATACCAAATTCCAGTACAGGTTTTAGTCCGTTCGAGCTCGTTTATGGTGCAAGACCACGGGGACCAATGTCCATACTAAAACATTTACTAATAGGTACTAATATGGACGGGGAAGTTCAGTCGTCTTATGAATATGTCGTAAACCTAAGACGAAAAATAATTGACGCATGCAAAATAGCAGTGCAGTCTTCGGAAAAAGCAAAATCAAAGGCTCGACTGTTTTTCAATAAAAACAGAAAACTGCGCCAGCTGTGGCCAGGAGACGAAGCTTTTGTTTTGCTCCCGAATAAGGATAATAGACTGTTAATCTCATGGAGAGGCCCATATACTATTGTTAAGAAACTATCTGATGTAGATTATGTTGTTAACATAAAAGGTAAAGAAAAAATTTTCCACATAAACATGTTGCAACAATTCTACACTAGGCCTCCACATCTTCGTCCTATTTTCGATTCTCTCGACGAATCCGTTATTCATCGTTCTTCGTTGGCAGTCATCCAAGAAGATATCTCTGAATTCGATAGTGAGGGTGAACCTATACTATCATTACCTGATATTTACTCACTAGCGACAGAATCATGGAAAGATGTTTCCATTGATCCGTCGCTCGATACTAATCAGAAAAATCAGATAACTGAACTACTTCAGTTATTTTCTGATGTGCTGACAGATATTCCTGGGCACACTGATGTCATTGAACATGACATCATATTGACGGATTTCAGACCTATTAAACTGAAACCGTACCCAATTCCGATCCATCTGCATTCTCAAGTGCAAGATGAGATCAAACAGATGATTAGTCTAAATATTATCGAACCTTCCAATTCACCATATAGCTTTCCTATGGTGCAAATTAGGAAGAAAGACAAATCTATACGTGTTTGTATAGATTATAGAAAACTTAACGCAGTGTCTGTCCGAGACGCGGAACCTCTTCCCGTGCTCGATTCTCTTCTTGAGAGACTCTCTACTGCTATTTTCTTTACAAAATTCGATCTCTCAAAGGGCTATTGGCAAGTTCCGATGTCTAGGAAATCTAAACCTTACACAGCTTTTGCTATTTCGTTGGGTTTATTTCAATTCAATTATATGGCTTTCGGACTTGTAAATGCCCCTGCGACATTTGTGCGCATGATGAGAAGATTATTCTCAGACCGTGATGACTTGATCACATACATTGATGACATATGTCTCTTTCATCAATCTTGGAGTGATCATGTTCACGGGATTCACACTCTTTTAGCTACTTTACGTAATCATAACATCACAGCTAGACCTTCTAAGACGAGAATAGGATTCTCTGAAATCACTTTTCTCGGCCATAAGGTTGGAGGTGGGGTCTTGCGCCCTGAGGATTCCACTGTTTCCAAGATCTTAAACTTAGACATTCCACGAACAAAGAAGCAGGTTAGGAGTTTGTTAGGCCTAATTAACTTCTACAGAAGATTCCTGCCTAATTTCAGTGATGTTACCTCAGTGCTGTCCGCGTTGCTGAAAAAGGACGCGGCAAAGAAGGTAGTGTGGTCCCATGTCTGTAATGAGTCTCTAAACGTTATTAAAAATGCATTCTCAAAATTGCCTATACTACGTTTACCTGACATTCGCCTACCTTTTATCCTAAGGGTCGACGCCAGTGATGTTGGAATAGGAGGCGTATTAATGCAGGACTATCAAGGCCAGTTGCACCCAATCATCTATGTTAGCAGAAAACTTACCAGTGCTGAACAAAAGTACCCTATAGACGAACGTGAATTACTCGCAATTATGTTCTGCTTCAACAAATTACAGAGATACTTACTGGGTGCACACTTCACTCTTGAGACAGATCAGCGAGCCCTAGGTTATCTTCAAACTGCGCGTTTCACTAACCCAAAAGCGGCTAGGGCAAGCCTTGCTTTACAGCCCTACGACTACTCAATCAGGGCGATCAAGGGTAACATTAACGTGGTTGCAGACGTATTGTCCCGATGTATTAAAGACAATCCGTCTCCCATGTAAATCACAGCTCCAATGTATCGACAGCATGCTGAACAGCCTTAGTTACACTCAGTTGACTTTTTGCTGATGACTTTTCATGTCAAGAAGCTGCACTATAGGTTTTCAAAGAAAGTGCGTTTGTACGTGTCTTATCAGAACTACGCTACCCGCAAGGACACATGATGATGCTGTTTGAAATACTTTTTGGATGAGTAGGATATCGTTTGTCTCATATCATTGTATAGACTCACATTACACCGACATTTGAACTGTCTGCTCTACGTCAGGTGTAATAGGAAACTTTTCTACAAACAGTTCCAGAACATTCAATTCGAGATCGTTTTTACAAGTTGTCAAGATATAACTTGCTGTATCAATTTGGTTTCAAAAGGGACATAACTCATTATTTGAAACCAATACAAGATTTCCAAGGGAGATAACCACACTATGATATGCTGAGCTATTCTGTGTGAATTTGCGTCAGGATTCTCGAGTGTACATTTTTTCGGTCTACTAATGATTGTTTGGACTACAATCATAAACAAGATTGACTAATTGATTTTCCAGAAAACTTCATGCTTTACAGGACTTTGCATGTGAAATGGCTTCAAGCCTATGCGAAAGATCACCATTTCTCCTTACATGACGAAAATAAACTAATTAACTGTGCCTATTAAAAGTGATCTATTGGCACATAAGATTCACTGCGTTTGACATTTAAGGTGTTAAGATATTTGAGCGCATTGCGCCTTACTATGATAATTATTTCTTAATTAATTGGTCATATTATTATATGATACAAGTTGACACAGCAGTCATTAAATACAAGATACATATATTGACATAATGTCGCAGTCATACACTTTGTATGTGCTAATTGTCTGCCTCATATACTTCTCTACTGATTAATATTGATTAATTCATGCACTTAGTATTAATGGTTATGTGATTAACATTATTTGACTAAGGGGACATGTACAGTAGGAGTTTATGACTTACTGGACGGTGAATGAATGTTGGTATATATGCATTGTTTGTGTTACATGTTGACTGACTACTGCTTATGACCTCTTTATTATGTTAAATTGTTTGGAGCTGGTTGGATAGACATTGGGTAAACAGTTATTCTGTTTCTCCACACCTTGTGTGTTAAATTGCCTCCCAGTCGGCACAAACATGGGTCTATGCATGGTCATAGCAGCAGTGACATAATATGTTACCTTTTTCTCAACTCAGTAGTAATTTCTCTCATACCCCAATAATGTCTACTCCGTTCGACATTATTGACCGGGGGGGAGAGTAGTTGTTATGACTCTTTTCATAACACCATTTTCGGTCGCCCTCAAACTTTGTTTGTTGGGCTGATTTCCTATTTATTAATCTTTGTTACGACAACACAGGAAGGACGTCACGATTGTATGGGTATTTTCCGAGCGGACGTGGTTTTGTGGGCTATGACGGTTCTGAGGACCTCGTCACCGTGTCTCCATTGTGAGAATGCTGTGTATTCTGTGCTCCTGGGTATGTACTTGAAGTACTGGTTTTATAAGTGTATGTCAGCTAGGTAGTCTACGAGATAGAACCTAGTCTGATTGTATGTTATATGGACACGTCAGAGCTGAAGGAATGTGGAAGGAAAGTATATGTTAATTATTAAATATTTCAGCAATTTAAAAAAAAAATTGTTTACATTATTACTGATAATTAAATATAATATGAAGAATAGCACTTAAAAGCCCCAATATTATAATTCTAAATATATTTATCTTTACTGTGAAACATAATTTGTGTGTCTTTTGTTGTGTAATATCAACACAATATATGATTTAATTTAAATGTTCACGCGGCCTTGAATATCTTCTTTTTTATTTTAATGATGATGGTACGGTCTGCTGGATGGTCTGTAAAACATTAACAAAATATCACAGGAAGCTGACACTTGTAAATAATATTCATATATGGATTAGTGTTATTCTAAAATATGCTGGAGCACTCTGGATAATGTTTCAGTTTTTATGCATGGGTTGGTGAGTACATTTTTCATTCACTAAAATGAGTTTTTATTAAAAAGTAGTCTATAAAATATGTAGAATATCACTAACATCCTTCATATTCTAATTCTACACTAATTTATCTTAACTGTGATGTATAATATGTGGGTCTTTGTTGTATAAAAACAATACAATATATGATTTAATTTAAAAGCTTCACGCGGCCTATAATGTCCTATTTCTTTCCAAATGTCTATAATGTTTTTATGGTTCGCTGGATGGTCTGTAAAACATTAACAAAATATCACAGAAAGCTGACACTTGTAAGTAATATTCATGAATGGATTAGTGATATTTTAAAAGACCCTAGAGCACTCTGGATAATATTTCAGTCTATTGCATGGGTTGGTAAATACATTTTTGATAGGCTAAAATTATTTTTTTCTTGAAAGTGGTCTACATTATTACTCATAACTGATTACTATATGTAGAATATCACTAAACGTCCTTCATATACTAACTCTACATTCATTTATCTTTACTGTGATGTATAATATGTGTGTCTTTGTTGTATAATAACAATACAATGTATGATTTAATTTAAAAGCTTCACGCGGCCTCTAATGTCCTTTTTCTTTCCAGATGTCTATAATGTTTATATGGTTCGCTGGATGGTCTGTAAAACATTAACTAAATATCACAGGAAGCTGACATTTGTAAATAATATTCATATATGGATTAGTGATATTTTAAAAGATGCTGGAGCTCTCTGGATAATATTTCAGTGTTTATGCATGGGTTGGTGAGTACATTTTTCATTCACTAAAATGAGTCTTTTCTTGAAAGTGGTCTATATTATGACTCATCACTGATTACTATATGTAGAATATCACTAAAAGTCCTTCGTATACTAACTCTACATTCATTTATCTTTACTGTGATGTATAATATGTGTGTCTTTGTTGTATAATAACAATACAATGTATGATTTAATTTAAAAGCTTCACGCGGCCTCTAATGTCCTTTTTCTTTCTAAATGTCTATAATGTTTATATGGTTCGCTGGATGGTCTGTAAAACATTAACTAAATATCACAGGAAGCTGACACTTGTAAATAATATTCATATATGGATTAGGGATATTTTAACCTTTAGCACGCTGCATTCTTTTCCCAAAACTATGCTCCTGCCGCTGCATTCTTTTTCACAACCCCCCATTGTTGTAGTGGGTGATTTGTAAATTCTATAGTTTTTGTGTTTCTTGGTCATTTGCTATCATTTTTGGAATTTATATAAATAAATGAATGATGAATCTGATGATATAAAATTTGTTTGTGTTCATGTTAGATGTGATAGGAAGAGAGGAAAGGAAAGATGAAAAAAAACGAAAAAAACACTTAAAAAAATATTTAAAAAAAAATTTTTAATTTTAAAATTATTAAAAAAAAAAAAAAATAACCAACACACGAAGAGTCCATATCCCTTGCATCTCAATGAAAGTCATTTGACCAATAGACCAATACAAATCAAATGACGATCTTTTCGTTACACCCATCATCAGTAGCAAAGGAATAAACGCTCTCGTCAGCCGTGATATTCGATCTTAACCCTAAACCTTTCCGACACACTTAATCCTAACCCCTAAAAAAATACATACCAGGAAAGCCATTCTACTTTCGTTTCAATCTCAGCCATCAAACATATTCTGAGAACCGATATCAGCGCTTATAAAGACAAAAATTTCATCCTTACCTCATGGCGTCAGAATCCAATGAAATTATAACGAAAATGGCCGCATGTTCGATGCTGATTCATTTCGATTTAAAAAATTTACAAAAAATAAACGCGGATACACCCATCACTTTTGTAAAATCGGAAATGGAAGCTAACTCTCTTGTAAATGACTTTACAACCTAACATCCGGGGCTGAAAATCACGTGTACACAAGTCATGTGCTAGAAAACGATGATAAACGCTGTCGACATATGTTGACAACAGCTGGGAGAACATAGGTTGCCTTCGTCGACATATGTCGACGGCAGCGTGCTAAAGGTTAAAAGACATTAGAGCACTCTGGATAATATTTCAGTCTATTGCATGGGTTGGTAAATACATTTTTAATAGACTAAAATTATTTTTTTTTTTCTTGAAAGTGGTCTATATTATTACTCATCACTGATTACTATATGTGGAATTTCACTAAACGTCCTTCATATTCTAACTCTACATTCATTTATCTTTACTGTGATGTATAATATGTGTGTCTTTGTTGTATAATAACAATACAATGTATGATTTAATTTAAAAGCTTCACGCGGCCTCTAATGTCCTTTTTCTTTCCAAATGTCTATAATGTTTATATGGTTCACTGGATGGTCTGTAAAACATTAACAAAATATCATATATGGATTAGTGATATTTTAAAAGATGCTGGAGCTCTCTGGATAATATTTCAGTGTTTATGCATGGGTTAGTGAGTACATTTTTTCATTCACTAAAATGAGTCTTTTCTTGAAAGTGGTCTATATTATGACTCATAACTGAATACTATATGTAGAATATCACTAAAAATCTTTCATATTCTAATTCTACATTCATTTATCTTTACTGTGATGTATAATATGTGTGTCTTTGTTGTGGCTGGTGGAAGAGATGAGGAAAGCAAAACTAGAAATCCTGGCTATAACGGAAACAAAGAAAAAAGGACAAGGAGTCATGGATCTCGATGGCAACATGCTGCTCTACAGTGGTGTACCCATGTCTGAAAGAGCTAAAGGGGGCGTGGGTTGCATTGTGGCCCAAAATCAAAAAGATAGTATCAAGGGATGGAACTTTGTCTCGGAGCGCATTATGGTTGTTAAACTAAAAGAAGGAGAAACCATAGTCAACCTGGTCATAGTGTATGGGCCAAATGAGGATGAGAGAGCAGAGGTCAAGGAGGAATTCTTCGAGCTGCTTCAAAGGACAGTGGATGACTGCCTAGATGAAGTTATCATGCTCGGAGATTTTAATGCCAGAGTTGGAAATGACCATGCTAGATGGGGTGGAGTTATCGGAAGATACGGAGAAGATACTCTCAATGACAATGGAAAGCGACTCCTTAGATTCTGCAGTGAGCAGAATCTGATCATTACAAACACAAAGTTCCCCCATAAGCGCATACATGCATACACTAGATGTGAACCAACAAAGAATGAGAAGTCAGTGATCGACTATGCCATTGTTCGGAGAAGCTCATTCAAATATGTCCGAGATGCTAGAGTCTGGAGGGGGCCAGAGATTGGAAGTGATCACTACCTGCTAACAATCAAAAGAACAACTGAAAGAGTTGCTCAGCCTAGGAACTGTCCAACATCACGCAAGAAACCAAGTAAACGAGCAGGAGAAATGAGCATTAGGACCTACAAGCTGAGAGAGCCAGAAATTAAGACCAGATATCAGGGGCTTATTGCTGCAGCGGTGAGCAACACAGAAGAACGACCTGATGACTTGGAAACCCTCTGGATTAAATTCAAGGATATCATAAAGACAGCTGCTGCAGAAGCATGCGGTGAAGTCCGACTTGGGAACAAGAGAAAGAGGACACCTTGGTGGACAGAGGAAGTCAAAGAGAAAATAAGAGAGAAGAAAATGGCATGGAAACAATACTTAGGAGCTAAAAACACAACAGGACAAATGGAAAAATATAGAGAATATGTGACACTCAGAACAGAAGTAAAGAACAAAGTGCTAGCAGCAAAACAGAAGTCCTGGGAAGAATTTGGAGAAAAGCTAGAAAAAGATGCACAAGAAAACCAGAAATTGTTCTATAAGACCCTAAAGAACATGAGAAAGGAAAAACAATGCCCTCTCAAATTTATAAAGGACAAGCAAGGCAAATTGCTTACTGCCCCGAAGGAAGTAATGGGAAGATGGAAAGAATATTTCTCAGAACTCCTGGATGGTGAGCATGGTGAAGCATCAGAAATGATAAACACTAGCACAGAAGAGAAAACCAATGATGGTGAAGATGACATAAAGATGGAAGAACTGAAGGCTGCACTGGAGAAAATCAAGATGGGCAAAGCAGCAGGGCATGATGGTATAACACCAGAAATGGTTAAGTTCATGGGAGCATCAGACGACCTATTACTCTTAAGGGTTTTACAGGCAGCGTGGTACAACAAGACCATACCAAAGGATTGGGAGATTGCCATCATAACACCAATTTTCAAAAAGGGTGACAATCGACAGTGTGGAAACCATAGAGGCATATCCCTTCTCAGTGTCCCTGGTAAAATCTACTCTAGAATCCTAGAGCAGAGACTCCGACGCCTAGCTGAGCCACAATTGGATGAGGTCCAGTGCGGATTCCGAGCAAACCGAAGTACTCAAGACCTAATCTTCACACTCAGACAGCTGAGTGAAAAGGCCATTGAGTATAAGAGTGAGATCCATCTTTGTTTCATAGATCTGGAAAAGGCGTTTGACAGGGTCCCCTGGAGCAAACTTTGGGACTGTTTGGCAAGGAAGAATATTCCAGCACCTCTGATTCATGCTATACAGAGCTTCTACAAGTCTTGCAGAAATTATGTGAGGACAGCAAACCATAAGTCGGAAGAGTTCAGGACCACCACTGGTGTAAGACAAGGTGATATCCTATCACCTTACCTCTTCATACTCCTTATGGACGATGTCATCAAGGCATGTAAGGAGAGAACAAGAAAGTATTCAGTGGGGTACTGGAAGATGAGACAGTTCTATATTTCGGAGCTGGCATTTGCTGATGATGTTGCCCTGATTGCTAAATCAGAGGCACATCTCCAATCCAACCTGCAAGTCTGGAAGGAAGAGCTGGAGAAGAGAGGGATGGTCATAAGCAGCTCTAAAACAAAATCCATGGTGATATCACGAGAAGAAAGAAAACATCAGATTAAGCTGGGAGAACAGGTCCTGGAGCAGGTCGACCACTTTAAATACCTCGGAGCTATTATAGACCGAAAGGGAGGCATCAAAGAAGAGTTGGCCACTCGAAAAGCAGCAGCTGGGAGACTTTTTCAGGCCATAAATCGAGGATTCCTCAGCAAGAGAGAGGTTGGTAAGAAAACGAAGATGGCTGTATACCGCTCCACCTATGTCCCAGTCTTGACATACGGATGCGAGTCATGGGCAATGACTACAACCCATAAAAGCCAGATCCAAACCTCAGAAATGAGGTATCTGAGGAAGGTGGTTGAAGTAACAAGAAGAGACATGATACGCAACCAGACGATACGTCAAGGCCTTAAATCCTACCCCCTGCAGACCCAAGTAGAACAGTCCCAATTAAGATGGTTTGGCCATGTCTGCAGAATGGGAGAAGATCGGATACCACGACAAGCATGGGAAACAAAGAGCCAAGGATCCAGACCCCGAGGACGACCCGGAGTCCACTGGGAGGACAACATTAGACAATCTTTGAAGGATCGAGGACTAGAATGGAACCAGGCCAGGAGGAAGACAGCCGATAGGATAGTCTGGCGCTCTCTCTTCCAAACCTCTACACCTCACGGTAGAAGGGGAACGACTAAGTAAGTAAGTAAGTCTTTGTTGTGTAATAACTCAGTAACTTTAGAATTTATAAAGGTACTGCTTTAAGGTACAAAAATAATTCTGACAAAACTGATGAAAAAATTCCGGCTTGCAAGAGTTAACATACACAACTGAGTAAGTTAAAAGCAAGCAAGCAAGCAAATAAAAAGATGTTACCATTTCTGTGATGATAGTTGGCCACAGCGATGTCAGATGCTGCGGTGACATGCGCAGAATGAGCACTCTGAAACACAGGAACACGGAAGACATCACATTTGCCACCTGGGGAAGCCTCAAGCATTCTGCTAATCTTTCTGCAAATATATTAATAATGTACTGAATATAATAATTGTCGCCACTACTGCTTGCTTGGATTTACTGTAGCAGGACAGACAGATAAAGACTTGTTTTAACTAGGAGACCACAGAAGACCAGAAGGCACACTTAATGAGGAAAGGAAACAATCAGTTCCATATCCCTTTTATAAAACACATGCACACAGTCAAACACAGAGTTAAAGGGACATGATGGAAAAAATAGTCTAGAAACAACAAGAAGATTTACATCAGGCTGTAGCAGTATCAAGTCACATGACACAGGTCAAAAATGACCACACAAATCATAATTAATGTAACTTCTATAGGTAGTCTGTTAAGTCATGTTTTATTAATGGGAGTTAGGTGTTAAAGATTTATATGTATGGGTCAGATTTTTGTACACACGTTAGTTAGCACGCATTAGTGATGAGATGATTTTTTGAGTTGGGGGCTTATTGCTCGATAAATTTTGAACACAGCTTAACTGTGTGGTTGCTAGTTGTTTTTTTTTTTTAAAATATGATAAAGCAAGTTGTCGAATATTCTTAATGTTCCTAGCGAGAGTTTTGGGGGGGAGACGGTTAAGCTCAGTGGTAGTCTCTCGCGGTTAGGCCGTGCAGGTGTTATTTTTTTACTGAGTTGTACTGAGATGGAAATCTCGGGACAGTACGTTTCTGGCAGAGCTTCGGAATGGACGTTATCCATTTCGCTAGTATGTACCAGAGATTTTTGTGAAAGGGAATATTTGATAATTGCAGAATTTACTGTTTATTGAAGTGAATATTGAGAGATATTGTATCTGCTATTCAAAGCCTTGGATATAACGGCTCGCTATGTACTGTTTATTGAAGTGAATGCGCTATGGATATCTTATACCTGATGCTGTATGAGTATATTGTGAACTGTTGATACTCCATGACTTGTTATGAAATGTCGTCCCATGATGTTCACGTGAGTTTGTCGTATTAAACTGTATAACGTTACCAGGAGTTCCAACATTCCCTGACTCCTACGTTTTGCTGTGGTGTGTGATTTCAGTCTGTCTAGATGAAAGAACTCTTAACATTCGCGTATGCAGAGATACATATCTACACACTTGTCGGCCATCCGTAAGCCCGACCACAAGCTGATTGCCTTCCTCAGCGTAACATCAACATTATCTTCTTCCACCACTCACGCATCATTAACAACATGCTGTAGACACTAAGTGGAATACTTAATAAACCAATATTCTACAAAGTCGCTGGTAAAAAGATGAAACATAACAAACGCTTCTGCTGAGAAAAATAAGGCAGAACAATCTATATGGCACAGGTCTGTCCTGATCGCTAGGTGGGCTGTCTTCAGACAGGCTGAAAATCCATCCGGCTAAGATGGCAGATGCACTCTAGACCACCACTACTTGCTATGTGGGTTGTCTTTAGACAGGTTGAAAATCCATCCGGCTAAGATGGCAGATGCACTCTAGACCACCGGCATCTTTCCCGCAAGCCCATGATCACATGACTGTGACTCAAATTCACGAGGTTTGATTAGAGTTCTACATTGTAAACAAGTCTACTGGTTCAGCCTTTAGCAGAGCATCCATCTGTTATGGCTGTCGTAAAACATACCATGACAATAATATTATTGATCTACGCAACAAGCCATGCAAGTTATTGTAATAAAGAGCTAAAGAGGAACTTCAAACAACAGTTGAATTCATCATGAGAACTCGTCTGACGGTGTAAACATCAAAGATGCGATCGCAAGAATAATAATAATTGTAATAAAGACATCACATTTAGACTATATTAAACAATTCATTTGTTTCCCTTGAGCTCCCCCAGAAGCACTGGTATTCAACTAATTTATGCCACATCCTCCTATCCTGCCATTTGTTCAACATCATTCCATGTCTTTTGTGTTCTTCTCACTTATGTCTCCACTTCTTGTCACCATGTGCTTTTCGGCCTCCTCTACTTCTCTTACACTGTGGTTTACAGAACAAGGATTGCCTTGTAATGCTATCAACAGGTTTCCTCAATGTGTGTCCTATCCATCACCAGCTTCTTCTTCTCATCTCTTGCTCCACTGGCACTTGTCTTATTCCTGTCATCAATTCCACATTGGTGACCTTGTAATATCATTTCAATCTCCCTATTTTATGCCAGAAATGATTTATGGAAGTCCGTAACTTTTTGGCTGTCATTTTAGTTGTCAGATCCATACAACAGGACTGCCTAGACACCTAAGTTGAAGTTTCTGAATTTTGTGTTGACTTGATTTCATTTGCTTTCCATATATTTCCCAACACAAAGAAAGCTCCTCTAGCTTCTTTTATTCTTATTTTCATGTCATTGTCTGATCCTCCTAAGTTTATCTACGAGTATTGTTGCCAAAATATGAGCATGACTTTACAATTTGTAAGGGTGCTTCTTCAAGTTAAGTTTTGCTATCACTTCATTTATTCTCATAATCTTCGTTTTTTCCCTGTCTTTTCAGACCCAGTTGTTGTGACCACTCACAGAGTATTCCATTCTGTCTTGCTCTAATCTTCCATCAAGTATTTTCATTCTGTCTTGCTCTGGCCTTCCATCAAGTATTCCATTCTGTCTTGCTCTGACCTTCCATTAAGTATTTTCATTCTGTCTTGCTCTGACCTTCCATCAAGTATTTTCATTCTGTCTTGCTCTGACCTTCCATTAAGTATTTTCATTCTGTCTTGCTCTGACCTTCCATCAAGTATTTCCATTCTGTCTTGCTCTGACCTTCCATCAAGTATTTCCATTCTGTCTTGCTGTGACCTTCCATCAAGTATTTCCATTCTGTCTTGCTCTGACCTTCCATCAAGTATTCCATTCTGTCTTGCTCTGACCTCCATCAAGTATTTTCATTCTGTCTTGCTCTGACCTTCCATCAATTATTTTCATTCTGTCTTGCTCTGACCTTCCATCAAGTATTTTCATTCTGTCTTGCTCTGACCTTCCATCAAGTATTTCCATTCTGTCTTGCTCTGACCTTCCATCAAGTATTTTCGTTCTGTCTTGCTCTGACCTTCCATCAAGTATTTTCATTCTGTCTTGCTCTGACCTTCCATCAAGTATTTTCATTCTGTCTTGCTCTGACCTTCCATCAAGTATTTCCATTCTGTCTTGCTCTGACCTTCCATCAAGTACTTTCATTCTGTTTTGCTCTGACCTTCCATCAAGTATTTTCATTCTGTTCTGTACCTGGCTATGGTTATGGCTCAGAAGTCAGGTCGCTGGCAAAAACTGTGGATCCCTGGGTCCTGAAGGGGAGCCAAGAATTGTAACACTGTAACCTACCAAGTATGTCACAAAAGACAACTAAGGAGGGTTAGACATGGAGCTGGTTACCCTGTCCTGTGAAAAATTCAAGCCAACCCCCTTCCCCCAAACTTACATAAACAACTCAATCAAAGTAAGTAATTCAAATTTTTAGGATGGAAGGTCATCTAACAAAGAAATTAACGATGTGGTCCAGAGAAAGCTGAAAGTAGTCTGTGCTGCTGACTCATCTTTTTTCCTCCTAGGAAAATCTCCAGACTTGGCAGCTGGAATGTTCATACACTAAAGGAACATCAAAAGACTGCACAAGAGGCAGCAGAAATGTAGACAATTAAACAATACTGCCAATAAAATGTTTTTACAAATAAATGCTGGTAAAGACAAGAGCTTAGCTTGATTTTAGATGTGAAGATTAGAGTTTATTACCCATGGTAAACCCACCCTGGACTTCAGGCATAGCTCTCTGATACTGATCCGTCTCACTACAGAAGATAGTGAAGGCCAGCCTCTTCATCATCTGTGACCGCAGTTCATACTCCTGCTCCTTGCTGCTGAACAGGTTCAGGGAGCCTGTCTGAGTGATGGTCACACGTCCTGAACATTAGATTGGAAAGAGAAAAAAACATTACAACTGCTCTAGAACAAATTCACGGACACAGGCAAGTTAAGACTGGTAGACACAAGCATTAGAAAGGCATGCCACATAAATACAGAGTAATCAAAGCGGCAAACTGTTCAGATAAAAGTTATAAAGAAATTTAAATAAAGCAAAAGCAAATATGATGGACTTTCAAAAGAAGAAAAACAATGCTATTACCTGAAGCAATGAAATAAAAATCTGGATATTAAATAGAAATTCAAATGTCCTGTGCACCCAAACAAACACCCACACAAACAAACATCCACACAAAAACAAACACACGCTAATACATGCACAAAACTGGTTAATTATTGTACATGCAGTCCCCGGGTTACGACAGAGTTCTGTTCTTACGTCTATCTGTAAGTCAAATTTGTAAGTAAGTTGGAAGAGTTACGTACGAACGTATCTAGCATCAGTTAGTCAAATGTTTGTCTTAATATATAGTATATATTTTACCTTTCAATGCATAAAAAACATTAAAGAAACAATTCTTAAACAGTTTAGATAGAAAAAAAAGATAATGATTAAAGGTTAACACTTACTCTCGTTCCTATTGATGTCTTGACTACCGGAAGGGGCATTCTTGATTAATAATTAAGATGACATTAATTGGATGATGCGTGAGAAGAAGATGGAGATGTGGCTACTGTTAAAGATGATGGGCCTGATGTTGGAGAGGACGGACCTGGTGCTGGAGTTAGGGTTTGATTCTGCTGCTGGAAAGTGGGGGTTTACTTTTGGAGTCAATTTCTTGAAGTAGACAGCAAGGGAGGTTTGAACAGAGCTTTTCTTTTTCTCATCATAAACGACCTTGTAGCAGCTGAGGCCATCGGTAACTGTCCGATAAACTTTGGTGAACCTCTCTGCATTAGGATCTTGCTCCTCTAACTTTGCCATCCCTGCTTCAATGAGACGAATGGCTTCAGCTAACTCCTTCGTCAAAAACTTCTTGGGTTCTGGGGTTTCACGTCTGTCCAACGTTTTATTATTTCCCCTTTATTTTCAGTCGTGATCGTTTTCCTTTTCTTTGATGCACCACCATCACGTGCATCGGATTTACGCTTTGGAGGCATGGTTACGAGAGTAAACACAAGAAACATGTAAGCCAAACAACACGAATAACACACACAACACAGTGTTAACAGCAACGTGATCTGACTTAAAATGGCGATGGCGTTGTCCTTCCTCAAGTCGACGAACCGCTGAAGACGCGCAATGTTTTGATGTGCGCTGCAAAGCCCAATAGTGCGCCCATTCGTTATTACAAACCACTGTATGTAACTCGAATTTTGAATATAATAGGCTTTACGGCGGTCGGTTCGTAACTAGGGATGTTCATAAGTCGGACGTTCATAACCCAGTGACTGCCTGTATAACTTACATTTATCTATCTATTTATTGAGGATTGAAGTTAGTAAAAAAAAAAAAAATACATACACATTCAGAATTGTTCATTCATGAATCAACATACACATTCAGAATTGTTCATTCATGAATCAACCATCAGCTCCCCATGGAGCATAGGCCTTCAACAAACTTGTACCAAGTCTTCCTGCCTGTGCCATCAGCTCAAAGTCTTTCCATGTCCTCTTCATCCCCTCTCTTTCACTGTGGATTCCAGAATGAGGACTGCCTTGTAATGCTATCAACAAGTTTCCTCAATTGTGTCCTTTCCATTGCCAGCATCTTCATCTCATTTCTTGTTCCACTGGAACAAGTTTGATACATGTCATCAGTTCTACATTACTGATCTTGTCATACCATTTCAATCCGTCTATCGCACGTAAGCAACCATTTATGAAAATATATATATATATATACTTATTGGATGTTGTTTTTATTGTTCACTATGTTTCACAGCCATACAATAGGACTGACTTGGAAGTTGTTAACTACAGAATTAATGATAAAAAGATAGGATTAAGATCCGTGTAAAAGACATACACAACTAAGATGGTTTGGCCATGTTTGCAGTATGGGAGAAGATCGGCTACCATGACAAGCATGGGAAACTGTGAGCTAAGGATCCAGACCTCCAGGACGACCCACAGTCCACTGGGAGTACAACATCAGACAATCTTTGAAGGACTGAACACTAGAATGGAACCAGGCCAGAAAGAAGACAGCCGATAGGATAGTATGGGGCTCTCTTTTCCAAACCTCTACACTTCACGGTAGAAGAGAAACAACTAAGTAAGTTAGTAAAAGACATGAATGCATACACCTAATGGTGCAGTACTGGATGATGATAACATCACAACATGAGGCTCACCCATCAGGTCTTTGAAAGTTGTCTTATCATGAGTCATAAGGTTGTCAATGATGACCCGCCAGAATCCAATGCTGTGGACATCCATCTGAAAGAATGATGGCTCCAAGAACATTTCAAAGGCTTCCTTTCTCCATGCTCGACGAGTGTACTGGTACCCTGATATACTAGACAACATCTGGCTGCATGCTCGATAGCTTGGCAGGTTGTGGGAACTGATGTAAGAGATCACAAGAGTACTGGCTTTAGCTGAAGGAAACTTCTAAGAAACATGAAACATTATTAAAATATGCAACAATTAAAGATTCTGGTATCAATGTATAAACCCTGTAGAACCACACACCATTATGGTGATCACAGCAGCATTTTCCCCCAAAATAAAAAATTACTGCTACTTCCCACAAAGCTTCAGCCTTCAAACAGGTAATTGTTTTCTTACTTACTTACTTAGTCGTTCCCCTTCTACCGTGAGGTGTAGAGGTTTGGAAGAGAGAGCGCCAGACCATTCTATCAGCTGTCTTCTTCCTGGCCTGGTTCCATTCTAGTCCTCGGTCCTTCAAAGATTGTCTAATGTTGTCCTCCCAGCGGACTCTGGGTCGTCCTGGAGGTCTGGATCCCTGGCTCTTTGTTTCCCATGCTTGTCGTGGTAGCTGATCTTCTCCCATTCTGCAGACATGGCCAAACCATCTTAGTTGGGACTGTTCTATTTGGGTCTGCAGCGGATGGGATTTTAGGCCTTGACGGATCGTCTGGTTGCGGACCATGTCTCTTCTTGTTACTTCAACCACTTTCCTCAGATACCTCATTTCTGAGGTTTGGATCTGGCTTTTGTGGGTTGTAGTCATTGCCCACGACTCGCATCCATATGTCAAGACTGGGACATAGGTGGGTAATTGTTTTCAAGAGTTATAATCCTATCAGTAAAATTCTCCAAATCTTTTGCCCGAATACCATCACCAACCAAGAACTCCTTACTTGGAGCAACCAAGAGGATATGCACACCATTATAGTTGTCAGATGCTGGAGTTGGGTTAGCCACGTCCTCAGAAGAGAGCCTGATGCCATAACAAGCACAGCTATGCTATGGACCCCTGAAGGAAAGCGAAAGAGAGGTCAACCAAAAACAACTTGGTGGAGAACTGTGGAGGCTGAGATGCAAAGAATGAGCCAGAGCTGGGGCACTGTACGAAGGATGGCCGCCGACCGAACAAAGTGGAAGCAGTTTGTTGCTGCCCTACAAGGCGCCACCAGGCGTGATGGCCACTGACTGCTTTGACAGTCAACGGCTAAGGATCAAAGAAGAAGAATCCTATCAGTGTACTTTTTTCCAGTTGTGTGATTTCCCTAGGGTAAACTTATCTTATATCTCTCTTGGATAAATTAAAAAAAAAAAAAAAAGTTAAAGTTGTATACAGCACAGATTCACCCAACACACGTGTGATTTTTGTCCCTCACATCATCACCACCATTACCCTTCAGCTCCCTAGGGAACACAGGACTTTAACAAACTCAGTCCAAGTATCCTACCCTGATTTATCCAGTCCAAGTATCCTACCCTGTCTTATCCAGTCCAAGTATCCTACCCTGTCTTATCCAGTCCAAGTATCCTACTCTGTCTTATCCAATTCAAGGTCTTTCTGTGTCATCTTTATTCCTTTCAGGTCTGCTTCCTATTCCTTTCTCCATGCTTTTTTTAAGCCTCCCTACCCTCTTAGCCTGGGGATTTCAGAACAAGGATTGCCATGTAACACTATCAGCTGTCATACCCACAAATTGTGTCAAACTTAAATTAACAATTTCAAATCCTGTTGTGAAAAATCTAAATTTTGTATAAATATTTTAGTTCAGTCCTAATGTTTTAATTCCATATAATGTTACTGTTTGTGTGGTCCCAGGTTCAGTCCTAATGTTTTAATTCCATATAATGTTACTGTTTGTGTGGTCCCAGGTTCAGTCCTAATGTTTTAATTCCATATAATGTTACTGTTTGTGTGGTCCCAGGTTCAGTCCTAATGTTTTAATTCCATATAATGTTACTGTTTGTGTAGTCCCAGGTTCAGTCCTAATGTTTTAATTCCATATAATGTTACTGTCTGTTAGGTCCCAGGTTCAGTCCTAATGTTTTAATTCCATATAATGTGTGTCTGTGTAGTCCCAGATTCAGTCCTAATGTTTTAATTCCATATAATGTTACTGTTTGTGTGGTCCCAGGTTCAGTCCTAATGTTTTAATTCCATATAATGTTACTGTTTGTGTAGTCCCAGGTTCAGTCCTAATGTTTTAATTCCATATAATGTTACTGTTTGTGTAGTCCAAGGTTCAGTCCTAATGTTTTAATTCCATATAATGTTACTGTCTGTTAGGTCCCAGGTTCAGACCTAATGTTTTAATTCCATATAATGTTACTGTTTGTGTGGTCCCAGGGGGTCTCACAGGAGACAAAGAAAAAATAGGACTACTGCATTCTTAGGCAACTAATATGAGATTATGCGTGGGTCTGGCACCTCACCATATAAAACACATTCCAACAGCAACCTCACCATATAAAACACATTCCAACAGCAACCTCACCATATAAAACACATTCCAACAGCAACCTCACCATATAAAACACATTCCAACAGCAACCTCACCATATAAAACACATTCCAACAGCAACCTCACCATATAAAACACATTCCAACAGCAACCTCACCATATAAAACACATTCCAACAGCAACCTCACCATATAAAACACATTCCAACAGAAACCTCACCATATAAAACACATTCCAACAGAAACCTCACCATATAAAACACATTCCAACAGAAACCTCACCATATAAAACACATTCCAACAGAAACCTCACCATATAAAACACATTCCAACAGCAACCTCACCATATAAAACACATTCCAACAGCAACCTCACCATATAAAACACATTCCAACAGAAACCTCACCATATAAAACACATTCCAACAGAAACCTCACCATATAAAACACATTCCAACAGCAACCTCACCATATAAAACACATTCCAACAGCAACCTCACCATAAAAAACACATTCCAACAGCAACCTCACCATATAAAACACATTCCAACAGAAACCACAATAGAAACCACAGTTGCAAGAGCACATGAATGAAATATCTGAGGTAAAAAAATAAAAACCATTCTAAAAGTAAAATATATTCATTTCCATGGTTTCTGTGTTTGTTGTTGTTGTTTAACTAGGGCTGCTGAGCTTCTCATTCTTTTGCAGCCAATACCAAGTTGAAGACTTCTTGGTATTATCTACACTGTAGATCTAGGATTTCCTTTGGCTTTTCTGCCATTCCAAACTGTGCAGATTTGAAATCATGAGCTCTAGTTTGGCTTGCATTTAAAGTACTGTCATATCTGATCCCAAGCTAGGAGTAAAAAGCTCGTGGCATACTGTGCATTTCCCACCATCCAAGGGGGCTTTCCAACGATGCAGAGCTAAAATACTGTGCTCTGGTTCTGGGCTCTCCCAATGAATTGTCATGTCCTGCACAGAGCCACTTCTCAGCTCCCCCTGCCTATCACTAGGTCCATAGTGCGATCCTCCAGCATGCAGACAACCAGGTCAAAGCCAAAGAATTACATCTGGGGCTCAAGTGACTCCTCCAAACTTCTAGTGTGCAATGCTGGGTTCTCAACAGGTTTCACCACAGAGGGAATCCCTGGGCGTGTGTGGATGATTTCAAGAGTCAATGAGGATGTAATTAGCATCACAGAGGTTGACTTCCACATATGTATATTGTAGCATTGCGCATAGCTGGTGGTCATATAAGGACGACTCCAGATATGCCTCCATGCATAGTTTCTGTGGTTAAAAAAACAGAGCATACTGAAATTGAAGATTAACGGTTTGCTGTCTCTGGAGTTTGATTTAAAGAAAGCGAGTGTTCTGAGAGTAAAACATTTTCTTTTCTATGGTATCTGATGTACACAAAAAGTACAATCTAGAAAATGAGGAATGTTCTTACCTATGATGTCTGAGGTAAGGAAAGACATTATAAAGCAGAGTGATGAGGAAAGGTGCCACTTTGTCCTTCTCATCACTGTTGTATATCACATCAAGAATAGGAGCTGTAAGCTGCAGAAAGATGGGCAGATTTTTAATTAAGTCAAACCGTCAAATATGGCAACATTTTTTATTTCATCAGCCAAGAAGACAATTTACTTCTTCTTCTTTGATCCTTACTCAGTGATTGACAAAGCAATCAGTGACCATGATGCCTGGTAGCGTCTTGTAGGATAGCGATAAACCATCTCCGCTTTGCTTGGTCTGTGACTATCCTTCATGCACTGCCCCAACTCTGGCTCATGCTTCTCATCTTGGCCTCCAGAGTTCTCCACCAGGTTGAATTTGGCCAGCCTCTCTTCTTTCTTCCTTCTAGTGTCCACAGCATAGCAGTTCTGATGATGGGATCTCTTCTGAGGACCTAACCAACCTGATTCTAGTGTCTGCTCACTATGATCATGTGCATATATCCCCGATTTCTTTCAAGCAGTTCTTGGTTGGTGATGGTATTCAGCCAAAAAATTCTAACACTTTTTCCTTCGGCAGATTGTGTGGAAAGAGGACAATCAGGACATTTCCTTTACTGCTACTCTCCAGCATTCAGCACCGTAGTGAAGTACACATAGAATGCAACTCTCATAATATATCTCTTAACTGATTCTGTACACGTCTTTTTAAAGACACCCAGTTCATTTCCTCTAGACGCAATGTCTTTTAAAAGACGCTAACCAATTTCAATACTTTTTCCAATCCAGTATTTAATTCAGCATGAAAGTAAACACCTTTTTAAGCATTTTTGAATGTTCTTTGTTCACTTTTGGTGGGAATGTCTGTGTGATAGCTTAATTTTTATTCATGTTTATTAGTAATAAACAATGGGTGAAAATACACAGAATGGTAGCAGTTTACAATCGAAACATCCAGTTTGTTTAACAGCTATTCATGCCCGAGATTGGCTGGGAACTGTATTAGACACAAGTGAAAGTGACATGAGCGAATCTTCATCAAATTCTGATACTGAATTTGAAATGGATAGCAATTCTGACGAATCTATAATAAGTGATTCTGAAGCAGGTAGGTCCAAGCAAGACAAAACATAGGAAAGTTGAGTCTGAACCAGTAAAATCTGTTTGGGGGAGTGTGACGAAAGTACTGAGATTCTGTCTTTCAAATGGCCCATGTCTTTTTCTCCTTGCATTTAGTTCACTATTTTTAGGAGGGATTACAGGAAATCCTTCTCCATGTTTCTTCTCCTTCTATTATTTACGTTTTTTCAAGATGAGATCACGAGGGAGTTTGATCTCATCTGCTTTATGGTTCTTCTTTATGTGTTTAGAATGGGGGGTGTAGGGAATTAGACAGCAGTTTTCTAGAAGAAAGATTATAGATGCTAGATCAGGATTGGCACCAGATTGTCTTTTTTTTAAAGATATTGCGTGGCCATATACGCATTTTTCGGGAGTTAAATTATTTGCGGCCATTTTTGCTTCATTTCCGCAGTATAGGGCTAGGACCAATTCCCGGTTCTTTGTCTAGCAGAAACTGGTTGCATCAGAAAGATCTAAGGTTCTGATTGGCTGAGAGATAACTGCAGTTGAAATGCAGAGCTCTCATTGGCTTTACAACCACGCCGCGCATATGACGTCACGAAGTCGGCGCGTGGGGGTCTTGATTATAAAAGGCCTATATTTCATAGTTCTTTCTCTTTTAATGAAAATTAATTGCCAAGCCGGTTGCCAGTCAAGTCGATTGCCCTTCAGTTGGACATTCGAGATTTGGTAAGCATGAATTTTTGCGTGAGGACTTTATTTAATTTTTCTAGTCCTAGCCGATCATGTAAGTTTCTTTGGGCAGTTTAGTTTAATTTAACTCCAGAGCCATCAATTCGATCTGAGTGATAGACATGAGAAACTAGGTCCATTTAATTCCTTGTTGAAAGAATAGCGGCATGGTTTAAAAGTTGAGATATCACCGCTTTGTATTATTGCAAAGTCGGTCGGGAGAGAAACTCGCATCTGCGAATTTTATTTATTTACAGAATAGTCGGGAGCGCGTAATGTGTATTTTTATTTGTGATTTTAGTGAGAGTATTGATGCTCGCTATTTATATAGTTACGCATATATCTGTGGACGGGAGTGAAAGAGGCATAATTTGGAAGCGCGTGGGCGCGTTGGTTACGGAATTGTTATTGATACGACGTTCAGAGGGACGAGGGGGAGATAAGCACGTGGTCATAAAATTACAAACACGTGGTTGAACTACGGGGGTTTTCAATTTGATAACCAGGGGTTATGTATAACTTTTGACGGCATGTAGATGCTAGCGTAAACAGGGTTATAGGTTATTGATTGTGCTTTGTTATTCTGTGTATTCAGACGATGGAGATGACATTTATTTATGTTAAGGGAATTATTTTGTATTTCATTTTGAATGTGATTACTATTATTGACGGGAATTTTAGGAATTCCTTGAGAAGGCTAGTTTTAGTTGTGTTAAACATTACGGCATTAGTGTCAGCGTAAGAAGTAGGCCACAGTACGTCTGCCCAGATGGGCCATTGAAAATATGGTTGTTGCTCGGAGTTAGTCAGGCAGAACAGGCGATCTGGGTTAGCCAATGTTTACCTTGTGGGCTCAGGTAGAGAAGGGAGCTCAGTGGGGGGGGAGCGGACTTTGTTTGCATGATTTTGTATGGTGGTGCATAACGGGAGAGAGTAGGGGAGCTGTATTGATTATAGACGGGGGAGACTTAAGTGTTAAAGACTTAAGGGTTTGTCAGGAAGTTAATTGTTATTTGTAATAGAGTATTAACGTTTTGTTTAGCTGTTGTTTTTGCTTTTGTCTAAACAGCAGGTGCCGGTTTTTTGTGGGAATGAGAGCGGAATTTTGAGACCACAAAATTTCTCCCACGGCAAAGTTGGGGCATTCGCAGAACCGCAAGGGTTTTACGTTAGTTGCCAGTAGTGGACGGAGAGGAAGAAAATACGTTTTTCCCAACCAGGGGAAGACATTTTCCAGCGAATAGGATTTTTGTGGATAAATCCTGAGCTCTGACGCTCGTTACACACGCAGATTTGGCAGGCTGCCAGCGTTGTAATTTTGTGTTCGTTTCTTCACGGCCATAATAAAGCCGACGGCCCAGTTATAGGTACTCGGGCAGGTAATTTCCGAGTGGTAGAAGTCCGCTACAGTTCCAGTCCAGAATCCAGTGGGGTTCTGTTAACCCTCAGTCATCAAGTCCAGAGTTAGTGGAGAGAGATAGGGTAAACATTCTCTCTACTGAAGTCAGCACAGATAGGCAGAACTGTTAGTTTTGGTGAATCATAGCAGAGGACAGCTGCTGAAGTTTAGAGGTGCAGTTAGTTGTGTTCAGGAGATTCCAGGATAGGCTGTGTAGAACCGAAGTCTGTGCAGAGATTGTGTAGTCACTTCACCGTCGTTCCAGCTATCAGTGGACTTAGAGTTAGAGTTAGAATTTAGAACAGCTAGTTTGGAGTGTAGGCGACATCAAGTGCAGTGTAGTTCATTTCAGTTAACCTTACCTTCTTTCTCCATACAGGTTGCAATTGTGGGAGAAGGGTTGGGGTTGATGCATTTTTAACTGTGCTTGCTTTTGTTTCAGGAGTGCATCCTCGCACTTGATGTATGGGACATGCATATGTTTGTTGTTTATAGGAGTATAATAAACTTGTATAAATTGTAGCTGGCATCAGTCATTTCCTTTAGTACAGTAGCTATATGTTGTCTGTACCTTGGTGTTTGTGAATCTTAATTGAACCTTATCCCCATAGGGTAGTTAGAGGTGGTTCGAGGCCATAGCAATTTAAACGTCCGAAGTGGCGAGGAAAGAATCAACCTCGGTTCTCAACCTCGGAGCCAATGGTCTCAACTTTCACATTTTGCACTATATTTCTATCTGAATCTATCATTTCAGTCTTTCTTCTTACTATTGTCTTGTCACTATAGGTAGACAGTCTCTAGTCCTAAATCCATTTCGTGACAAAGTGGGGGCTCGTCCGGGATCATCTTTGTTACGTTCAATTCTGTGATCGTGACAAAGTGGGTGCTATTGTCCGGTGAATCATCTTTGTTACGTTCAATTCTGTGATCTTGACAAAGTGGTGGCGTCGTCCTTGGGATCATCTTTGTTGGGATCAATTCTAGATTCATAGATTGTCTCTGTAGGAAGTTCTGAAAAATAGATTTTCTTTATAATATCCCCTAGACTTGAGCTATATTAAGACTGATCCAGCTATAAGTTTTTTTCCACAGGTTACAGTTAGTATAGATGATAGTGGTTGTAAGGTTGTTTATGACTTAGAAGTAATTGATGGCTAATGGAATTTTTTTCTTGACAGGAAAGTAAATTCGGGTTTTGGGTAGCTGGATAACTTGAATTTTTTTCAGGTAGTTATTAGTCAGACTGGGTGCTAGTCTGAGTGCGGGTTTTTGCGACAGCATATTCATAGTAGGTAACAGTAAATTTTTCTTGTTCCTTTTTTGTCATTTCCCCTCGTTGTGAGTACTGCTGATTTGTCAGGTAAGATGGCTGAATTGGTCAAGCTACTTACTGCATGGAAGGACGCAGCTAAAAGCATGGGGATGAATGAGGCCGAGACTAGGGCTTACATTATGAGGGAACAGGACCGGCAGACGGAGAGAGAGAAAAGGGAAGCGGAGAAAGACCTGCGTAAATTGGAAGCCCAGGAGAAGATAGCAGAGAGGGAAGCCCAGGAGAAGATAGCAGAGAGGGAAGCCCAGGAGAAGATAGCACAGAGGGAAGCCCAGGAGAAGATAGCACAGAGGGAAGCCCAGGAGAAGTTAGCACAGAGGGAAGCCCAAGAGAGGGAGAAGGCAGCAGAGAGACAGCATGAACTTGCCCTGCGTTCACTGGAACTGCAGTACCGATCTTCGGAAGGCAGTTCGGCTAACGGAGATTCTCCCGGAGCAGGGGCAACAGACACCTCAGGAAACGGAGGGCCCTGGATGGCAGCCATGAATTTTCTGATGGACTCTTTTCCTAACGGGAATGAGAAAATTGAGGTATTTTTAGAAAAATTTGAACGGATGGCAAAGGCATACGGGCTGGATGATAGTCTTTGGTGTCTCAAATTATCTCAATCTCTAAGAGGACATGCGTATGAGGTCTATAGCAAGATGCTGGTAGATGACCACGGTAACTTTGAGGCTCTGCGGAACGCCCTGTTACAGCGATTCCAATGGACTCCCCGGAAGTGCCAAACGATGTTTAGGGAAAGTCGACTGGAGAAGGGAGAAAGTTTTCCCCAATTCGCGGAGAGGCTGAGGAATTACCTCACTCGCTGGAGAGAGTTGTCGGGTTTGGCTAAATCGTTTGAAGGACTCGAAGAGCTCATCATGTGCGAACAGATAAAGGCCAACATGTCTCCGGACTTAAGGAAGTACCTGGCGGAGCAGGGCGCACAGCAACTGGACCAGATAATTCTATTTGCAGAAAGGTTCCAGACGGCCCAGGCCGAAGTACTGGGCCAGAAAAGAAAACACCCTGACCTGCCAGCCCCGGACAAAGGAGCATCTTCATCGCATTCGCCTTCCTCTTCAGCTCACCAACCGCAAGGGCCGTCTCGCAAGGAGCCCCCTCCCAGTCATAACATGCGCTCCCAGCCGCCTAACAGAACACAGGGGCCGACTTCTCATGAACCCGTCAGGAACCGGGGAGATAATGAGAGATATTGTAGGTTCTGTCGGACTACTTCTCATTGGACATCACGGTGCCCAAACAAACAACCCGCTCATCAGATGGCTTGTTTAAGGCCTGTGAGGGTGAAACAAGGGAAGAAGTGGAAACCCTTCCAGTCAGAGAAGTTGTTTTCCAACAGCGGGCCAGCAGAAGTGAACGGGACTGAGACAACATGCTTATTTGACAGCGGGCTTACATACCCCAGCATAGTCGCCCGACATCTGGTGAAGCCCTGGCAGATGACGAAGGAAAAAGTGAATATTGGTGGAGTTTTAAGGAAAGGGACTTCACAGTGCTTTCCGGTAGCCAATATTGAGGTGAAATGTAGGTTCGTGTCTGGCACCATCAAGGCAGCTGTAACGGCTCAGCCGGCCTACGACTTCATTCTCGGTAACCCATATTTGGTTTTGGGGAACCCGACCACACCGATCCTTGCTGATGCAAGGGGGCCTACTGCAGGCCAGAAACGTGAAAAAGGAGAACCCCTAATTCACGGAGCCCCGAGCGAGCTCAAACATAGCTGTCATGCCAAGGAGGGGTGCAACGCCTCTGACGACAGTGATATGTTATTTGCAGAGGCAAATTCGCCCGCCAGCCCTGTTCAGCCAACCGGCCAAACAGTGGTGACGACGCCTCTGATTCCGGAAGTACACTCTTTGTTGTCGGGAATTAGGCCCCCGATGGTATTAGCTCCTTCAAGTGAGGGACATACTGACAAGAGCGGTATTACATATGTCAACGACCAGCGCCGTCTTCATAGGGCACAAGATAGCGGTCTGAGCGAGCATATAGTTCCAACCAGCCCTGGAGCCCCATCCGACCAGCACTTTACTCAAACGGAGGAGGACAGTGATCTGAGTATCCGTTTGCCTATAGACGGAGATGGGCCCCACAACTCTCGTATCTCGTTTACAGGAAACGACTCTTGTAACGAGCAGCCTGAAAAATTGGCTATCTTTTCCAATTCGTTTCACGGAACATTGGAACCAGTTACTGAGAGCTTTAACTCAGATTCTCCGCGATCTAACGGGATCTTAAACCGTAAAGTGTCACTGCAGGACACATCCCAACTGACGCCAGTAACTCTTACAGGGGAGGGCAAGGTTGAAGGTAGAACCAGGGTGTTAGACGGAGAGCTCCCGTGGTCTACAGTTTCATCTCACCAACTTTTCAGGCCAGAAAAGAGTGAGAAAAGCGACCTTACGCATTTGCAAGGAGCTATTTTGGAGAGCTCTGTCCCGCTTCAGATTGGTAGGGGAAGAGCGAGTCCAGAACCGCTGCCAGGGGCAGATCTTACCTACCTTTCTTCACAGGTAGAAGCTATTGAGGTCGATCGTGATCCAATAGACACCCAGCAAGAAATCGGAGGCTCTACACCAGAGGAACCCGAGACGTTGCATCAGTTTTGCACGGTACCAGCAGTCACAACTCTGCTGACGCGCAGCGAGGAAGTCGCCATCACCAGGTCGCCACAGCGCCCGCCGGTCACATCAGCTGACCAGAACAGCCTTTGGACGGTCATAGCAAGGGAAAGTTCAGACCCGCCATTAGACGGCACAGGTCTGAAGAGAGATCAACTCTCCCAACGGAGCATAGGAGCTCATTCTAGGAGAGGAAGAAGGAGGAAACGCAAAAGAGGAAGGTCGAAGAACACTGAATAGGAGGGGTAAGGACAGACAGCCTTGTAGACAGAGTTAAGGGCCAGTGTGAAACACAGAGATTTCAGTAATGAGATCGATGCTCAATCTTCGAAGGTGGGAGTGATGTGACGAAAGTACTGGGATTCTGTCTTTCAAATGGCCCATGTCTTTTTCTCCTTGCATTTAGTTCACTATTTTTAGGAGGGATTACAGGAAATCCTTCTCCATGTTTCTTCTCCTTCTATTATTTACGTTTTTTCAAGATGAGATCACGAGGGAGTTTGATCTCATCTGCTTTATGGTTCTTCTTTATGTGTTTAGAATGGGGGGTGTAGGGAATTAGACAGCAGTTTTCTAGAAGAAAGATTATAGATGCTAGATCAGGATTGGCACCAGATTGTCTTTTTTTTAAAGATATTGCGTGGCCATATACGCATTTTTCGGGAGTTAAATTATTTGCGGCCATTTTTGCTTCATTTCCGCAGTATAGGGCTAGGACCAATTCCCGGTTCTTTGTCTAGCAGAAACTGGTTGCATCAGAAAGATCTAAGGTTCTGATTGGCTGAGAGATAACTGCAGTTGAAATGCAGAGCTCTCATTGGCTTTACAACCACGCCGCGCATATGACGTCACGAAGTCGGCGCGTGGGGGTCTTGATTATAAAAGGCCTATATTTCATAGTTTCTTTCTCTTTTAATGAAAATTAATTGCCAAGCCGGTTGCCAGTCAAGTCGATTGCCCTTCAGTTGGACATTCGAGATTTGGTAAGCATGAATTTTTGCGTGAGGACTTTATTTAATTTTTCTAGTCCTAGCCGATCATGTAAGTTTCTTTGGGCAGTTTAGTTTAATTTAACTCCAGAGCCATCAATTCGATCTGAGTGATAGACATGAGAAACTAGGTCCATTTAATTCCTTGTTGAAAGAATAGCGGCATGGTTTAAAAGTTGAGATATCACCGCTTTGTATTATTGCAAAGTCGGTCGGGAGAGAAACTCGCATCTGCGAATTTTATTTATTTACAGAATAGTCGGGAGCGCGTAATGTGTATTTTTATTTGTGATTTTAGTGAGAGTATTGATGCTCGCTATTTATATAGTTACGCATATATCTGTGGACGGGAGTGAAAGAGGCATAATTTGGAAGCGCGTGGGCGCGTTGGTTACGGAATTGTTATTGATACGACGTTCAGAGGGACGAGGGGGAGATAAGCACGTGGTCATAAAATTACAAACACGTGGTTGAACTACGGGGTTTTCAATTTGATAACCAGGGGTTATGTATAACTTTTGACGGCATGTAGATGCTAGCGTAAACAGGGTTATAGGTTATTGATTGTGCTTTGTTATTCTGTGTATTCAGACGATGGAGATGACATTTATTTATGTTAAGGGAATTATTTTGTATTTCATTTTGAATGTGATTACTATTATTGACGGGAATTTTAGGAATTCCTTGAGAAGGCTAGTTTTAGTTGTGTTAAACATTACGGCATTAGTGTCAGCGTAAGAAGTAGGCCACAGTACGTCTGCCCAGACGGGCCATTGAAAATATGGTTGTTGCTCGGAGTTAGTCAGGCAGAACAGGCGATCTGGGTTAGCCAATGTTTACCTTGTGGGCTCAGGTAGAGAAGGGAGCTCAGTGGGGGGGGAGCGGACTTTGTTTGCATGATTTTGTATGGTGGTGCATAACGGGAGAGAGTAGGGGAGCTGTATTGATTATAGACGGGGGAGACTTAAGTGTTAAAGACTTAAGGGTTTGTCAGGAAGTTAATTGTTATTTGTAATAGAGTATTAACGTTTTGTTTAGCTGTTGTTTTTGCTTTTGTCTGAACAGCAGGTACCGGCTTTGTGGGAATGAGAGCGGAATTTTGAGACCACAAAATTTCTCCCACGGCAAAGTTGGGGCATTCGCAGAACCGCAAGGGTTTTACGTTAGTTGCCAGTAGTGGACGGAGAGGAAGAAAATACGTTTTCCCAACCAGGGGAAGACATTTTCCAGCGAATAGGATTTTTGTGGATAAATCCTGAGCTCTGACGCTCGTTACACACGCAGATTTGGCAGGCTGCCAGCGTTGTAATTTTGTGTTCGTTTCTTCACGGCCATAATAAAGCCGACGGCCCAGTTATAGGTACTCGGGCAGGTAATTTCCGAGTGGTAGAAGTCCGCTACAGTTCCAGTCCAGAATCCAGTGGGGTTCTGTTAACCCTCAGTCATCAAGTCCAGAGTTAGTGGAGAGAGATAGGGTAAACATTCTCTCTACTGAAGTCAGCACAGATAGGCAGAACTGTTAGTTTTGGTGAATCATAGCAGAGGACAGCTGCTGAAGTTTAGAGGTGCAGTTAGTTGTGTTCAGGAGATTCCAGGATAGGCTGTGTAGAACCGAAGTCTGTGCAGAGATTGTGTAGTCACTTCGCCGTCGTTCCAGCTATCAGTGGACTTAGAGTTAGAGTTAGAATTTAGAACAGCTAGTTTGGAGTGTAGGCGACATCAAGTGCAGTGTAGTTCATTTCAGTTAACCTTACCTTCTTTCTCCATACAGGTTGCAATTGTGGGAGAAGGGTTGGGGTTGATGCATTTTTAACTGTGCTTGCTTTTGTTTCAGGAGTGCATCCTCGCACTTGATGTATGGGACATGCATATGTTTGTTGTTTATAGGTGTATAATAAACTTGTATAAATTGTAGCTGGCATCAGTCATTTCCTTTAGTACAGTAGCTATATGTTGTCTGTACCTTGGTGTTTGTGAATCTTAATTGAACCTTATCCCCATAGGGTAGTTAGAGGTGGTTCGAGGCCATAGCAATTTAAACGTCCGAAGTGGCGAGGAAAGAATCAACCTCGGTTCTCAACCTCGGAGCCAATGGTCTCAACTTTCACATTTTGCACTATATTTCTATCTGAATCTATCATTTCAGTCTTTCTTCTTACTATTGTCTTGTCACTATAGGTAGACAGTCTCTAGTCCTAAATCCATTTCGTGACAGGGAGAAGTAAGCGCAGGTGCCCCTTTTAATTCATTTAGATTTATGCCAAATAAAACACCAGGTGTTAATGCAAATCTAAATGACAGCTCTACACCACTAGACTGTCTCAAGGCTCTGTTGACAGATGATGATCAACTTTTATGTGATTCAATAAATGCATATGCATCATATAAATGCATGATGAACAATCCACAGAAAAGTAGGTCTACTTATTCAAGCTGGACACTTCTTACTATATATGAGCTGATAAAATTTGTGTCCATACTTATAGCAATGGGGATTGATGTACAAACAAGCATCAAGCACTACTGGTCGAGAAATGACATGTTTTATACTGCTTTTTATCAAAATATGTTCAAACGTGTACGCTTTGAAAGTATTTTCCATATAAGCCTGACTCTGAAAGTATAGCCAAAATAGAATCCTTCATGAATTTGCTGTTAGCAAAATTCAACGATGCATTTTATCCATTTGAAAATTTATCATTGGATGAAATGATTGTTGGTTTTACAGGCCGTTGGCAGTATAAACAAAATAATTGCAGTAAGCCAAAGAAATATCACATTAAAGTATTTGGATTGTGTGATCAAGTACTGGATATGTTTTAAATCTGCCTCCATTTAAAACCTCTTATAATTCAGAGGTAGATCTTGATGGAGGCATGGCAGTCAAGGTTTTTCAAACACTGCTGGCACAGTTTGGAAAAGGCCATCATGTATTTGCTGATCGATACTATACTACACATCAGCGGATAACTTACTGGATTAGCCAGAAAACATATTTTACGGGCACTCTAAATATAAATAGGAAACACTTTCCAGCTAAACTCAAGAGACTGAAGTTTCATCATCTTGAAACAAAATCATTTCTTGATGGCAATATCTCAATTCTTGTAACTGCGTAGAAAGATAAAAAGGCACAACAGACTGTGATTTTTGTGTCCTCCAAGGCGTCAGTTGAAAATATTACTAAAGCAGATAGGAGAAATGAATTTAAATGAAAATCCGAACTACCTAGGCATTATTTTTGATCGCCGTCTGACTTGGAAAAAACAGGTTGACAGAAATCGAATGAGAGCAAGTCAAAGAATGGCAATTATGAAAAAACTTGCTGGAACAACTTGGAGTGCAGATGAGAAAGTGCTTAAGACGTTGTACACAGGGCGAGTGAGGCCAGTTCTTGAATATGGCATGGCAGCATGGGCAACAGCAGCTAAGACAAACTTCGATAAAATTAGCAGATTCCAAAATCAAGCAATGAGAATTATAACGGGAGGCATGAAGTCAACACCTATAAAAGAACTCGAAAAGATTACATGCCTCCAGCCAATGACAGATAGAAGAGACTGCAGGGCTCAACAACAGGCCGAAAAATTCAAAAGACTAATAGACCACCCAATGTGCCATAGAATAAATGCTCTTAGAAGGCAAAGACTCAAACGAAGTAATTTTGTAGAATCAACCAAACCACAAATGAGAGCAGTATCCATAGATGAAATATCCACTGTTAAACCCATCTACACTGCACACACGCTTCCAGTTTGGAAACAAAATCGTTTCCCTAAAATGATAGAAAACATTCCTGGAATTGAAAGTAAAAAGAGCCAAACTGCAACAGATAGAAAATCCATAGCGACAAAATACATAGAGAAACATTATCCACGCAACACCTGGACCCATGCATACACAGATGGATCAGCAACTAATGCAAGAGAAAATGGAGGTGGGGGTGTCTTTCTGACCTTAAGCACTGGTGCAGAAAAAAGGCTGTCAGTGGCGACAGGATGATTCTCCAGCAACTTCAGAGCAGAGGCAGAGGCCTTGAAAACTGCAGCAGAGGTTATATTGACAGAAGAAACGGCAGAGAGACAAGTTGCTTTCTTTACTGATGCACAGTCAGTAATTGCAAC
Source organism: Oreohelix idahoensis (assembly GCA_024509875.1). Classification (NCBI taxonomy): domain Eukaryota; kingdom Metazoa; phylum Mollusca; class Gastropoda; order Stylommatophora; family Oreohelicidae; genus Oreohelix; species Oreohelix idahoensis. The sequence goes on from JAMPIV010010765.1 coordinate 414,393, forward strand.
GTTGAAAAGTCAAAATAATACAGACCTGGATGATCTCAGAGTAGTGCTTCACAAACTTTGTCAACGATTCAAAAGTGTTGTGATCCAGTGGATCCCATCTCATTGTAACATCGCCGGCAATGAAGAGGCTGACAGAATGGCAAAAGAAGGTTCACATCTACCTCAGCCTGATGCAAGCATAACTTTTGAGGAGGCAAAGAGTTTTATCAGAATCAGTTACAGAAACAAATGGAATGTAGAACATCCAGGGCACACACAGAATGATGCTTACTACCAGCTCCACAGAAGAGAACAAGTGGTAATCTTCAGACTCCGCACTGGCCACAACAGATTGAGATACCATCTATTCAACAAGCTAAAGATAGGAACTACCGATCAGTGTAACTGTGGCACTGATAAAATGACTGCTGAACATCTGCTTCAAAGTTGCCCCTTATATGTGGTACAGAGAAAGTGCATATGGCCGACGTCAGCTCCTTTCGTGGAAAAGCTTTACGGGGATTCAAATAGCCTCAAACTGACTACTGCTTTCTTTGAGAACATTCAAGTGGACGTCTGAGAGTGTACGAAGAAGAAAAGAAGAAGATAGGAGAAATCAGATGAAAACATAACCAAAAGTGATTCACGAATATAACATTTTTAAGAACGATTGCGACTGTGTCGATCAAATTTTGACCTATGATAATAATTTCAACAGGAAAACATGCAAATGGTGGGATAAACACTGTTCTATTGACTTCTAGAAATATGAGAACAGAGAAATCGGATATGGCCAACACCAGTACCATTCATGGAAAAGCTCTACAGAGATGCAAATAGCCTCAAGCTGACCACTGCTTTTTTTGAAAATATTCAAGTAGACGTCTGAGAGTGTATGAAGAAGAAGTACTGAATGTTAACTTCTCTTCAAAGAAAAGAATGTATGCAGTTTAAGAATAATAAAGTGAATATCTGTAAGCTAGTTCATGGGTTTTCACTGTGAACATGGAACAAGTGTCCTTAATCCTAGGGCTACAGCATTTTTAGATGACGGTGAGAGAGGGCTAGCCAGAAATTTCCCTAACTTAAACAATTTTTCTTTTTACACCCTCAGTCACCTGGAGTTCTACCAAATCATCACCTGTGATCTACTGGTAGAACGCGACTAACTGGTACCCTATCCCTGACCTAGATGAATTGATCGACAATGTTGCCAGTTGTGTAAATGGACAATCTGGCAAATACTCACCTCAGCGAGTAAAACAAGAGCTTGAACACTGTACTTTGAATCTGACACCTGGCTTCTTTGTACCTGAGCTTTAATTGTGCTCATCTCCTTCTTCATCTCTGCATAGCCAATGACAGTTTGAAAAACAGGGACACAATTATCAATAAAAATATTTATTTACAAATATTGTAAAGCATTTATATGCAAATGAAAAGAGTCACCTTTCAAACAAAACAAAGAAAAAGCAGTTGCTCTCAGGCAAGTGCTATAAATCTTACATTTTAAAAGACGATAAAATTTAGAATAAACTAAATAATGCCCAGTAAAATTATGATGAACATAATACACTGAATATGAATTTGATGTATGCTTAAATAATTTACACACTTTCCATGATAACAGCAGTGTGCTGCATTAGTTATAAACCATTTTCACTTAACTAGAATAAGTTTTTTGGTTCAGAATGGCAGTAAAGTAACACAAGTTTTTAAAACCTGGCTAGTGGTTACAGTAGCACTATAAACAATGTTTTTTTTTTTGTTTTTTTTTTAAAATGGCACATAGCTGACAATGGTACTAAAGTAAAAAGGCTGTTTTTAATTACGATAGCTTATGTCTCATATTAGCAATAATATAGTGTAGCAGTTTTTTTAATGGCTCTTGGCTGATATTTGCAAAAATGTAAAATAGACTTTTTTTTTTAAATGGTTCTTGGCTGATACTGGCTCATGGCAATAGACTTATGTAACAGTTTTTTAATGGCTTTTGGCTGACAATTGCAATACAGTAATACAGCTGTGTTTTTATTTTAAAATGGTTCATGGTTGATACTGGCTCATGGCAATACAATAATATAGCAGTTTTTTGAACAGCTGATAAAGTGAAGTAGTCGTGTTTTTTAAATGGTTCACAGCTTCACTGGCAATAGAGTAACGTAGCAGCAATGAAACAGAAAACGGTTCACAGATTGACTAGCAATAAGGTGAAGTAGTATTTATTTTGAATGGCTAAAGGTGGACACTGGCAATAAAGTAAAGTAGTATTTATTTTGAATGGCTCAAGGTGGGCACTGGTGATAAAGTAAAGTAGTATTTATTTTGAATGGCTCAAGGTGGACAATGGCAATAAAGTAAAGTAGTATTTATTTTGAATGGCTCAAGGTGGACAATGGCAATAAAGTAAAGTAGTATTTATTTTGAATGGCTCAAGATGGACAATGGCAATAATATAAAGTTGCAAGTTTCAAACTGGTCACAGCTTACACTAGTAATAATGTAAAGTAGCAGGATTTAGCTGGTCAAAGCTGATATTTGCAATAAAGTAAAGAGCAGTCTATCACTGATAATAAAGTAAAGTAGTATTTTTTTTTAAGTGGCTCAAAGCAGATGTAGCAATAAAGTAAAGTATTAGTTTTTAAAATGGCTTATGGTTGATAACAGCAATAAGGTACAGTAATAAGTTTGCAATATGGCTTAATGTTGATACAGTAGAACTCCATTTATCCGAACCCCATGGGACCGAGCATCGTTCGGATAATCAAATGTTCGGATAATTGGATTACATAATGTATCGAGTACATGTACACATATTTCTCAATATAATTAACCATCACAAGGAAAATACTCTATAAAACATATTTACTTGTACTGTAATAATAATACCCACACTGTATTAGATCACTGTATCACCAAAATCTTTCATTACACTGCAGTGCATGTACTACTTGTATTAATTTTTTTTTTTTAAGAAAGAGAAATGTTATCAAAATAACATTACAAACGATTCAAAATCAGGTGCAACTAACGTATACATGTACTTGCACAGATGTAGCCCACTATTTAAAATAATGAGGAATCCTCTTTTGCACCAAACTGGATAGTCTCCCTTTGGCTGCTAAGTCCCGCATTGTCTTCAACAGCAGAATCTGTGTAGGACAGCTGTCATCTTCTTGCTCGTACCAAGCCATCGCTGTTTCTAGTGCTATAAAGGCCTCTTCAGGATTTGGTCGACGTTTTGGGTTTTCTTCATAATCTACAAGTACATCATGTACATCTGAGGAGTCTTCATCATCGGTCACTACATGTATTTGGTTTTCTTCTTGCACAAAAGACAAAATTTCTTCGTCATTCAAAAACTGAAAACCAGAATCATTATCAACTTCTAGCCACATGTGTGCATCATCTTTGTCACAGTCCGAAAATGCGGGCATTGCTTGAAACAGTTCCACAACTTCATTTATTCCATCATCATTTGTGTCCACTGCAGTAGTTTCATTTCCTCCTTTTTTCCCAAGCAATCTATTCCAAGCCTTGTTGAGATTATCTTGTGACAGGGTGGTCCAAGCATCAGCTAACATATAGCAGCAGTCTTTGAGATTAAGCTTTTTGGAAAACGCCACCACACTTTCTTCATCTTCAGCCAACAATAAACGACGCAAGACTTCCTTCTTGTACATCTTTTTAAGCTTTGCTATAACACCCTGATCCATTGGTTGAATCAGTGCTGTTACATTGGGAGGTAGAAAAATTACTTTAAAATTTGCATCAACTGCATTCAATGAATCCGTCTCTGGATGAGATGGTGCATTGTCCAGTAGAAGAATTACTTTTCCAGTTTTTCTTTTCTTGTTCTCTCAACCTCTTCACATTTGGGAGGAACTGATTTGTATACCAATCAAGAAATATTTCACTATTTATCCAAGCACTCTTCTGTGCTTTGTAGCACAATGGGAGACATGTCACATTCTTTAAACGACATGGTTTTTTGGCTTTGCCGATCATTAGCACCGGTAAACGATGACTTCCACTGGCATTCGCGGCTACCAAAATTGTTACTCTCTCTTTGCACTTTTTAAACCCTGTGGCAGCTGCTTCGCTCTGAGATGCAAGTGATTTTTGAGGCAATGATTTCCAGTATAAGCCAGTCTCATCGGCATTATACACATCATCGAGTAAATAACCTTCTTCTTCCAAAATAGCCAAGAATGTTTCTTTAAAATTTTCAGCGGCAGTTGCATCGCTAGGTAAAAATTCCCCTTGAATCTCCAATTCTCGTATGCCATGACGAGATTTCAAGTTTCTTAACAATCCCTGGCTAGCCTTAAAGTCAGGAGGACCGTCAAGTTGATTGTTGAACTGAAGTGCCTTTTCACACAATAGAGAGCCAGAGATAGGTTACCCTTTGCTTCTTCTTTGCACAAATCATTTATACAAAGCCTCTTCCAATTTCAAATCTTTCGCATTCCTCATGGTTTTACGTTTCTTCGACCCATTTTAACTATCCAATTTCGATGCAAAACTCATAATTTTATCCTTGTTACTTTTGATGTCAGAGACGGTAGCTTTCCCAACATTGAAAATCCTCGCAAGTGAAGACACAGTTTCACCTTTTCCTAGTCTCTTGACAATTTCTGTTTTCGTTTCAATTGACAAAACATTGCGGTTCCTTTTATATGCTTTAGGCCTACTGGAAGATGCCATATCGAACAGAGAAATACTTGTACACCAAAATTATTCTGCTGTAGTAGCAGACACAATTATTTTAAGTTGAACTGTCTGTTTAGCCAGTGTTCTGCCTAGAACATACACTGGATTGGTAAACCAGATATTAACTGACTTTATGATCTAACTGACTTCCTGTACGTAAGCGACTGACCATTAGCCCATTCCATCCTCTACAAATTGTTCGCACACATTTGAAGCTTGTCGCATCAAAAGATTCAGAAATGGAGTCTAACGTGACTGGTTGCGCCTGATTTTTTTTTCTGGAAAAAGTGTTCGGATAATTGGATGTTCGGATAATTGGGGTTCGGATAAATGGAGTTCTACTGTAATGGCAATAAAGTGAAGTTGCAGTTTTTAAAACAAAATGGCAGCTCTGACAACAGCTTATGGTTGACTCTAGCACAAAAGTAATTCAAAAATTTTTTAAATAGCTCATGGCTGATGTTGGCAGCGAAGTAGAACTCAGATTGTAAACTGGCTACAGAGACAAAATTGAAAAAACATTTTCACCAAAGAAAGTGCAACACCCAAATATATATAATAATGCAAACCAAAGATTACATTTGCTTTACACCATCTCATGAACTAGCAAATACTGTAACTCACAAATAGGAGAGAAAAATTCCCAGCAAATCCCTGTAATTTCACAATTCACATCTCTATCACTCATCACTCACTCAAAGGACAAATTTCTCATAAATACTAACAAAATTAAAACATTAAACACAAACCAACCAAACACAAAAATTGGGAAAATAGAAAGTCAACTAGGGACCTAAAATATAAATAAATGAGCATCTTGGTGGCAGAGACAACAGAAGAGCCAATGATGATATTATGAACAACACAGACTAACATATTAAGGATAGCTCAGAGAATGATTCCTGAAGACAATAAAAATTATTATATACAGCACAGACAATAATGAGATTAGCACAGACAATAATGAGATCATATACAGCACAGACAATAATGAGATCATATACAGCACAGACAATAATGAGATCATATACAGCACAGACAATAATGAGATCATATACAGCACAGACAATAATGAGATGAGATACAGCACAGACAATAATGAGATGAGATACAGCACAGACAATAATGAGATGAGATACAGCACAGACAATAATGAGATGAGATACAGCACAGACAATAATGAGATGAGATACAGCACAGACAATAATGAGATGAGATACAGCACATACAATAATGAGATGAGATACAGCACAGACAATAATGAGATTATATACAGCACAGACAATAATGAGATTATATACAGCACAGACAATAATGAGATTATATACAGCGCAGACAATAATGAGATTATATACAGCACAGACAATAATGAGATTATATACAGCACAGACAATAATGAGATTATATACAGCACAGACAATAATGAGATTATATACAGCGCAGACAATAATGAGATTATATACAGCGCAGACAATAATGAGATTATATACAGCGCAGACAATAATGAGATTATATACAGCACAGACAATAATGAGATTATATACAGCACAGACAATAATAAGACTACAGGCAGCACGGACAATTTTGAGATTACAGACAGCATAGATAATGATATTACAGACAGCACAGACAATAAAGATGACATTACAGACATCAAAGACAATGATGAGATTACATAGAGCACAGACATTGGTGATATGTACAGGATAGACAACAATGATAATACAACAGACTTAATGAAAGTAACAGACACATCAAACTGAAGGGGTGGTTTACTAAATCAAAGACAACACTTTACAAATGCTCAACTTTGTGTTCAGATTTGCTCTCGATTTAATGGATGGCCTAATGACAAAACAAAACACCAAAAAATAAAAACAACAAAAACTTTCACTTCCCACAACCACAAGCCAGAATTTCCTCACGAAGTGGACAGAGGATACCACCTGGCAACCTGGTTCTATAAGCAGACAACATAGGAAAAAAAACTGGCTCTATGCATTCCCTAGCATTGCAAGTCTACTAAATCTACGTCTACATGCACAGTTACCACCTGCTGGTGCTACTACAGACACATCGGCTACAACGCGGACCGAGTCTTCGTCATCATGTGCCTGGTTGGCTGTCAAAGTGACCAAATGATGCATGTAACTACAAATACAGACTACTAGCACAAAATGGCCTTCAAGTGGTTAGTGGTATTCTGTAGCATTAGATTCAAATAAAAGAAAACTTTGTCTTCAGTCAAGGTGTATTAAATAAACAAATAAATAACTGTGTAAGTACCATGTATACTTGAGTTTAAGTCGAGAAATTTATTACTATTTGTTACCTTAAAAATGTAACCACGACTTATAGTCGAGTCAAAAAAAAAATATTCATGAAACCAGTCAGTGTTCCCCCCCCCCCCCCCACATACTGGTATCCTTCAGATATAAACTTGATGCATCATTAAATGTTTTTATCAAAACATCTTAAGTAATAGATGTTTGAATTTCTAAAGTCACAAATTTCAACTGCAGTATGCTTTGTTGGCTAGCCTCCTTCCTTTGATCTATGAGCAATACCATTACTACCTTCACTAGATTCACTATCATAAGTATTACTGTCAGAGTCTAAATCTGGCCCTTATTCAATATATACATCTGATACGGCCGCACCGTTTACGTCATGATCACACAACAAGTCAATGCTCACATTCAAAGCAAAAATTTAGACTGCCAAGAAAGCCATGCTTTAAAAAAATCACGAAAAATCATAATATTGATAGATTCTATAAAAACTTCAGAAAAATTAAACTTTAAATGTACTCAAAATCTATAACTTAGGTCTTGATAAATACAGAGATTTAGACTTTCTGGGCAGGCGATTTCAACGGGAAAAGGTTATACTGCAAGTGACAGAATTTGCAGAAAGCCACAGAAATTCCAATGCAATGCAGGAATTCAGAATGACGAAAAACTCGTTCGACCTATAATCGGGTCATTAATTGTGGAAGATTTTTTAAATCCTAAAGTCTAGGGGTCGACTTACAGTCAGATCAACCTATACACAAGTATATTTGGTATACATGTTGGTATCTAGACCAAATGGGGTCGAAGTGTATGGCGTCCGCATCAAATTCTAAAGGTAGTGGGTTTGATTCCCAGCAGAGGGAATATTATTTTTGAAAATTAATCATATCAGTTTCCCATTTCCCCAAATTGTTGCTAATCATGAGATCAGTTTTACATTTTCACTTCTCTAAATTGTTGCTAATCATGAGATCAGTTTTACGTTTTCCCTTCTCTAAATTTTCGCTAATCTCACAATCAGTTTCACATGTCCTCTTTTCTAAATTTGTGTCTGATCACAAAATCAGTTTTAGATTTTACTCTTCTCCAAATCTGTCCAAATAAATCCAGACTTCTGCACTGATTTTTCTTTACACAGTGAACCTTTCAAAATATCTGACTCAAAAACTATAATCATAAAAACTCTTACCCATCTCATCATGAGTATGTCCTTCATCTTCTGCTTCATTCTGGGGGCCTGGCTTAACGGCAAAGTTTCGTCTGAGCCAAGTTGTTTGTTCCAATGAGGACCCAGCTATGGCACTGATAGCCTCCAGGATTTTCTGGCATATGTCTTGTAGATCTTTTTGGTTTTTCTTCTCCTCCATTGCAGGTGTCTTCTGCACAAATTCATTCAGGATTCTAAAGAAACAGAGTGAGAAAGCAGAAAACTGACATTCAACTTGATTTGCTGTTGTTTAACTAGGGGTGCTGAACTTCTTGCTCTTTTGCAGCCAATATCATGTCGAAGACTCTTCGGTATTATCTACACTGTAGATCTAGGTTTTTTCTGTGGCTTTTCTGCCATTTCAAAAAGTTGAAGTCATGAGCTCCAGTTTGGCTTGCATTTAAAGGATCATCAAATCTGGTCCCAAGCTAGGAGGAAGAAGCGTGTGGCAAAATGTGCATTCCCCACCATCCAGGGGGGGCTCTCCCAATATACAGAGCTAAAATACTGTGCACTGGTTCTGGACTCTCCCAAGGAATTGTCATGTCCTACACAGAGCCACTTCTCAGCTTCCCCTGCCTATCATGGGTCTATAATGAGATCCTCCTACATGCTGTCAACCAGGTCAAAGAGTTATGTCTGGGGCTCAAATGACTCCTCCAAGCTTTGTGTGCAATGCTGTTCGTTCGTTCGTCAACTATAATGCTGTTATACCCTGTTCAACCTGAAAATTGATATATTGGGGTATATTGTGCGTTTAGTTTCTTCGATGCTAGCCGGTTGTTAGTCCTGAAAAGGACTCATCCTAAAAAGGACCACTAGCTGACTGTCTGGATTCCTCTTCGTTGTTTGTCCATTCGTGGTGCCGTGGCGTGTTTGTTACGCACAAATAATTACTTTTTTCCAAAGTCTTTGTATGATCGTTTTTCGTATGTATGATCATTATTTGACTGAAATGCATGTTATATATATTTTATGGTCAAAGGGACAGAACCCGATATATCGATACTGCTATTTTTTATGAGTTTACCTCCTCTTGTATAGAGACACGTTCGGTCTATAATGTCTTGAACGAAGCGTGACCATATCTCCTTATTTGGTAGTATCAGTCAACTGTTGTAGATGTTTGAAACCTTTCTTAACGCTTCTGTTCATGTCCATAAAAGGCGCGACTGTGTAAGACTTTTATCTCGAATGTTCTTAGAATCGTCTTATTGTGAACAGCGACTCAGAGATTGTCACTCTGCGCATGTCTCGACTTGGTTGTCGTTTGTTGTTCCGCCCAGGTCGGGGAGTTGAGAAATGGACTGATTAGCGAGCGGACGCGACTGCGTCTTGTGATTCTCTGAGGGAAATACATTGTCTTTGTGAGTTAGTTAGCTAACTAGACTATTTCCCCGTATTATTCAAGCCTGCCTGGAGGCATATGTTCATGGTTGATTTTCCGAAATAAGGTAATTCCTCTTGTATCGAACTTTAGGCTATCATCTAGAGGTTCGTCATTTTGTCGCCTTTTTGCTCGCCTGTGTGATTCAAAATGGAGAGGTACTTTGACTAGGATTAAGTCATCGGTATCTTTATACCTGAACTAGTTATAAGAGACCAACAATCCATGTATGCTACTGTAAACGGACGTATTGTATTAAGCATCAGGAAGGAATAATATTATATTGTCTATGAACATGATCTGCACGGTTGCAGAAGTTATATGTATTATTTATCAAGCTTCGCTATGATATTTGTTTTCCATACAACTATTGAGTATTGACTCCTACATGACTGTCAGTTAACATGAGTTTGAATGCTGCATTCGTTATACTATGCTGATGATAACATAAGTATCATGACTGTTTTGTGGCGTGCAATAAATGGTATAAACCTAAAGCGAAGTTACCATTTTTATGACTCTACACGTCATGTTGCCTGTGGTGTACCCTGAACTGTTCTACTGCAACACACACACCGCAACAATCTAAACCAGATAAGACACCCACATCTTGCATTGTAATACCTGGTGTCGATAGAGGTGGTAATTTGACGGCATCCTAATTCCACCCTTATCAGTGTTCCATAGTGTTTTTCATTTCCCGTCTCAGTATCTGGCTTGTGTGTTTTTGTTGGTTTTTGCCCTCCTCGTTTCTGGTTCTTGTGTCTTCCTTTTCTCCTGTATCTGAAATAGCGCTTTTTCTATTATTGATGGGAGTAGCTTTTCTAGTGTTTCTTCGATGACTTCTTCGTCTGATTGGTCGTTCGTTTTAGTTTCTCGTGTGTTAGATGTAATTTCCTCTATGGCTCTTCGTTCTGCTTCTATTCTTTTGAGTATTTCTGCGTTTTCTTCTTTCAGTTCTATCAGCTTCTTAACGTCTGTTTCTATTTGTTGCTGGATTCTTTTCATTTCTTCTATCATATGTTTAATGCTCTGTAGATCCATCACATCTTCTCCACTGACAGTTTTATCTTCGGGAGTCTGCTTGCTTCTATTCTCGACCTGGAGTTTTAGTTTCATTTCTTTAACTTCCGCTGTCAGCTGATGTAGCTGGCGTCTATCTGTCGTTCGCTGTTTTTCTGCAACATCAGCAGCCACTCTGTGTTTTGCCTCTTTGAAAGGTATGTTTTTAGACACCGCTTCCTTCAGGATACTCTTTGTTTCCTGGAACACAGGGCAACCTCGGTACCTTGCCCCATGATTTCCGAGGCAGTTTGCACAGGTACGGTTTGTGTTAATCGCTTTGTAATTGAGGTCCTCCTTCGCCCTGGGGCAGTCGCCATATTGGTGGTTTCCCGCACAATATCGGCAGACTGTATCTCTCCTGCATGTTTTCTTGGTGTGGGAAAATTGCTGGCAGTTGGAGCACTGCATCACCGGAGGGATATAGGCTTCTGTTCTTTTTGATGTATCTTCGAGTGTCAGTCTTTCAGGTCTTGTCACTCCTTCAATAGTTACTACCACCAGATTGGTATCTTTTTTATTCCATGTCTTTAACCTTTCAACTTGTATGATTTGGGCATTTGTGTTTTCCATTTGCAGGCAACTTTGGACTTCGTTTGCGGACCATCTGGTATCGACCCCTCTTAGCAGCAATTTCTTTGTTGTCTTGCCGGTCTCCATCACTACTTTTATCTGGTGGGGCAGCATGAATTCTTTCGGTCCGGCCTCCAGTTCTGTCATCAGCGAAGTTGTTTTATCCATACTGTTGAGCGAAAGCATGACTCCCTTTTTGTGCCTCCCTACTTTAGCGATGCCTCTCCTACCAGTTATTACCTCGAGGATACCTATCACTTTATCGTTGGGTAGGGCCCTGAGTGAGGCCTCACCTCCAGCCATCTGGGTGATCTTAACGATCCTCTCCTGTATCGTTTGTCTTGTTAGTCTTTGTTCCCTTTTCCGGTCTTGGTTAGAACAAGAATCATGTTCCTGTTCGTTGTTGTAAGGAGCCTTTTCTTTTGTCTGAGCTTTTGGATTGTTATCAGCTGTTGTTTCGTCCGGACTAGGTCTGGTCGTTTGCATCTCGGGGTTTTCGTTGTCAGCCCTCGCCATTTGAGGGTTGTTTTGTTGAATTTGGCACTCCTCTGCAACTTGGTGTTTCTCCGTCATCGAGTTACGGACAGCGTCTTCGATGTCTAAGCCTAGCATAATGAGCGTGGATGTTGTTGTTGTTTCGTATGGTGGTTGTGAATTCGCTCGTAGTTCATCTCTTGCCTCCTTCTGGCATTTTAGCCTTCTCATCATAACTCTTGCAATTTCGGTCATGGCTTCCTCTCCTCTTGGGCCAAGAGCTGCATCAAATTTTGCGTGGCTGTCAATTGTTGCCACCACCGTGGTGTCAGGAGCTGCATTGCTCGGCTTTTCAGGAGGTTCAGCCTCGACGCTAGTTTTTGGGGCAGCTTTGCTCTATGGTAATCTGTTCTTGTTTTGTGATGACTTTTCTTTGTTGTCAAGTTCTGGCGGGCTTTTATAAACTTTCTTCTTCTTGGCTGGTGGATTGGTACGAACCATTTCGTCTTCTGCGTACGTCCTGAAAAGGACGTTGGTTTTAATATATTGCTATCTGCCGTGTTGGGTTTTGGTTGGTGCAATGCTGGGTTCTCAACATGTTTCACCACAGGGGGAATCCCTGGAGGTGAGTGGATAATATCAAGAGTTAATTATTATTAAGTGTAATTAGCCTGCAAGACAGAGGTTCACTTCCACATTTGTATATTATAGCATTGTGCTTAGCTGGTGGGTCATATAAGGATGACTCCTGATATGCCTCCATGCATTCAACTTGACTTAGGCAACAGTGCATGTACGGGTGAACAAACAATCAGGCTCCAACATCAGGTTTTGCCCCATGTAATTCCCCAGACGTCTCGGAGGGGACTATAAAGATGCTTGTTGTTAGCTGAGGTGTGAGGTTTTGGCTTATCTATCCAGTTGATCTCAACAGCTTTATACTAAAAGGCGTTTGACAGGGTCCCCTGGAGTAAACTTTGGGACTGTTTGGCAAGGAAGAATATTCCAGCACCTCTGATTCATGCTATACAGAGCTTCTACAAGTCTTGCAGAAATTATGTGAGGACAGCAAACCATAAGTCAGAAGAGTTCAGGACCACCACTGGTGTAAGACAAGGTGATATCCTATCACCTTACCTCTTCATACTCCTTATGGACGATGTCATCAAGGCATGTAAGGAGAGAACAAGAAAGTATTCAGTGGGGTACTGGAAGATGAGACAGGTCTATATTTCAGAGCTGGCATTTGCTGATGATGTTGCCCTGATTGCTAAATCAGAGGCACATCTCCAATCCAACCTGCAAGTCTGGAAGGAAGAGCTGGAGAAGAGAGGGATGGTCATAAGCAGCTCAAAAACAAAATCCATGGTGATATCACGAGAAGAAAGAAAACATCAGATTAAGTTGGGAGAACAGGTCCTGGAGCAGGTCGACCACTTTAAATATCTCGGAGCTATTATAGACCAAAAGGGAGGCATCAAAGAAGAGTTGGCCACTCGAAAAGCAGCAGCTGGGAGACTTTTTTTCAGGCCATAAATTGAGGATTCCTCAGCAAGAGAGAGGTTGGTAAGAAAACGAAGATGGCTGTATACCGCTCCACCTATGTCCCAGTCTTGACATATGGATGCGAGTCATGGGCAATGACTACAACCCACAAAAGCCAGATCCAAACCTCAGAAATGAGGTATCTGAGGAAAGTGGTTGAAGTAACAAGAAGAGACATGGTCCGCAACCAGACGATCCGTCAAGGCCTAAAATCCCATCCGCTGCAGACCCAAATAGAACAGTCCCAACTAAGATGGTTTGGCCATGTCTGCAGAATGGGAGAAGATCGGCTACCACGACAAGCATGGGAAACAAAGAGCCAGGGATCCAGACCTCCAGGACGACCCAGAGTCCGCTGGGAGGACAACATTAGACAATCTTTGAAGGACCGAGGACTAGAATGGAACCAGGCCAGGAAGAAGACAGCTGATAGAATGGTCTGGCGCTCTCTCTTCCAAACCTCTACACCTCACGGTAGAAGGGGAACGACTAAGTAAGTAAGTAAGCTTTATACTACACTGGCTGTCATTCAATAGCTTTAATACTTCTTCATTCATTCATTACCCCTCAACTCTTCTTGGAGTACAGGCCTACAATCATTTGTACCAAGCCATCCTTCAATGGCCTTTCTCCAAGCATTTTTGTCTTTACAGCACCATGAGAAATGTTCAGCAGCTTTATAACAACTTGGCTGATATCCAACAGCTTTATAATGGTTTGGGGTTAACATTTAACACCGTGGCTGATATATAACAGCTTTATAGATACAATAGCTTTATAATAAACTGACTAACATACAACATCTTTAGAGTACCATGACTGATATTCAATGGGTGGGTTTGAAAAAAAATCGAAAAAAGTTTATTCGTCTTACGAGGACAAAAGACAAAGAAAGTAGTCTACGTTACGGCCACAAGGCCTTCGTCAGGAAAAGAAAGAAAGTGAAGGCTAGATAGGAGACATAAGAACTTAAAGAAATATTAAAAAAAAAAAAAAATAATAAAAAATAAAACCTAGGTACTTCCCTGAAGGCGGTTCAACAGCTTTGTACTACTGTGGGAGATATCCAATAGCTTTACAATGGTTTGGGGTTAACATTCAACAGCTTTATAATGCCTAATGATATTTCATACAAAAAAAAGTTTTTACAAATACTTCAGCCATCATGAATTTATTATGAAGATTTGCATAATTTATCAATAAAATGCTGAAAATCTGACATATTGACAGTTTATTCTATAGTCTGTGTGACATACTAATATGATGCTGACAATATGTGACATAGAAACAATGATATGACAACCTGTATGACAGACTGACAACAGAATGACATTCTGCGAGACATATGACAAAGTATTGAAAATGTGTGACATACAAGCTAATATTACGCTGACAGGTAACTTTATAATGTGTGTCACATACTTACAAGCTAATATTACTCTGACAGGTAACTTTATAATGTGTGTGACACCTTTTTTAACAACAGAATGATACTCTGAGTTAAATATGACAGTCTGTGTGACCTACTGACAATAAGATAATGTTTTAAGACACCAAACAGTTGGCATTGTGTAACACACTGGCAGTAAGCTGACAGTCTGGGTGATGTGATGACCACAAGCTTAAATTCTATATGACACACTGAAAACAAGCTGATATCTCAGGACATAACTACTGTGGACTTACTGTAAAAGAAGGAACAAGGCTGGAGGACTTAGGTTCATTTGCAGACATTCTTTCAGAAGACTCAACAAAGATGGCCAAGAGTCCAGAAGTTGAGAACTGCTGGTTGTGTGATGAACATAGGCAAAGAAAAACTGAAGCAGGTTCACTTCCAGAGGCAGGCCCTTCTGCTGAAAATATATGGAAACGAGGCATAAGACATAACACTTATGTAACAGGAAAGTAAACAAATGAAGCATTTCAAATATAAAATGGGATAACAGAAACATAAAAATGTTATTAAAAACCAAAAGTAATGTGATTCCTAAATTTGTTTTCTTAAAAATGTTCCCGAAAATAAAATAAACTGGAATAAATATGTATGTTTACGTTATATAATACAAGTGTATTCATTTTGCTGATTGTCAGACACAGCGAGGCGTATATCCTCCATATATGGAGGTCTTTTCCTATCATCATAAATCATCTCCCTTTGCTCATGACAAAACATGCTGCACTTACAACTGGGCAGACTGAAGCTACTAGGTTTTATACCCAGAACCTGGTAACTTTCATGCTAGAGGCACGTGCTCTAACCGTTTGGCCAAGTGGATGCTCCAGTTAGTCTATTACTTTTGTCTTTTTGCTATTATAGCTAAAGCCTTTATTTTCACTTTCTGTCACTATTGTTATCAATCACTTCCTGAAACTCCTTTTCACTTTTTGCTATTAAGACTATCATTAGTGTACCCATACCTCCGAAATCGATGAGTATCTGCCTGAATGGCAAGGGGCACCAGTCTCTGTGCAAGAAAAAAAAAGGGATACTCACGTAAAATCAGTCTCAGGTTAGACATAATAACCTGAGATTTCGCCTTGAGTAATAGCGGGCGTACGAAGAAAAAAAAATCAAAAAATCAGTGTATCCAATTTCTTCGGGCATGTTATATGAAGAAAAATGCTGAAATATCTTGTGACAACAGGAACAGCTGAAGGAAAAGGTGATAATAGAAGGACAAATAGAGAAAATACTTGTTACTTTGACATCACAGTATGACAAGAAGTCAACAACAGAATTCATGATGGACTGTGAACAGATGACTCACTACTTCATTGTGTGATGGACTGTGAACATATGACACTACTTCATTGTGTGATGAACTGTGAACAGATGACTCACTATTTCATTGTGTGATGGACTGTGAACAGATGACTCATTACTTCATTATAAAATGGACTGTGAGCAAGTGGCCATTATGGTAATGGACTGAACAGATGTCTCACCACTTCATTATGTGATGGACTGTGAACAGATGACTCACTACATTATGTGAACAGATGACTCACTACATTATGTGAACAGGCTGTGAACAGATGACTCACTACATTATCTGAACAGCTGATTTCATTACTTCACTGACTGACTATGAACAGTGACTTCAATACTCTGTGGCCTGATGACTCACCTTGCCTAGCTCACTCAGTGGTGGCTGTTTGATGGCCTGCTTGACAGTTTGGATAAGAGTGTCCGTGGGTAACACCCTGATAGCACTGACCAGTTCCACAAGCAACAGCTGATCACCACACTCAAGAAGATTCATCTGCCTCTGGAACAGTCAAACAAAAATCAAAATCATGAAATGGTTAAGAATTTTAACAAACTGGACAAGAATTTTTTACAAACTGAAAATGAACTTTAGCAAACTGGAAACAAACAATAACAAAGTGGAAGTGAAAGCATTAGTATATAGCTGGGTTAGTGACCATAAACCAATGAATTAGAAAAGCAAACAGTTAAATAAAAAAAAAGGAGACAATGTTACAACAAGGAGTTTGAAAACAAAGCTGAATAGCCTTCATTCTCTTGTATGGAGCTGAAATGTGGAAAATATGAACAATGAAAATGTATCCTCAATGCATTTGAAGGCAAAGGCATAGAAAATTATCATGTGTAACATGGAAAGGAAGGGAAAGAAAAGGAAAAATACAGACAGGAAGGAATGTCTGTCTTGTGGTCATATGAAGCAGATGGAAATCACCTGATCATGTGGTATGCATGAACAGAGACAGATGACCAAGACAAGCCATTGACCGAACTTCATGAGTACATAACCAAAAATTAGTACATCCAAGAAGGTGCATGTATGAAGAAAAACTCCAAAGTAAAAGAAAGACATAACAGCAGCAAGTAGCACCAGAAATTGACCAGATGAAAAATTCCTGTCTTTGTCATATTTATATCCAGACACGATAACTACTGATTATGACTGATCATGAATGATGATGATGATAACAATGATAAAACCAACAAATTAGAAAGCTTTTGAGAAACACTAAAGGAAACCAGCTATAAATTCAACAAAGTTTAAGTGAAGTTTATGTGATCTCAATTTATGCGAATTTGAAATAACACAAAGATGAGAAAAAATTGCTACTACTGAGATAACTCTTTGACAGATGGTACCACCATCATGTGCAAACTTTACCCACAAACCCCAGTCTTACGCGCCCAATATTTTGTTTATTGTGGCCTCATGCTGTGTGCACACGTATATGTACAAAAGTCTGTTACCAAGTCAATGTTTGTTAAAAACTGTTTAAAGTTATTAGTGATGGTGACTAAAGGATGAGCAAGTGATAGTTCAAACAGAGCAAGAGAGTACTGTTCAATGCAGCTTCTGTGTTTTTTAATTATATGCACATATGTTCAATTATTAAAACCCATAATTTCATGTTCTTATGTTTCTTGCATTTTATGTTCATTTCCCTATGCTTTTTATGAATATTTTCATTAATTTTATTTTAGTCTTCTTTATAGAAGCATCCCAGTAACTGTAATGTATTTAATTTCTATGGACAAAATGATCTCAATTTACATGAATCTCAAATAACGTGCGCCTCAGGACGGTATCCCTCATGTATATCATGACCGCACTGTACAATAGATTCCTGTCCACTACAAGATATTTGGAAATGAGACAGCAGATAGACATCAGGACAAAACAATATATGAAAGCACAAAAGCAACAATTAAAAATAGCTTCAAAGAAAAATGGCACAGAGAAACATAGAACGAACGAACTTTAACGAACGAACGAACTTTATTTTCAAAGGGTTAAGAATTGGGCACGCAGGCCCGTCTGACATTCTGCCCTTCCTCTCTCTCTCTCATCATATATACTATATCCTTTCATCCTCACATTTACTATAAGCATAATTAAGGCATTTATCATTATAAAAGTAATATTACATTTGCAATAATCATCATAATTAAAGTACGTTTTTAACATTAAAAAAGAATAATAATAATAATAATGAATGTAAAAATAAAATAAATAAAAATAAAAATAAACATTAATAGATAGATAGATAGATAGATAGATAGATAGATAGATAGATAGATAGATAGATAGATAGATAGATAGATAGATAGATAGATAGATAGATAGATAGATAGATAGATAGAACGAACGAACGAACGAACTTTATTTTCAAAGGGTTTAGAATTGGGCACGCAGGCCCGTCTAACATTCTGCCCTTCCTTTCTCTCTTCTTCCATAGTTAATCCATTTATTCTCACACGTATCCTAAATGTTACTTAAATAATAAAATAATAAAAAAGTACAATAAAATAAAATCCCAACATTGTAACAGTACAATAACAGTTACACAGATTTACAGATGCGTATCATAATTTATACTAAACAGGACAAAATTAACTTTAAAACCTACATATGATGTTATGTAATTATTTAAGAACATAACGAAATTAGGGTGGCATATAATCTGCACTCATGATGTATTTGAAAAGTCTGTGATTGAATGAATATGGACTAAGAGTATTTTTTAAGTCGTGTGGAAGAGTATTCCACAGATGAGCAGCAGAAAAAGTTAAACTTTTCTTGAATAAGTCGAGCCTAGGCTTGGGCATGTGTAATTTATTTAAGCGTTGACTGCGTCTTCCGCTGTATTTGAAAATAGGCCACAGATACGTTGGAGCATTCTGTGACAAGATTTTGTGAATAAATTTGGCTTTGTTGAAGAGAAGGCGCTTTCTTAGTGGTAATATGTTAAGATATGTATATGCGTCTACACACTGTGTGAGGTTTTTGTCTGAAATTAGGCGCACTGCACGTTTTTGTAATGAAAAGAGTCTTTTAGTGTTGGACATGGTGCAGCCATCCCAAATTGTGGAACAATAGTCTAGATGTGTTTGTATCTGGGATGTATAGAACATTTTTCGTGTCTCCTCATCTAGGAAATGTTTGATTTTAGCTAACTGGTAAACGTTTTGTGCCGTTTGTTTGGTCAGTGCTTGTACATGCGAATTCCAACTTAAATGTTGGTCAATTATGAGTCCTAGTGTTTTATATTCATTTACATTTTCAATTAAAGAGGTTCCAATGTAGAGCTGAAGTGTTGTTTTCGGCGAGTTTTGTAATTTTTGTCTAGTTGATATTATCATACATTTTGTTTTAGTGAAATTTATTTGCATGCAGTTTTCATCGCTCCACTTAATAAGATTGTCTGTGTCGCTTTGTAATAATATTTCTAGCGTGTTGCAACTTTTATCACTAGTATAAATGGTACAGTCATCGGCAAATAGGTCGCAGGATGAGTGCTCGATGTGTAGTGGAAGGTCATTTATGTAAATGGAAAAAAGTAGAGGGCCGAGAATAGAACCCTGAGGAACACCAGTGTCAATAATAGTTGGGCTTGACAAGGAGTTATTGTACCACACTACTTGCTGTCTGTCGGACAGGAATGATTTAAGTAATGTCACTAGTTTAAAGTTAACTTGCATTGTTTTTAATTTTCTTATTAAAACAGCGTGATCTAACATATCAAATGCTTTCCTAAAGTCTACAAAGATTGCTCCACATATGTTATCGTTATTTATGTTTAGGTGCAAGTTGTCTATCATCTTAGTTAGAGCTGTGTGGCATGAATGCTTTTGTCGAAACCCTGACTGACTGTCAATTAGCAAGTCATTGCTAACCAGGTAATGTAGTGTTGCTTTATGTATGTGTTTTTCTAGTGGTTTAGAAAGCGATGATAAAAGAGAAATTGGTCTATAGTTACCAAAATTACTGTTATCTGACGAGCCAGGTTTGAAGAGAGGATATACTTTGGCAATCTTAAAGGCTGAAGGAAAATAACTTTTAGCAATACATTGATTATATATAAAAGTAAGTGAATCACTAATAGCTGGTGCGGCGTAACGCAGTATTCGATTACTAATTCCGTCAAGCCCTGATGAGCTATTATCCTTAAGGCCAATAAGATAGCTATACACTTCATTAACTGTCATAAAAGGAATGTCGGGTGGAACTGAGTTTGTACATTTGTTCTTACAGAATGCTGAAAGTTTGTCTAAGTCACTACAGGAAGGTGGTATTGTGGATTTCAGACCGTTTATTTCTGCTTGAAAGTGATTGCTGAAGTCGGTGCAAGTAAATGAAGTGTTGGAAGAGAATGAGTCTGGTGCATTACGTTTTTTCGCTAAGGTGTTAATTGCCTTCCATATTTCCTTACTATTTGATTTGTTCTGAACCATATTTCTAAAATGATTTTTCTTTTCTTTCCGAATTAAATATTGAACTTTGTTCCTGTATACCCTGTATGTGTTGAGGTCCTTATTTTTGTGCGCTTGATCTCTCTGCCTCATAGCCTCCAACACTTCCTGCGTGATCCACGGAGATTTTAATTGTCGTTTGACGCGAATTTCCTTAGCTGGTACGTGTGTGTCAAAAACATTATAAAAATTTTTTGTCCAGTATTCAATAGCGTCATCCGGATCAGGAAGTTGGTAAACACGGGCAAGAGGTGCAGTTAGCAAGTCATTTAAAAATAATTCCTTACTGAAATGTTTGAAACTTCTAAATTTGATACATGTTTATTTTTTGGAACTTTACATTTATTCTTTGACCATGTACAGCATACTGGATAGTGGTCACTCAATGCAATATTAGGGACAGAGCATTCTATGATGTTTTCTGGGCAAGTTACGTAGATGTGGTCGATTAGTGTGGTTGATGCTTGTGTTACTCTTGTAGGCTGGTTAACTATTTGTTTTAAGTTGTACGATAATATTATATTTTTCCATGTTAGATTTGAATTGTGTATATCGATGTTGAAATCACCAAGAAGAACAACCTCCTTGACTGTGGCAAATACATTGTCCATCATTATGGTGAAATCTTCGTACCATATAGGTCCTGCACTAGGATTTCGATAAAGATATCCCACCAGAAATGGGCCCTGATTCGGTAGCTTTATTTCCAACCATACACATTCTATCTCTGCTGTCTCTAAGTCGTTTCTGCGGCGAAAATTAAGGGAAGTGGAAATATAAACTGTTATACCTGTCTCTTGTTTTTTGCTTGCGTCTCGCCGAATAGTTTTAAAAACCATTTAAGGCAATGTCATCGTCTGTTATTCTGTCATTTAGGCGACTTTCTGAAAGTCCAAAAATGTGAAAATTATTACTTAGAATGTATGTAAGTTCGGGGAGTTTACCTAGAAGATGGTAAATATTCAGATGACCAAGTCGTAGACCATCCTTGTGAAGCCACGGTACATAATTACCAGCCATGTTTGTATAGTAAAAAGAAATATATATTTAAAAAAAAATAAAAATAAAAATATAAAAAAATTACAAGTTAAAAAACAGTTAGGCTATGCACACAAAAAAGCGCAAAATATTTTTACGAATTAATACTTCACCAAGGAAGTGGAATTCAAGAAATGAGAAATTGCAGAAAATACAATATTAAAATAATTAATACAACTAATAAAAAACAATTTCAACTGAGTATATGAAAATTGTCACAAAACAATCAGGCATACAACATATCACACCAGAACTGCTCAACGCAACAAAGTGAAGTTAAACGAGAGATGGAAGAAATTAATAATAGTCACAAGTCAGACAAGTATACAACACTTCACACCTTAACACCGAAAATTCTAACAAATTGAAGCTACGCGTGATAATAAGAAATTTAAATTGTAACGAAATAAGTAATCAAAGAAAAATTTTTTAGAGGATATTAACCGATAAACTATTAAAAGTTCTGATTATTACCGTTGTATTAAAAAATCAACAAATGTTCAAATGGAGTGAAGGCTGTAGTAACAGAGATTTAGTGAAGCAAAGTGTTTGTTCGTCAATAACTGACGTCTCTGCCGGGCATATAATAGGGATGACTTTGGGCAGACATCATTAATGCTTGTCTAAGTGACGCAGGGCTGAATTGCATCAGATAGACAAGTTCAGGGTTCCACTGAGGACGATAATAAGAACTAGGGGAGGAAGCATGGTGATCTCTGATTTCTTCCGTCCTTGTTGTAGTGTTGGTAGGAGTATTCTGAGCCTGGGACATTGGAATACTGTTGGTAGAGGTACCTGAGTGGGGCTGCCTTGTGACTAATGGGGGAAACATGGTATCATAAGATTCGGCTTCCTGATTGAAAGTGGCGTTGTGATAGCTGGAAGGCTGCCTGCTTGCAATAGGTGTGCTTCTTTGAGGGGTAGGTGGGGTTTGTGATGTGTTGTAATTATAGGTTGATGTCTCAGTAGATTTCATTGCATTCTCTATATGGGTTGAGCTGTCTTGTTGTGTCCTTTCTGGATATTTTATGTTTTTGGCCAGGATACTGCTTCCCAGTGTGGATGTGTGAATTTGATCTCTGTAGAGTCGTTTCTTAGGTGCTCCTGAGTTAGATGTAAAGAATGGAGTATTGTTGATGAAGCCAAGGCCGTTTTGTTTACAATAGTTCTGTAGTTTTGTGTTGTAAGTGTCCGCTGTGCGACGCTGAAACCCATAGCATGGTGGTATGATTGATGAAATAAAGATGGAGGCTTTGGGAAATTTTTGTTTTATTGTAGCCACCAATCCTGAGGGGTTTAGGCTCTGCTCATTCATGATATCATTAATTCCTACATGTAGTGTTGTTTTTGTTATCTTGTGATTAATATCGAACTTATTAATTATGTCCAGTAGTCTTTTAATACCAGCCCCCGGCACTGTCATAACTGAAACGATGTCTTCTCTTGTAGTGGACATTCTTTCACAATAAATACCCTTCAAGAGGGAGTCACCAATTACAATATGTGTAACGTCACTACGTATTTCTTCACTTTGTTTTCTATTAGATTGATGCTGCTGCCTTTTGTGGTGTTCTTTTTGTGGACTGTCGTGATGGCTCTGAGATTTGTGAATTTGGTTTTCGGGCACTGGAACGTTGTCTGGTAGGGATGCTGATACCTGCTCATTTTCTGTTGAACAATCCTCAAGAACTTGAAATCTGTTGGTAATTTTGACTCCAATGGGATATGTTGTGTTTGTGAGTGTCTCTTCGTGTTTTTTGCGTACAGTTTGGTGGTGACCTTTTTGCTGATTTGGCGTATTTTTATGTATGGATTCTTCGCAATCTTCTACTATTTTTTGAGGATGATCTGGTTGTCTTATCTTATAGAGTGAGAAGTCTCTCTGCAGTTTTTCGATGATGTCCTTCATGCTAGAATTGTCTTCCCTCAGAGATACTATCTCCCTTTTAAGAAGTTCGTTGTCGGCCTTGAGCGATGTCTGTATACTAGACATGAGATCACCAATTAAACTTCGTAACGTGTCCTCCATATTTTGCATTAGCTCCTGGCAGCACGACACAGGTAACTTCGTGGTGTCTTCTTTTTGTTGCTCAAGAGATACAGTTTCAGCTTTTCGTATATTTTCATGGTCCATGGGGTATTCGATGGCCAACATAGGTTTAGAAATTGTAGGGGTGTCTTATTGTATCCAATACTGCAGAAGGTAGAATTTCTGATTCACTGTGAGAAATTGGGTTGCAGCTGATGTTGAGAATGCCGTTGTCGGTAGTAAAGTAGTCAGATACAGTAGAGGAATCCTACTACCTACCAAGAAAAGATCAAGTGATAAGTTTCAGACTGAGAACAGGTGACAGCAGATTCAAATACCATTTGTTGAACAAATTATAAATTGGACAGTCAGATGTATCCATGTAGGGAAGACGAGCAAACCATAGAATAGACCTCCAGGAATGTTGGCTTTACAACAGGAGCACAGCAACTCAAACAGTTTCGAGGGAGAGATTGTATAGTGCTGAGCAAATCCTGAGACAGACAACCAAATTTATGGGAGAAATTGATGTGGCTACATAAGGGTGATCAAAGAAGAATTTTTAGAAGTTCCTGCAGGGATAAATGTTTTTATAACTTGAGGTGTTGGCTCTCTGTCCATAATTCCTCCTTTTTATCACTAAGGTAATATGGTTTATAAGAGTCCTTGATAAGAGATAGAACACAATTGTGGCTCCAACAGACACAAACAATCTGAGATAAATTATAAGAAACTTAAGGTAAAATTAAACAAATAATGGAATCTCATAAGAGACAAAGAAATAACTTATACCACATGAAGTTATGGGGAAAAAAAGTAATTAAACAAAAATTCTGCAACCACAGATAAAGGTGAAGACACTTTTTTGAACTTAAGTAATGATGCACAAAAATAAAAGCTGTCTGTGGTAACAGGAAAATTCTCAAGTAACTTCACAGCAGAGGCAAAGACCTTGGAAGTTGCAACAGAAGTCCTAATAACAGAGGAAAGCACAGAGAGGCAAGTTGTTTTTTTTTTTTTTCATAGATGTGTTGTCAGTAATTGCAACACTGAAGAGCCAGAATAATGCAGACCTGGATGACCTACGAGTAACACTCCAATAACTATGTCAGTGATTCAAAAGAGTTGTGGTACAGTGGATCCCATCTTAATGCAACATCCTCAGCAATGAAGAAGCTGAAAGACCGGCAAAGGAAGGTAGAAAGCTGCCTCAGCCTGTTATAAGCATAACTTATGAAGAGGTTATCAGAAGCAGATACAGGAACAAGTGGGATGCAGAAAAATGCTGCATACTACCAGCTTAGCAGAAGTGAATGAAGTGGTAATGCTGCATACTACCAGCTTAACAGAAGTGAATGAAGTGGTAATGCTGCATACTACCAGCTTAATAGAAGTGAATGAAGTGGTAATCTTCAGACTCCGCACTGGCCACAACAGATTGAGATACCATCTATTCAACAAGCTAAAGATAGGAACTACCGATCAGTATAACTGTGGCACTGATAAAATGACTGCTGAACATCTGCTTCAAAGTTGCCCCTTATATGTGGTACAGAGAAAGTGCATATGGCCGACGCCAGCTCCTTTCGTGGAAAAGCTTTACGGCGATTCAAATAGCCTCAAACTGACTACTGCTTTCTTTGAGAACATTCAAGTGGACGTCTGAGAGTGTACGAAGAAGAAGAAGAAGAAGACCCCACACGGGACCCAAAGACGGAACAATAGAGAATGCAGTCAGCGACCCATAGCTTGACTCCTTGCGTCAGGGTCAGCGAACCAGAGCTGACCAAGACCCTACTCCACCTCCAAGTGGTAGTCCTGGAAACAGGCTGCATCACTGCAGTCTGGCTGAGAGAGTAGGAATCGAAGAGGGAAGGCTAACCCGGTACCAAAAAATGCTGTGCGGAAGTCAGATGTCGGCCGAAAGGCGCAAATATTGCAGTTTCGCTGTAAACTGGCACAACGCAACCAACGTCCTTTTCAGGACGAACGAAGAAGAAGAAGAAGACCCCACACAGGACACATTAGACTGAGATACCATCTAATCAACAAGCTGAAGATATGAACTACTGATGAGTGTAACTGTGGTACCGATAAAATGACTGCTGAATATCGGCTGCCAAAGTTCACAACATATGTGTGGAACAGAGAAAGTGTATATGGAAATCACTAGTACCATTCCTGGACAAACTCTTTGGAGATACCAACAACCTCAGAATCACCACTGCTTTCTTTAAACATATTCAAGTTCACGTCTGAAAGTTTATGAAGAAGAAACAGAAATCCAAAGTTAACAGAAATTAAATCACTATGATATGAAAATGATGGGTTGAACAATGAGTCGACCCATCACTCATCCACAGTAATCCGCATGCAAAAGACATCTGCACTCCTCATCCATCAGCACTGTGTTCAGAGGCAACTAAGATGATGTGGTAAATCAAGCTATCAACTCATGATGCCGTGTGTTTCTTTACGTATAATCCTGTTTACCATTGGCTGCATTAATTCTCATTTTCCTGTTCCTTATCAGTTAAAATAAAAAGATTAAAAAAAAAAAATAGAGGGAAATAGGATGGGGTGGAACAGGAAGAAAGAGTATCCTAGAGGCACTGCTTATGATAAATGCAGAGGAAGTGAAAAGGGAAATAATGAAAAAAAAAAAAACAGCACTCCTCTACAACAAGAAATGCTTTGGCACAGACTTCTTGCATGGGGCCAACAACAGCAGTGACCTCATGCTCCATAAGAAAGGGGGGGAAGGACATTTATTTTTCATTCCAAATCTTGCCTTTTTAGAACTTGCAGCAGTGGACTTTTGTCTGCGATCATTCCAGGCCATGGCGAAGGCTGCCAGGAGATTGGTGCCGTGTGGGAGAGAGATAGGACTCAGCAACTCCAGGATGTGCTGCCTGACAGTCTAATGAAGAAAACATGGTAGACAGAACATTTCATCAGTTAAAAGTCTACAATGACAGCACAAAATGAATAAAATATTCAGAGGCATTACTGCACGTTTAGATCATTCATCATTACCCTTCAACATAGGCCAAGCCATTCATCATTACCCTTCAACATAGGCCAAGTCTTCCTGCACTGTGCCATCCATATGTGCCATCCATATGTGCCATCCATTCAAAGTCTTTCCATGCCTTCTTTACCCTTTTTATGTCTTTCTCCAGTTCTTTTCTCCACATACTCGTATTTTGTGTGTCTCCCTCTTCCTCTCTCAACAGGTTTCTTCAATGTGTGTCTTATCCTACACTGTCTTTTCACCTCTTGTTCGACTGGCACTTGTCTGGCTCCTGCCATGAATTCCACATTAGTGATCTTGTCATACCATTTCAACCCTTCGATTCTACGCAAGCATCCATTTATAAAAGTCTGTAACTTATAGGCTGCCATTTTTGTTATTCTCCATGTTTCAAAGCAATATAATAGGACTGCCTTGACATTTGAGTTGAAGATTCCAATTTATGTGTTAAATTTTATTTCCCAATACAATGTTAACTCTTCTAGCCTTTTGTATTGTTATTTTGAAATCACTGCCTGTTTCTCTAACTTAGTCTACACTGTTGCCAAGAAGTATGTTAAGAGTTCACAGAATGAATGTGACAATTAGAGGTATTACTTTATGTTTAGAGACTTCACTAAAAGAATCACATTTCGTTAAATAAAAATGTCCTGACAAGTTGAAGAAGTGTACATTTTTAACCCTAATTTTTTTTTAAATATGACATTTTTCTTTAACAATTGGAAGAAAAACAACTGTCTTCTAATAGCATTTCCCAGAGATCAACTCAAACAAACATGCATATATTTAACTAAAGTAAAAATGATATTAAAACAATCTGCTTTCTTTAGGCATGTTGTGAGGGAAAGAAAGTTGGTACATAATGTGGCCACAGGAAAGACAGAAGTACAAAGTGATACAATACAACAAAGACAGAAGTACAAAGTGATACAATACAACAAAGACAGAAGTATAAAGTGATACAATACAACAAAGACAGAAGTACAAAGTGATACAATACAACAATGACAGAAGTACAAAGTGATACAATACAACAAAGACAGAAGTACAAAGTGATACAATACAACAAAGACAGAAGTACAAAGTGATACAATACGACAAAGACAGAAGTACAAAGTGATACAATACAACAAAGACAGAAGATACTGGACAGTCTGACACAGTGGCAAGGAAAGAAATCATCAGAAAACTGAAAACTGGCACTAGCGACATGAAGTTGTGGACAGACATGATCAACTACTCAGCTGTCATGGTGGTTGAAGAAGAATGAAAAAGCATGTGTAGATACATACATCAGAATTACTGCTACTCACTGAATTTTGTTTTACTACATGACAAAAATAAAAACTGCTTCAAATTATAAGAATATTCGTGTGCCAATTTCTCTACATTCTATGAGCCCTGGAGCACATCTAATGTATAAGTACAGCACATCTAATGTATAAGTAATGCACATCTAATGTATAAGTACAGCACATCTAATGTATAAGTACAGCACATCTAATGTATAAGTACAGCACATCTAATGTATAAGTACAGCACATCTAATGTATAAGTACAGCACATCTAATGTATAAGTACAGCACATCTAATGTATAAGTAATGCACATCTAATGTATAAGTACAGCACATCTAATGTATAAGTACAGCACATCTAATGTATAAGTACAGCACATCTGATGTATAAGTACAGCACATCTGATGTATAAGTACAGCACATCTAATGTATAAGTGCAGCACATCTAATGTATAAGTAATGCACATCTAATGTATAAGTAATGCACATCTAATGTATAAGTACAGCACATCTAATGTATAAGTAATGCACATCTAATGTATAAGTACAGCACATCTAATGTATAAGTACAGCACATCTAATGTATAAGTACAGCACATCTAATGTATAAGTACAGCACATCTAATGTATAAGTACAGCACATCTAATGTATAAGTAATGCACATGTAATGTATAAGTACAGCACATCTAATGTATAAGTACAGCACATGAAATGTATAAGTACAGCACATGTAATGTATAAGTACATCACATCTAATGTATAAGTACAGCACATCTAATGTATAAGTGCAGCACATCTAATGTATAAGTACAGCACATCTAATGTATAAGTAATGCACATCTAATGTATAAGTAATGCACATCTAATGTATAAGTACAACACATCTAATGTATAAGTACAACACATCTAATGTATAAGTACAGCACATCTAATGTATAAGTACAGCCCATCTAATGTATAAGTACAGCACATCTAATGTATAAGTACAGCACAGCTACATGAGGTTCCCAGGGGTCTCTGTTGACACAAAGAAAGAACAGAGCTACTTGCTCCCTCAGACAGGTCAACGGAGGTGACTAATAAGAGCTTGTACATTGAGGCTGCCAACCTCATCATGTAAAACAAATCACTACAGTTGCCACTGCTGCAAGAGCTCATGAATGCTTCGGTGAAGGCATCCTATAAGGTAAGCAGCTGCAGAGGTAGCCCCTTTAGTGCACATGCTAAGAAAAAAGATGTCCTCATGGCTCCAACATGGAATCATACTGGACAAAAAAAGGAAAGCCTGGAGAAGCATTGGAGATAAAAATAGACAGGGAACAGATAGAAGTACAAATGACCTGGAATAAAATGATTCTTCCAGCCAAGTACAAATGGGAAAAAGTTGTCCATGCATTTATGCTCCAAAATGAGTTAGGCGACAACATGAATATCACATGGCAGTTTAAGAAGAAAAAAAAAACATGCACACACCTTAAAATCTCCAACAGCTGGGTGACTTGTCACATAAGACACACCATCTTCTGCTGTGACAGCAACTGCTTTCCATAATGTTGCCATGCAGGCCATGATGCGAGGAAGAATGCTCAGCAAACGGCTTCTGGCATCTAACATAGGAGAAATAGGGGCTGAATCCCTGGCAGGACTTGGTTCCTGTGAAGCAATGATAGCATGTTCTAAGTGAATCAAATAGTTAACCTGCAGTTAAAAGAAATCACTATTTAATAAATTTTCAGCTGCCTGCTAGAACAATGTGAATACTCAGGTTGGGTTCGTATGAATGTCTCCATGTTCAGCCAAAATACACAATGGCTAAGTCTTACTTTCTGTGTAGTAAGGTACAATATGGTTTAGTCATCACTGCTGTTTAACCAAAATACAATACAGGCGTCTCCCACTTTTCGACAATCCGCTCTTTCGACACTTTTAAATTTTAACCAGAACCCATACATTTGACGTGAGGCCAGCTCTTTCGACCTATTTCGTCATGTTTCCAAGCTTTTGTTCATTTTACTGTACAGTACTTTTGTATATTTAAAGGTAAGCTTTTGTTCATTTAACTGTACTTTTGTATACATATAGTGTGTTATTTAGCTTTCGCACACATTCCCAAGTGTTATATAGTGCGTTATTTACGTTTTTCGGTGGCAAACTGCATTTGCAAGCTAAAAAAAGATTGGGTTCTGCTTTCTGACAGTGCTCTGGTCCCGAACCTGTCGAATAAGCGGCGGACGCCTGTATAGTTTTGCCTTCAAAGCTGTTCCACCAAAGTGCAATATAGTTTTGCCTTCAAAGCTGTTCCACCAAAGTGCAATATAGTTTTGCCTTCAAAGCTGTTCCACCAAAGTGCAGTATAGTTTTGCCTTCAAAGCTGTTCCACCAAAGTGCAATATAGTTTTGCCTTCAAAGCTGTTCCACCAAAGTGCAGTATAGTTTTGCCTTCAAAGCTGTTCCACCAAAGTGCAGTATAGTTTTGCCTTCAAAGCTGTTCCACCAAAGTGCAATATAGTTTTGCCTTCAAAGCTGTTCCACCAAAGTGCAGTATAGTTTTGCCTTCAAAGCTGTTCCACCAAAGTGCAGTATAGTTTTGCCTTCAAAGCTGTTCCACCAAAGTGCAATATAGTTTTGCCTTCAAAGCTGTTCCTCCAAGCAATATAGTTTTGTCTTCAAAGCTGTTCTGCCAAAGTGCAATATAGTTTTGTCTTCAAAGCTGTTCCGCCAAAGTGCAATATAGTTTTGTCTTCACTTTTTTCTCTTCAGTCAATATACACAACAGTTTAGTCTTGATAGCTGTTCAAATCTTCAATGTGGTTCAACCAAACGACAATATACAAGGTGAGCCATATGTCCAGCACATTTTTGTTTCAAACATGTGGCTTTAATATGTAAGGATAAGTGTAAATGAAATACACGGCTGTTTAACTAAGATACAATACAGTTTAGTCCTCATGGGTGTTCAACTAAGATACAATATAGTTTAGTCCTCACGGCTGTTCAACTTAGATACAATATAGTTTAGTCCTCACAGCTATTCAACTAAGATACAATATAGTTTAATCCTCATGGCTGTTCAACTAAGATACAATATAGTTTAGTCCTCACGGCTGTTCAACTAAGATACAATATAGTTTAGTCCTCACGGCTGTTCAACTAAGATACAATACAGTTCAGTTCTCACTGCTGTTCAACTAAGATACAATATAGTTTAGTCCTCCCGGCTGTTCACATAAGATACAATATAGTTTAGTCCTCATGGCTGTTCATCTAAGATACAATATAGTTTAGTCCTCATGGCTGTTCAACTAAGATACAATACAGTTTAGTCCTCACAGCTATTTAACTAAGATACAATACAGTTCAGTCCTCACTGTTGTAAACTAAGATCCATTATAGTTTACCTTCCCACTAGTGACTGGGTTGAAGACATGAATTAGGTTGGTCAGAATCTGCCCTGCGCTGGCTGTCTCTGTAGAGATGATGGTGCTGGTTGGAGCAGGCTGCCCTATAGAGACTGGGTTTGTGTTGTCTAACAGACAGTAATGGCACAGGGTTGTCAGACCTTCCAACATGCTGACTACATGGTCAGGTGGCACTTTCTGCATGCTGGATCTGTGGATCAGAAACATGATGAATCCCTCTTCTAGAAATGTTAAAGATTAATCTGTGTGCTAAAGTATGTTAAAGGTTAGTCTATGTGCTACATGTTACAAGAAGGATCTGTATACTTGAAATATGTTAAAGATTAATCTGTGTGCTAAAGTATGTTAAAGGTTAGTCTATGTGCTACATGTTTCAAGAAGGATCTATGTACTAGAAATATGTTAAACATTAATCTGTGTGCTATAATATGTTACTAGAAGGATCTCTGTGCTAGAAATATGTACAAGATTAATCTGTGCGCTAGGAATATGTAAAATATTAATGTGTGATATAATATGTTACAAGATTAATCTATGTGATGAAATTTTTTAAAGATTAATATGTGTGCTATAATATGTTACAAGGTTAATGTGTTTGCTAGAAATATGTTAAAGCTTCATCTGTGTGCTATAATGTAATAAAAAGTTGAAAGGGAGAAGACAACCAAAAACAACTTAGCAGAAAACTGTGGAAGCTGAGATGAAAAGTATGAACCAGAGTTGGGGCATAGCATAAAGGATGGTCGTGGACCTAGCAAAATGGATTGAGTTTGTTGGTGGCCTACAAGACACCACCAGGTGTGATGGCCAATGACTTCTTTGTCATTCCACAACCATGGAACCAAGAAGAAGAAGATAATGATGTTACAGGATGGATCTGGGTATTACAAATTATGTGGACAGATTAACCAATGCGTTAGAATCATTAAAAAAAACCCATAGATTTATGTTATAAATGCTTTTCTTTAAATGGCTGAAAGCTGTTATAAATAAGCAGAATAAATGAATAATAGGTGGGTAAAAAAAAAATATGCATAACAACTGTTAAAAAACTAAACAAGATAGTAAAAATATTTAGTAACAAAGACAGTTAACACTGATGCTTTAGCCACAACAGGATTTCATTTTGGAATAGGACATGAAAACTAAATAAACAGAAAATCATTTATCTATGGTTATCCACCGATGCAGTTTTAAATGATTATAAATATTAAGAAGCTTATTCATTGTGATTTTTTAAAATAGCGTCATTGTTTTTTTTTTTATTTACTTCTCCAAGTTCAGTTCAAGCAGACATACTCTTTCAGTCCTGACCTGAGAGAGAAAATTCCAGAAGACTGCATGGTTTTAGTTACTGAACAAGAACCTCTCATATTAAATTTCAGAAGTGATTTTTAAATAATAACAGTATGTCCAATAGACATGGAAAGAACTTGAGCTGATGGCACAGGACAGGAAGACTTGGCATAAGTTTGTTGAAGGTTTATGTTCTTTTGGGAGTTGAAATGTAAAAGAAGAAAGAAGAATTGGTTAGAAGACTGTCACGAGAAACTGGGTCATGTTTACAAAACATTTCCAGAAATTCCTGTATTACTAATTTTCTTACTGAAACATTTGTACTCAACAATGTAACAATCCTAACTGTTTTCTGGGAAAATACGGAAAAGGTGCACATGGCATAGTGAAAGCTATACTGAACACCCATGAAAAGAACAAGCAAGCCTTGCAGTCTTTTCACAGCGTATTTTCGAGAAATTATGGAAATGGAGCACATTGCACTGTGAAAGCTAAATTTAAAATCCATTAAAAGAACATCCATGCCTGTCACAACGCTATTTTGTGGTTGCTTGCTTGTTAGTGACAAGGCAAGCCGGTCGGAAGCCGGCGAAAATAGCTGAACGGCCGGGTCATGTGACCATTGGAAATTTGGGCGCCAAGGGTTTGAGCGCAAAAGATTCAATAGTGATTGGACTGCCATCCCATTCGGACGATATTCTATGCCAGCTTGATGCTGCCCATATTTTTACAGTGCCCGCCAGATTAGTCTGATGTTGGTGATATTTATGCTAGGGAAGTGATTACTTGCTCAGTGATAATTTTTGTGTAAGCTGAGAATTGGTTGTACATACTTTTAATAGTTGTTAGGTCGTTAGTACCATGTTGGTTCGCCGCTACACTGAGCTGAGTTCACTGTAAGAGTTAGGTAGCCATATTGATATTATATGTTCATTCCC
Source organism: Oreohelix idahoensis (assembly GCA_024509875.1). NCBI lineage: Eukaryota > Metazoa > Mollusca > Gastropoda > Stylommatophora > Oreohelicidae > Oreohelix > Oreohelix idahoensis. Next base: position 447,916 of record JAMPIV010010765.1, read on the forward strand.
TGTGGCGGCATTTATATATGTATTTGCATTTCATTAGGCCGTGTGTGGCCAAGTTATGTTCTTGCTAATAAAGGGATATTAGCTGTTTAGAAGTGTTCGTTCCTTGTGTCACCCATTGTTGTATAGTCTTGGGACCCCAAGATGCAGCAATAGTGAATGCAGTCAGCGACTCATAGCTTGACTGCCTGCGTCAGGACCAGCGAATCAGAGCTGGTCAAGACCGCACTCCACCTCCACGTGGTGGTCCTGGAAACAGTCTGCAGCAGTGCAGTCTGGCTGAGCGAGTGCGGATCGAAATGGGAAGGCAAACCCGGTCCATAAAAAATGCCGTGCGGAAGTCGGATGTGTCGACCGAAAGGTGCAGATATCACAGCTTAGGCGCAAACAGACACAACGCAACCACCATCCTTTTCAGGGCGAACGAGGAAGAAGAAGAAGAATAGTCATACCTTAGTGGACACGAGACAGATTATGTGTCGTAGTTAAATCTGTACAACAGTGGTAATGCCCTAGTGGTGAGGGGTTAGCCAGCTAGCACTTTCCCCCACCATAGTTAAATAGTGGCTTGTGATAATGCCCTTCTATTTTGTCATGGTACATTAAAGCATTGATCATGTCATGATAAGTCAGACTACAAAGATCCAGTAAAAGTGAAATAGAAAGGAATAAAATGACCAGAAGAGAATAAGTGACATCATCAGGACATGCAGCAGACAGAGCACAACATAATTACTTCCCACAATCCTCTTTAACGTATAATTATGTACGATGACAAACATGCTATAACGTACGTAGATAATTACTCATCATTATCACTTCTCTTTTTGCTCCATATGAAGCATGGAGCCACCTCTGTAGCTGGTCCACTTGCAGGAAGCCTGTACCACAGAATTCCTGATATCTTGCAGTGGTAGTTTCTGTAGTAATCAGTTTCCATGATGATTTTGCCAGCTTCATACTAGTGACCTTGTACGACATACCTGAGGGTGCATCAGTTCTATTCTTTCTTTAGTCTCCTCAAATAAACCTGGGAACTACACAGCATGGATAATTACTATAAGACCTTTAACTCATTCTGCCCCAATGGGTGTATGGCACGCCAGATAGGCCGTTTGTTATACCCAGGGCTTATGGCGCGCCAAGGTGATATATGCCGCATTTGAGCGGAAAATTACAAAATATATGGCGATAAGCCAGTTTAAAATTATTTCATTACATCCGGCACAAGTGTGTGAACGTTTGTGAGCGGAAAAAAATAATTTATGAAGTTACAATTGTGTGCTTTATATCCGTTGCTAGAGTTGCTTTGGATCTAGCCGCAGGCTGCTTGGTACGCCTACTTTATAAGATTCCGAAATTGAAAAAAAAATTAGAAAATAAGTGGTGATAGAGTGTTCATATCATGTAAACACTTCCTGTGGACATCATATTTTGAACTGGTAGCGAAATAATTATATTGGTGCTTAGTTTTTGCATACTTTTATCAATTAATGATGTCATAGGGTTATTTGTTTACATGCAGTGTAGTCACTTACATAACACTCATAAACTATTAACGAATCAACCTCAATATATAATTTTAGCGATATTGGTAACGATAATAACCTATTTTCGATTCCGATACGGACGTTGAACAAACATGATATGTTAACGTAATAAATTAATTAATTTGCATGGGCCAGGAATGTGTGAGATTCCAGTTCAGCAATGTGACTTCACAAAAAAATTTATATAAATTACAATTTGTATTTGTTTTTTATCATACTTCTTGAATTAGTTGTCAACTGGATATACGTTTCAATTCCTGGTGTTTTACTACCAAGGGATTAAGTACAGCTGAAATATTTATGTGTATGTGCATAATTTTTATTCATCTTTTATTTTGATTTTTTATTGTTTCTACACTTCACACGATATAACAAACAATTATAACATCACATAAGAACTCAACAGTATTTCACAACATTCTACAGCCAATTTCCTAAAGTTTGATGCATAATACATATATCTACTAAACTAATAATATATGTGTCTACTGTCTGTTTTTAAAACATCACTTGTAGGAAAAAAAAAGTCTGCATATTGGGTCCTGGGTAAAACCGAAAAAATGCCTGGGTTAGAATGAGTTAAGTTAGATCAGTGGTTCTCAACTATTTTACTACCACAACTCAAATTTCACAGCTGGTGAAGCTGGCGACACATGTACCAAATCTGACAAGGAAAAAATTAATTATAGGAATTCAGCTAAAGGCATGCAACTTAAAACTTCGAATAAGGGAAATGTATGGGGACACATTTCATCGCAGTGTTTAGTATACCCAAAGGCTGAGAATCACTGAGTTAGATCAATCTGAAAGAAAGGATTCTTAACCAATGTAGGGTGTTTCAAAATTATGTAAACACACTTTAAATGCTGATAACTCAGTTATCATTTGAGATAGAATTATGGCATTTTCACATTTAAAGTCACAAATGTTCAAAGTGTCGACGACCTGCGTTATTCACAGCAATGAACAACTAACTCCCATTCTGTATTGTTACTAAATGAATAGTGAAACATGCAGACATTAAGTCTCAGGTCTCTCACTGTGCGTGTTCTGAGATGAGAAAACCTTCTGCAAAAAAAACTTCCAGAGTAATAATCTAATGGCATTATCCATTTGTATCTAGCATTATTTCGCTCAGTTCTTGCAAAATAGCAACATTTTATGTTAAGTTACGAGTGAGATATATGCATTCTAAGTGTTTATACATAATTTTGAAACCCCCTGTATTTATGAACTCAGAATGCCTCACTTTTTCTTGCTCAAATCAGTAGCTATAATCTCCAGATTACGACACAATTGCAACACAACACACAGAACTGTGCGTGCCATAGCCTTGCCCATGTAGGGTAGAGCCGAGGTGACCAGGCCAATCCAGTGACGATGCAGGTGGCACTGGTGATGTTGCTTAAGCGCACTCCACACAGCACTGAGGAACATCTCTTGTTGGATGATGGGAAGGTTTGCATTGTAATGAACATTCAGCAGAGAAGACTGTGAATAAGATTGTGAAGATTAAAAATAAATATACCTTGTGAATACTTCAACGAAATATATCCTTTTCATTAAAGTAATCATTACAAATTTACTACACTGATCATTACACCAATTAACAGACCAATAAAAAACAAAAACAAACATCAATGGTATCTCAGTATGTGTCAAATAATTCTCAAGGCGATCATCATCATTGAGCTACCAATTCAAATTTTGTATTCATAACTCAGAAAAACAAAAAGCCTTAATGAAAAAAAGAATACAGCATGAAAACCTAATAGCCACCATTGCTGTGGCAACCAGCAGTGTTATACCATCAGATGTTTTGTTGTGCAACTATTATTGTTGTTGCCTGTGCAATTTAATTGTAATCCTGCAATCATTTATGAAAATAGCATTTTGCTGTAGCTATCCCCTTAACACTATTCAATTCTATCTTTAGAAATCGAACGTCTACGGAGGGTAATTTCGAAGTCACAGAAAGTGCTTTAAAAACATTTTTTTTCAATTAATATCGTTATTTTATAATAAAATACCATATAAAATTTATTTAAAACATAAAAGTTTTCTTTTAAAACAAATTTATAAGAAAATAATCAATGTTGAAGTCATGACTGAACACCAAAAACACTCGCCGCCATTTATACTTTTTTCAGTAAAGTGAGATTTCACTGTTGCGGAAAAAAAATAGAATAAAGAACTTCAGTGATGATTTCAGTGATGAATTCATCACTGATTCTGTGGATGATGATGTCCGGGAAACTGAAACATTGGATTCAGACAAGGATATAGACCATAATGTCCCTGCTGACCCAATTTGTGAAGTAGACGCGTCAAGGTACCTTGCGAGAATGTAAGTCTAACCCTCGTGCTAGGGATTTTAATGGAATATCATAGCCTAGTGACCTAATTTTTTTTAAACTACCATTTAAATAGTTACTATACCCTTTTTTCTATTAAAATCTGTAATGATTTTAACATTTATTGTGAACAAGAATTTCTTTACTTCATTTTTTAAAAGTTATCCATCCATAGTAACAGTTGCTAAGGACATTTATATTTACAAAACCGAACAGATGCATAGTGAAAAAAAATAAAACAGACCATAAAGTGGTGGACGTTATATACTTTTTTCGATGGATCATGTTTAAAAATATTTAAAGTCTGTAATCTTGAATTTAATTTTTTTTAATTTTAAAGATTAAATTATAATATAGAATGTGTGATTAAAAAAACAATCACCCTTAGTTTCTCAAACTGTAACTAACAGTATGTTAAATTATTTCATTACAGATCCAAAGGCTAAAATGATTTGAATAGGTGCAGCCCCATGTTAGTTCTGAAGTGTCTACCCTGTTGAGAGCCTAGGGTTCATCTAAAGGAGGAAAGTATGCTTTCTGTTTGATTTCTTTCATAGGACATGCCAGAAACTTTATCAGCCTTGACAACATTTTTGCACAAAAACAGATGGTTAGTAATAAAGGCAGTGTATTTCTCTGAAGTGTCTACCCTGTTGAGAGCCTAGGGTTCATCTAAAGGAGGAAAGTATGCTTTCTGTTTGATTTCTTTCATAGGACATGCCAGAAACTTTATCAGCCTTGACAACATTTTTGCACAAATAACAGATGGTTAGTAATAAAGGCAGTGTATTAGAGATAAGTCAACTACATGGGGAATGAAATTATGGATCCTTGTTGAGGCTGACACATGATATACATATGATTTTAAAGTTACATTGGTAAGGATACCCAAGCTTCCTCATTTGCATACCTGTCAACCTCCTGAGACAAAAATCTGTATGCCTGACCCAAAAAATCCTTACAAACACCCAAAAATCCTTACGCAAAAAATATATTAATAAATTATACACAATAGTTTTAAAATGAGAAATGACATATACAAATCTATTAGCATTTGAATTAGTGTGGTATAAAACATGCTAATAGTCTCATGCTGTTCTTTACATATAAAAAACTTAGTGATCGTGAGGTACTATTCTTTCGATGCACAGCGTTTTGTATTATAATCAACACAAGCACTTTTAGCACTTTGCAGAATTGCATTTGTGGGCTTAAAGTCTGCACAGCATGTATCAATGTTAATCTTACGCTGTAAAAAAGAAGTGAGTGTGTCTGCATTCATGGACCTCCTGCAGTCTGTGTGGACTTTTTTATTGAAAAATAAAGCAGCGAAGTGTACGCAAACAAACTTTTTTTCTAGTTATGTAGGGCCGACACAGAATATTATGACATTAATTTATTGGAAATATTTAAATGATCAAAATATAACTGGAAAGATTAAGAGAATGACAAAAAAAAAACATACAACAAAGCAAAGCAAACAGCTAACAGCAACAACAACAAAAAATTTAACAAATTATGAACAGAATATCAAATCTAGTAAGAAAAATGAAGCACCAAAAATTTACAAAATTATTTAAGAGTTAGTAGCCTAGACCAGTGATAATAGATTGCCACTTTATTAAAAAATAAAGCAGCGAATCTCAACCGCTGAAATAAAGTAGGTAGGCCTACTCAATGCAAATAAACTTTATTTTTCTACTTTTGTAGGGCCTACACAAAATTTTATGATATTAATTTATTGGAAATATTGAAATGGTCAAAATATAACTGGAAAGATTAAGAGAACGACAAAAATAAAATACAACGAAGCAAAGCAAAGCAACAGCAAAAAATAAAAAAATTAACTAAATTGTGAACAGAATATTAATCTAGGAAGAAAAAATGTACTACCAAAAATTTACAAAATTATTATTTAAAAATTGATAGCCTAGACCAGTGATAATAGAACGCTGCTTTATGAAAAATAAAGCAGTGAATCTCGATCGCCGGAATAAAGTAGGCCTACTCAACGCAAACAAACTTTTTTTTTTTTAGTTATGCAGGGCCTACACAGAATATTATGACATTAATTTATCGGAAATATACAGAAGGGCAAGATATAACTGGAAAGATTAAGACAGCGATTAAATTGCAACAAAGCAAAACAACAGCAATATTTAACCAAGTTATAGGTACTTAGCTTCTTTTAAACAAATTGGCGTCGAAGTGTCTTGGCAAGCGTGGCTGATAACAGGTAACTTTAAAAATACGTCATGTCACGCTGAAAGCCGAAAGTGTTTGAGGCCGAATTCAAAGTTTTTGCCGAATTGTTGGGTATAAAAGGATTTGATTGGTTGCTGCGAGACTTCAGTTTAAAAACAGATGCCGAGATTCCCGAAATAAAAAAAATTGGTTTAAAAAAATTCTGGGCTAGAAAATATTTTCTGATTTAAAATTTTTTAAAACTTGGGTTGGAAAATATTTTTAGAATTTAAAAAAAAAAAAAAATTAAAAAAAATTGATTTTTTTTTTTTTGGGAGGGAGGAAAAATCCGTACGAGTCTGTACGGCCGTACACTGCTAAAAGTATCAAAAATAAGTACATTGTACGAAAAATTCATACAGGTTGACAGGTATGCATTTGGTTTGGCTTATGATGTAGCTGTCAGACTAATAAAGTCTCATATTAATGAAGGTTACAGCCTATTTTTTAAATAATTTTTACACTAGTGTACAACTTTTACAATATCTTTTAAAGAAAGGTATTTGTGCATGGGAAACTATAACAAACAAAAAGAAGAGGTTTTCCAAAGTCCTTAAAAGAAATAAAATCATTTGAAAACAAAATCAGCTCACGGTGACATGTGTTGTATCAGGGAGAGGGAGATGTTAACAATGCAGTGGAGGGATAATAAAACAGTTTCTATCATGTCTAATTTTATGACAGATAGTGGATATTCAGAAGTCACTGAAAGAACAAAAGTTAATGGGAAATTTAGAGAGTTAAAAGTTAAGCAGTCTTAAGTAGTGAAACAATATAACACTCATAACGGTGGGGTAGATAAACTTGACCAATTAATTAATTAATATAATGTTCTTAGGAAAACAAACAAATATTGCAAAAGCTTATTCTTCTATTTTCTTGACATTGCTAGGGTTAACAGCTATATAATTTTTCAAGAGTGGAGAAAGGATCATCCTGACGTTGAAGAACAAGAAAGACCTAACCGTTACCTTCACACAGATTTTACGGAAGAACTAATTAAGGAACTGGGTGGACTTGAAAAGCATCAGAATATTCCTTCTTCACACAGTGCCATCAAAAATAAAATCAGCACCACACACTCAGTTATACCAGAATATACAAGACAAAATTGTAAACATTGTTGGGCAAATCTGGGTACTGAAACAGAAATGGAAACAAAATTTAGTGCATGCAACATCTTTCTCTGCTTCCAACCAAAATAGAACCTGCCTGTTTGGGTACCATAAGTCCTAAAATAATCTAGATCTCTTCTTTTTCTTTATTTAACTAATATGATATAGTTATGAATTTCAAATTTTTTACTTTAAAAAATCTTAGTTTATTTTTTTAAATATAATTAAAAAGTTTCCATTATTACCCCAGTCATCCTACGAATATTAAGTATTTTAAAATTAATTTATTTATTGTCAGAATCCTTTAATTTTATCAAAATATGTACATTCTTGGATAACCTTTTAAATAAAAGAACTTTTGTTGTATTATTTTAATGAGCTAGTTTTTTAATTCATAAATATCTGTTTATGTACATTTTTATGACAATTCTGTTGGGTAATTAAATTGTAATAAATTACTGTTACAAATACCACAGACACACAGTTTATTCATCTTCTAATATACTGATGCATAATATGCATTGGTTTCATTCATTTTTAAAGATTTTAGAGGTTATTTTGTAATGACACCATAATCATGTACAAATAATGCCCAGTTATTACCCCTTTCTACCTCATAATTAAATAAATTTGTTAATTAATTAATTTATGATCAGAATCGTCTAATTTTTTCAAATCATATACAAAATCGGACATACTTTCAAATAAGAACCACTGTTTTGTACATTTTGCATTAGCTAATTGTTTTCCTTCTTTGAATATTTCAGTGGATGTACATTTTTGTAATTTTTTCTGCATTTAATTAGGAATTAACTTGTTACCACTCAACCAAGGTTGTTGTTGTTGTTGTTGTTGTAACTAGAGCTGCTGAGCTTCTTGCTCTTTAGCAGCCAATACCAAGTTGAAGACTCCTTGGTATTATCTACACTGTAGATCTAGGCTTTTCCTGTGGCTTTTCTGCCATTCCGAAAACTTGTAGAGTTGAAGTCATGAGCTCCAGTTTCTCCAGCTTGGCTTGCATTTAAAGGATCGTCACAACTGGTCCCAAGCTAGGAGTAAGAAGTGTGTGGCATACTGTGCATTCCCCGCCATCCAAGGGGGCTCTCCAACTATGCAGAGTTAAATACTGTACTCTGGTTCTGGGCTCTCCCAAGGAATTGTCACGTCCTGCACAGAGCCACTTCTCAGCTTCCCCTGCCTATCACTGGGTCCATAGTGAGATCCTTCTGCATGCAGACAACCAAATCAAAGCCAAAGAATTATTACTGGGGCTCAAGTGACTTCTCCAAGCTTAGTGTACAATGCTTGGTTCTCAACAAGTTTCACCACAGGGGGAATCCCTAGAAGTGTGTGGATGATTTCAACAGTCAATGAGGACGTAATTAGCCTCACAGACATAGGTTCACTTTCATGTACATATATTGTAGCATTGTGCATAGCTGGTAGTCACATGACTCCAGATATGCCTCCATGCATACTCAACCAAGGTAAAACAAATCCCCCAACTTAAGCCCATTAAATTTCAAACACTTTGATATATAATACTGATAGGTTTAATATATTTGAAAATATTTTACATGCTTGTAAAAAATGTTACCTAAAAACCACACCAAAAAAACCCTTAAAAACTCAAAAATTGAATAGAGAACAGGTCTACAACTCCCTCAGGCAACTAATATGAGATTGTGAATGGAGATGGTAAACTCATCATGTCAAACAAATTGCCAGAGAGACCACTGATACAAAAGCCCATGAATGCTTGATGGAGGCTTCTTGCAAGAGGACCAGTTGTAGTAGTGGTTGTTCCATAGTCCATAAGGAATGTTCAAGAAAATGATGATGATGACTGAAATAGTGACATAATATATATTTCATAATATATTTTTATTATTATTTATAACACACAGCAGACATGCCAAGTGCTATGACTCACGGTTAAGTGTGTCCGCTCTCCTGCCGATGAGCTAGTGTCAGACGCTCCCTGTGCCAGACGAATTTGGTCCTCAAGCATGATCATTACCAACATCAGCTGCAACAACTTCATCTGGAATGTGTCATTGACACTAGGGTCCAGGCTGTTCTCATTAAAGTCTATAATCATTTCCGTCAGCTTAACAGTGTCCGCCTTGTTGCCATTGGTGCTGCTGTTATTATTATTCCCAGAGGAAGCGCTGCAGCCCTGATTGTAGACAGAAGCCAGCAGACAGTGAAGCAGTGACTTCTGTAGCTTGCATCGCGACAACAAGTCAGAGATGTATGACACAAAGCTCTTGCCACTTTCCTTCATTATGGACAACAGTTCTGACACTAGCAGGGTCAGAATCTCTATACCCAAAATATGAACCTGGCACAAAGCATAAATAACAATATTAACCAGGCAATTGTCGTGAGAAATTCTAATCCACATATATAAATTAAAAGTAAATGTAAAGCCTAACAAATAAATTCTATAAAAGGAAGAAGAATGGTAAAGAACAGTGCTGTCACAATGACAGTACTCGAAATCCCCTTTGTTTTATGCTTCGTCTGCAAATTGTAACGTTTCCACGTTAAATATAAGCCACTGCATAAATACATACTAGAATTGCTTTGGCAGCTAGCGCCTTCAATAGATTATCTAACATTTGGAAATTACGATCATTGAATATACATACCAAGCTTCGTCTGTTTAATTCAAATGTTATCTCAGTGTTAACATACGGCTGTGAGAGTTGGAAAATAACAAAATCATTGGAGAACAAGCTGAATACATTCGAGAACAAATGTCTTAGAAAACTCATGAACATCAGTTGGAAAGAATTCAAGACTAATCGACAAATAAGAGAAGACTCTAGGCAGAAATATGTCTCCGACTATATAAGGAAAAGACGATGGTCATATATCGGTCATGTCCTACGAATGCAAAACAACAGAATACCACTACAGGCGCTCACTTGGGTTCCTGAGGGTAAGAGGAAAAAAGGAAGACCAAAAGAAACACTCAGAAAACAATAATAAGAGAAGGAAGAACGTTGGGCCTAAATAATGTGCAAGAGCTAAGAGGAGTGGCGTCACAACGAACAACCTGGAGAGCACTGGTTTCTGCCTTATGCGCCGTGTTTGGCGCTTAAAGAATTTATTATTATTTATTATAAATACAAGCGTTTCCACAACACATTAAAACGGGTATTGCATTTCTAAGAAAAACATTGAGAGGCACACTGCGTAATGACCTAAATTAATCCTAACATTAATTATACTACGTTACCAAAACGAACGAACAGATGGACTCAGATAGAAAGAAGGGAGGGCTGAAGGCAGCAACACAAGCAACACTAAACACGCGTCTCGCTATATTAATGCCACCCCTAACACGCGTGTAAGGCCACATGCACTAACTTTATTTCAGACGGACAGTGATAAAAACACTACCCTTCCCAGAGTTAGGTTTTAAAACCTGAAAAACGCTTATTGGGGAAACCTGACATTCTACTGTTTTATGTCCGAAATCCTGACATTAGTCTGACAGTACAGCAGGACAGGTGGCGGTTCTAACATAAAAAATAAAAAAAACAACTACACGACTATCCTAGAAAATACATATTTTGAACGCAGCCACTTAGCTCCATTAAACTTATATATTTGGATTCCTTAAGACTTGCTAACAAAGAATATGTTAAGTGTTACGCAAATAGTCCAGGGATTAATAAATTATAGGCAAAAGAAAATAGTGAGGGTGTCAGACAGCCCCAAAACATCAGAATCGCTCAGTGAAAGAATTTTAAACCACCATTGTACGGAAATAGGCCACAAGTTACATTTGAATTGATTGGATGGAATGATATGTAAGGCTAAACACGATTAGTCGGACTATAAATGCTATCTTTTGTTGTCAAGTGAGACGGAAGTAAGAGTACTTTTTTTCAAACGATTGGGTAGAGATGGCCTGATTGGTTAGGTCGGTTAATATAGTTAATTGATAGCGTTAGTTCGAGACCACTAGTTCAAATAAGCTTGATAAAGCAACAGTGCGTTGAAGCCAGCTCATATTTTTGCTAAATAAAAGCCTGGAACATAAGCAGATGGGAATTTGTGCCAGTATTTGTGCCAGAATTCATTGCTAGTCAACGTATCTGTGTTTATTTCCATGAATTGTGGGACTGTGGTCCTAGTATTGAAGCCGCACCTGGTCTGAGCGTTTGCTGAATCCAGAGGCTGACAGCATACTCTTGGGTCCCTATAGTAACCAGTGAGGTGTCTTCAGAAACAGTGAATAGTCGAGCAGAGGAGTCCTTGCCTGCCGCCATCACGAAAGTTAAGCCCACTGTGGCCAAAAGAGCTCAACACTATGTACCCCTCGTAAATGACACTAACTTAATTAAAGAGGGGCAATTAATTGTTTTAATGTTCGGAACTGAGACCATCTCCAATACTAGTTCCAACATACACAAGCACATGCAGTCATGATGTCTAATAAGAATCTATCTTGAAGAACAAAACCAGTATTACCTCATATTACCACATCACAACTCACACACATAGAATACTAATATTGTATGTCAATGCAAAGACCACATTTATATCTGTGTACATAATATTTGAAATTACATGTTATTATATTGCCTGGTTCACTGTGTAGTTGAATCAGGATCACTTTTGTAGAGAAAATCAATACATATGTACATATCTGAAATTTATCATTGAATCTTTTAAGATAGTCTTCTAGAGTGTTGACTGTTTGTGAGTGTCACAGTATTGTAAAGTGTGGTGGAATAATTAAATTGTTTATCTGTTGTTGTTGTGGTGACTTACACTTCATCATTTGCATAACCCTAGACATATAACGTTGCCAACACAATATTCCAGAATAATTCTGACTGAGATATAAATATGTGGCAGTAAGTAAGGTTATCTGTAAAACACTACACATATTAGATACAGATACCTTCACAGCTGATCTCAGTCAGTACACTAAGTCCCTATAAGTATTTATATCATCCCACTTTACCACATATATTGGGGTCCGGTCCGGGATTTTGAATCTCTTACTAGTATAAATATTAGGGGTAATTCACTTCAGGGAATATAAAAAGTTAAAAGGTATCCTTGGGTGGAATTAAATAAGGTTGAGCTCTTGGTGCCTGTTTTGTCTATTGGATATATAATTACAGATTATATTGTTTAGTTAGATATTTTATTTAATTACCTGATATAAAATGGCGGACCTGGCCAAATTTCGATCTGCGGCTGTACAGACTGCAAAAGAGTTGGGATTAGATGGGCAAGTTATGATTACCTATGTCACTACTGAATGTGACAAATTTATTGAACGCGAAGAAAGAAGGTTTGAGGCCGAAAGAAGGTTAGAGGCTGAAAAAGAAATTAAGAGGTTGCAGATTGAGGCTGAGGCTAAGAGGTTGCAGATTGAGGCTGACAAAGAGGCTAAAGCATTGGAGGCAGAAAGAGAAGACAAGCGATTGGCTGCAGAAAGAGAAGAGAAGAAATTAGCTGCAGAAAGAGAAGAGAAGAGATTAGCTGCAGAAAGGGAAGAGAAGAGATTAGCTGCAGAAAGGGAAGCAGAAGATAAAAGATTACAAAGGGAACATGAGTTATGACTAAGGGAGTTGGAGTTTCAAGGCCATGCTCCTGAAAATGGTGCCAGTCCCTTTGCCTCTGATGCTACGGTTACTCAGGGAGCCTCAACCTCAGCTATGAACTTTCATTTAGATCATTTTGTTGAGAAAGACGATGATATTGAGAGCTATATAAATAGATACGAATTATTAGCTACCACATATGGGTTAGAGAGAGAAAGGTGGAGCTTAAAGTTATCTCAAGGACTTCGTGGGGCAGCTTATGAAGTTTTTGCCAAAATGCACAGAGATGATCAGGAAAATTATGACATGCTAAAGCAGGCTCTTTTGTTAAGATATGAGAAGAACGCAGAATTTTACAGAAAAAAATTTAGGAATGCTAAACTACTGTCAGGTGAAACCTATCACCAGTTCTCTGCACGGATAGAGACATACTTGGAGAAATGGACTTCTCTGGGGAAAACCCAAGATCTTAAGGAAATGATCCTTATAGAACAATTAAGAGAGTCCATGGCTCCAGACCTGAGAAAGTTTCTCATGGAACAAGGTGCAGAGAGACTGGGTGAGTTGCAAAATGTTGCAGAAAGGTATCAAGCGGCCCAAGCAGAAGTATCAGGTAATAAAAAGAAACAGGTGGATAATTTTAGGGCACCACAGAACTTTAATAAATTTGATCCTAGGGATCATAACAAAGGTAAGCACCAATTTGATAGGCCACGGTATGACAATAAAAATAAACACCCACAATTCGATGAAAGGAAATATGATGAAAGAAAATCTTTCAACCAAGGAAAAAGGTGGTGTAAGAATTGTCAGATGGACAATCATGACACTGACCGTTGCAGAAGGAAACCTGTGTATATGGCCACCCTTCAGGTCAGGTCGACCTCAAGACAGGAGGAGGATATTATGTTGAATACCACTCCAGAAGAGATGAGGAAGGCACAGGCTGGGGACAAGACCCTCAAGCCTTGTTTCAGGAAATTATCAACTTGTCATACAACTCCAGGCAAGGGAGATTTTTACATGAAAAACAAGTTGATGTATAGGAAGACTGGAGCTAGATCCAAAGGTCAGGGACAGCTGGTACTTCCTAAAAGATATAGGGCAGAATTAATAAGGAACCTACATGTGAAACCAGATGGGGACCATGAGAAAATAGGTACCATCATCCAAAAGGTGGCTCACAATTATTATTGGCCCAAGGCAAGATGGGACATTGAGAATTTTGTAGAAAGGTGTAGCATAGCACATGAGGGAACACCCACAAGTGGGAACATGGATTAGGACCTGGACACGCCAAGGGGTAAAACTAGGCCTGAAAATACGAAGAAAAATAAATTTGATAAAGTGGACCAAAGGGAATGGGAAGCCCCTTTTCACGGACAAGCTTCACTTAACTGTTTTACAATGGCCACTATGCGGAGAGTGCAAAAAGATGTCTTACCCCAGGATAAGCTGAAAATCCCTCAATCGGACTTAAACAAACTGGAGGAAGAGGATGTAGAGAGGAAATCTCTCATCAAGAATTTTAAGTAGGGAGACAGCCCCAAGAGAAAAATTGGTAGCGGTCGTTTTGTGCATGATAATTCTGGGAAGAAAAATCATCACTATAGCGCTTCTAGTGGAAGAGACCATACCGGTGCATGGACAAATAGGTCCACAAAACTAAAGGTCCATATGTAACACTGTTAAGAACGTGGACGGATGAAAAAGCAGAGGAAAATATTACATCCTCATACCAATATGTAAATGAGCTGACCACTCGTTTAAAAACTGGCTGGAAACTTGCCAATGAAAATTTGAAACAAGCCAGGAAGAAACATGCTGCTTATTATAACAGGAAGGCAAAAGACAGAGATTTGGCTGTGGGAGAGAAGGTACTGCTTCTTTTGCCCGGAAATCAGAATAAGTTACAAATTGGATGGCAAGGTCCATATACAGTTCTAGAGAAGGTGTCTAGAACCAATTATAAGATAGATAAGAAGGGGAAAGAAAAAATCTATCATGTGAATCTCCTGAAGAAATATTTGGAAAGAGAACATCAGGAAGAGACACACTTGCTAACCTTGTCCATTGCAATGGAGATGAAGAAGGAACCACTTTCATCATTTGAATATCCATTACACCCCTGTGAGACAGCGGCACAGGTGAAAATCAGTACACATTTAACGGAAAATCAGAAAGAGAGAGTGCAACAGGTTCTAGATAATCATACAGAGGTGTTAACAGACCGACCGGGGCATACAAACTTATTGGAATATGATATGAAACTGATAGACCCCACACCTGTCTGTATGAAGCCTTATTCGATTCCTTTTGCTAAGGAGAAAGCTTTGAAGGAAGAGATAGACTATTTGTTGAAGGAAGGAATTATTTCACACAGTGAATCCTCGTATAGTTCCAGTGTTGTACTTTTAAGGAAACCCTCTGGAGAACATAGACTCTGTATAGATTACAGGAGACTGAATGCTATTATAGAAGGACAGGTGGATCCATTGCCGGATACAAATCAGTTGTTTGCCAGACTAAATAAAGCTAAGTATTTCTCAAAAGTGGATTTGAGTAAAGGATACTATCAAATTCCAGTAAAGCCTGAGGTTAGACCATATCTAGCTTTTAGTACCTCAGAAGGACACTATGAGTTTAACAGATTGCCATTTGGATTGAAGAATGCACCTAGTGTATTCTCTAGAATGATGAGAAAATTATTGGACCCTCTGAATAACCCATGCATTACAAATTTCATGGATGATATCCTTATAGCAACAGAAACATTTGAGGAACACATTGACTCTCTGAACATGCTGTTTAATCGACTTAGGGAAGCGAATTTAACAGCCCGACCAACCAAATGTTGCGTTGGATGTAAAGAATTGGAATTTTTGGGACACACAGTTTATCAGGGAAACATGACCCCTGACCCAAAAAATTTAGAGAAACTAAAGAAAGCCCCGAGGCCACAAACCAAGAAAGACATGAGATCCTTTGTCTCATTATGTGGTTTCTACCAAAAGTATATCAAAAACTTTAATTCCATATGTGCACCGTTAACGGAGTTGACACGTAAAGGACACCCAGATCGAATTACATGGACACCACAATGTGAAATGGCTTACCAAGAATTGAAGGGAAAGCTCACAAGTAAACCTATTTTGAAACTACCTGACTTAAGTCAGGAATTTGTAGTAAGGACTGATGCCAGTAATATTGGGTTAGGTGCAACTCTGCTACAGAAATCAGATGCATTGGATGGGGAACTAAGCCCAGTGGCATATGCTAGCAGAAAGTTGAATAAAGCTGAAACCAACTACTCAACTAGCGAAAAAGAATGTCTTGCAGTAATATGGGCGATAAAGAAATTCAATATTTATCTGTATGGGAAGGCATTTAAGTTGCAAACGGATCACAAACCTTTGTCGTTTCTGGCACAGGCTAGGCATGAGAACTCTCGTTTACTCCGTTGGTCTTTATTGATCCAGACCTATGAGTTTTGCATAGAGTATATAAGTGGAAAAACAAATCTGGGAGCGGATTTTTTAAGCCGCCATCCGTGTGATGAGAATCACCGTAAGCCCCAGAAATAATAATAAATTTCTCTATGTGTATATAGAATTATAGACTGACATATAACGTCTGTTTTAAGAGGGGAGGATTTGTCGTGAGAAATTCTAATCCACATATATAAATTAAAAGTAAATGTAAAGCCTAACAAATAAATTCTATTTAAAGGAAGAAGAATAGTAAAGAACAGTGCTGTCACAATGACAGTACTCGAAATCCCCTTTGTTTTATGCTTCGTCTGCAAATTGTAACGTTTCCACGTTAAATATAAGCCACTGCATAAATACAAGCGTTTCCACAACACATTAAAACGGGTATTGCATTTCTAAGAAAAACATTGAGAGGCACACTGCGTAATGACCTAAATTAATCCTAACATTAATTATACTACGTTACCAAAACGAACGAACAGATGGACTCAGATAGAAAGAAGGGAGGGCTGAAGGCAGCAACACAAGCAACACTAAACACGCGTCTCGCTATATTAATGCCACCCCTAACACGCGTGTAAGGCCACATGCACTAACTTTATTTCAGACGGACAGTGATAAAAACACTACCCTTCCCAGAGTTAGGTTTTAAAACCTGAAAAACGCTTATTGGGGAAACCTGACATTCTACTGTTTTATGTCCGAAATCCTGACATTAGTCTGACAGTACAGCAGGACAGGTGGCGGTTCTAACATAAAAAATAAAAAAACAACTACACGACTATCCTAGAAAATACATATTTTGAACGCAGCCACTTAGCTCCATTAAACTTATATATTTGGATTCCTTAAGACTTGCTAACAAAGAATATGTTAAGTGTTACGCAAATAGTCCAGGAATTAATAAATTATAGGCAAAAGAAAATAGTGAGGGTGTCAGACAGCCCCAAAACATCAGAATCGCTCAGTGAAAGAATTTTAAACCACCATTGTACGGAAATAGGCCACAAGTTACATTTGAATTGATTGGATGGAATGATATGTAAGGCTAAACACGATTAGTCGGACTATAAATGCTATCTTTTGTTGTCAAGGGAGACGGAAGTAAGAGTACTTTTTTTCAAACGATTGGGTAGAGATGGCCTGATTGGTTAGGTCGGTTAATATAGTTAATTGATAGCGTTAGTTCGAGACCACTAGTTCAAATAAGCTTGATAAAGCAACAGTGCGTTGAAGCCAGCTCATATTTTTGCTAAATAAAAGCCTGGAACATAAGCAGATGGGAATTTGTGCCAGTATTTGTGCCAGAATTCATTGCTAGTCAACGTATCTGTGTTTATTTCCATGAATTGTGGGACTGTGGTCCTAGTATTGAAGCCGCACCTGGTCTGAGCGTTTGCTGAATCCAGAGACTGACAGCATACTCTTGGGTCCCTATAGTAACCAGTGAGGTGTCTTCAGAAACAGTGAATAGTCGAGCAGAGGAGTCCTTGCCTGCCGCCATCACGAAAGTTAAGCCCACTGTGGCCAAAAGAGCTCAACACTATGTACCCCTCGTAAATGACACTAACTTAATTAAAGAGGGGCAATTAATTGTTTTAATGTTCGGAACTGAGACCATCTCCAATACTAGTTCCAACATACACAAGCACATGCAGTCATGATGTCTAATAAGAATCTATCTTGAAGAACAAAACCAGTATTACCTCATATTACCACATCACAACTCACACACATAGAATACTAATATTGTATGTCAATGCAAAGACCACATTTATATCTGTGTACATAATATTTGAAATTACATGTTATTATATTGCCTGGTTCACTGTGTAGTTGAATCAGGATCACTATTGTAGAGAAAATCAATACATATGTACATATCTGAAATTTATCATTGAATCTTTTAAGATAGTCTTCTAGAGTGTTGACTGTTTGTGAGTGTCACAGTATTGTAAAGTGTGGTGGAATAATTAAATTGTTTATCTGTTGTTGTTGTGGTGACTTACACTTCATCAATTGCATAACCCTAGACATATAACGTTGCCAACACAATATTCCAGAATAATTCTGACTGAGATATAAATATGTGGCAGTAAGTAAGGTTATCTGTAAAACACTACACATATTAGATACAGATACCTTCACAGCTGATCTCAGTCAGTACACTAAGTCCCTATAAGTATTTATATCATCCCACTTTACCACAGCAATACACAAGAATATTAGCTTGCAATGATCTACAACCAGAACATCATTCAACATACAGTTTTACAAAAGTATTTATAGAATGTGTGATTCCTATATACACGCATTGGGATTCTCACCAGTGCTACGGAGTTCATTGCACTGTGCTGAGATCCTCCTACTGTGATCTAAGGGAGGAGATCGGAGCACTGATGGAGTTGTCAGTGTTCTATGAAGATAGTTCCTAAAACCAAACCAAACAGTTTTACAGCAGAATGTAAAAAAAAAAAGCAAATACAATGTGTTGAACAAATTGAACATCAGAAAGACATGGGTCTATGTGGGACAGACAGGGAAACAGTAGAAAACTTCTTCAAGTACTACACCTGGTGGCATAAGTGATCATGTCTCTCCACAACTTCCGGTCTCCTTTTCAGGGCTATTTCATGCTAGCTGATAGATGTTAGTAGTCCTTTTCAGGGCTTAGAGTTTATCAACACATCGCTTCAGTTAACAGAGTTCACTTATTTTTGAATGGCAAATTGAGCTCTGATATAACCAAATGACTTTAGTCTAGGTTGAAAGAGAAAGAAGGCAAAACACGCAAACAAAGAAAAGAAGATGTTGGAGATTGACTGCAGCTGAACTTTGGATGTGAAGATGGCAGTTCATCGGATAAGATGATGAAAATAACAACTTAAGAGAAAAACGGCATAAGGAACACCCAGAGACAGATAAAGAAAAACCATACTATACACCATAGGTTCTCAAACTTTTTCACATTGTGGTAATGCAAATTTCTGTCATGGCACACCTGCGTTCTTAATGCTAGACTCTTGTGTAATTAACCGTAAATTTATATTATTTTACAGTTTAAACTACACTGACTATATTCAAATGCTTTTACAATATATAGTTTTATAGTAAGACATGACAAACTTGACAAATTTGAGAGATTTTAAATTTTATTATGCAAGTGCTTTGTTTTCAATGTGAATTGTGAGCCTGCGCTATAATTTAGATGAAAATATTTGTTACTATCAAAATTTGGTGGCACACCTCTAGCTCTCTCGAGGCACAACAGTGTGCCATGGCACATCATTTGAGAAACACTCCTACACATTACCAAGAAGAGATCAAGTGATAATTTTCAGACTAACAACTGGCCATTGCTAAATACAAACTAAAAATTGTTCAACAAACTAAAAATTGTTCAACAAACTAAAAATTGTTCAACAAACTAAAAAAAAGCCAGATCCAAACCTCAGAAATGGGGTATCTGAGGAAGGTGGTTGAAGTAACAAGAAGAGACATGGTCCGCAACCAGACGATACATCAAGGCCTAAAATCCCACCCCCTGCAGACCCAAGTAGAACAGTCCCAACTAAGATGGTTTGGCCATGTCTGCAGAATGGGAGAAGATCGGCTACCATGACAAGCATGGGAAATAAAGAGCCAGGGATCCAGACCCCCCAGGACGACCCAGAGTCCGCTCGGAGGACAACATTAGACAATCTTTGAAGAACCGAGGACAAGAATGGAACCAGGCCAGGAGGAAGACAGCCGATAGGATGGTCTGGCGCTCTCTCTTCCAAACCTCTACACCTCACGGTAGAAGGGGAACGACTAAGTAAGTAAGTAAGTACTAAAAATTGTTCAACAAACTAAATATTGTTCAACAAACTAAAAATTGTTCAACAAACTAAAAATTGTTCAACAAACTAAAAATTGTTCAACAAACTAAAAATTGTTCCACAAACTAAAAATTGAACAGAAAGATATGTGCCCATGTGAGGAGGACAAATAAAAAGTAGAAGACTGTCAGCTCTATGAGAGGAGCAGAGTGGCAGTGTGGCCTTCTCCAACCCAGTTGAGGAATAAACGTTATGGTGACGAGACAAGCCTAAAACAGACTGCCACCTTTGTAAGAGAGATTGTTGTTGTTTAACGATGTCTGCTGAGCTTTTTGCTCGTTTGCAGCCAATAGCAAGTTGAAGACTCCTTGGTATTATCTACACTGTACATCTAGGTTTTTCCTGTGGCTTTTCTGCCATTCCAAAAACTTGCAGAGTTGAAGTCATGAGCTCCAGTTTCTCCAGCTTGGCTTGGCTTTAAAGATCGTCACATCTGGTCCCAAGCTAAGAGTAAGAAGTGCGTGGCATATTGTGCACTCCACGCCATCCAAGGAGGCTCTCCAACTATGCACAGCTAAAATACTTTTTCTTTGTACACTCTCAGACGTCCACTTGAATGTTCTCAAAGAAAGCAGTAGTCAGTTTGAGGCTATTTGAATCCCCGTAAAGCTTTTCCATGAAAGGAGCTGGCGTCGGCCATATGCACTTTCTCTGTACCACATATAAGGGGCAACTTTGAAGCAGATGTTTAGCAGTCATTTTATCAGTGCCACAGTTACACTGATCAGTAATTCCTATCTTTAGCTTGTTGAATAGATGGTATCTCAATCTGTTGTGGCCAATGCGGAGTCTGAAGATTACCACTTGTTCTCTTCTGTGGAGCTGGTAGTAAGCATCATTCTGTGTGTGACCTGGATGTTCTACATTCCATTTGTTTCTGTATCTGATTTTGATAAAACTCTTTGCCTCCTCAAAAGTTATGCTTGCATCAGGCTGGGGTAGATGTGAACCTTCTTTTGCCATTCTGTCAGCCTCTTCATTGCCGGTGATGTTACAATGAGATGGGATCCATTGGATCACAACACTTTTGAATCGCTGACAAAGTTTGTGGAGCACTATTCTGAGATCATCCAGGTCTGTATTATTTTGTCTTTTCAACGTTGCAATTACTGACTGTGCATCAGTAAAGAAAGCAACTTGTCTGTGTTTTCTTCTGTCAATATAACCTCTGCTGCAGTTTTCAAGGCCTCTGCCTCTGCTCTGAAGTTGCTGGAGAATCATCCTGTCGCCACTGACAGCCTTTTTTTCTGCACCAGTGCTTAAGGTCAGAAAGACACCCCCACCTCCATTTTCTGTTGCATTTGTTGCTGATCCATCTGTGTATGCATGGGTCCAGGTGTTGCGTGGATAATGTTTCTCTATGTATTTTGTCGCTATGAATTTTCTATCTGTTGCAGTTTGGCTCTTTTTTCTTTCAATTCCATGATGACGAGCTAAAATACTATACTCTTGTTCTTGGCTCTCCCAAGGAATTGTCACGTCCTGCACAGAGCCACTTCTCAGCTTCCCCTTGCCTATCACTGGGTCCACAGTGAGATCCTTCTGCATGCAGTCAACCAAGTCAAAGCCAAAGAATTACGCATGGGGCTCGTGTAACTTCTCCAAGCTTAGTGTGCAATGCTGGGTTCTCAACAAGTTTCACCACAGGGGGAATCTGTAGCAGTGTGTAGATGATTTCAAGAGTCAATGAGGATGTAATTAGCCTCACAGACAGAGGTTCACTTCCACGTACGTATATTGTAGCATTGTGCATAGCTGGTGGTCATATAAGGATGACTCCAGATATGTCTCCATGAATTTGTAAGACAGATAGATTTGGTTATATGAGACAGCACAAGGAAGAAGAAAATAATTAAAATGAATTTACTAAAGAAATGTATAATCTCACATCTAGCTCAATCTATTACGCTCACCATTCTGTTTCCTAGGAGCTCCTCGCTGGTTAGTTTGCTCATCATCAGATTTGGATAGTAGCCACGTACAAAATACAGACACAGGGAGATAACAATCTCCACAAACATGTTACTGCGATAGCTGGACATCACTTCAGGGGGAAGATCACCAAAAAAGTTCCTGCCAAACACCGACTTCCGATGTCGACCTAAAGTAAGACATGGATGCTAAGGCATGACTGGATCATGGACAGAATTCATTCACTGTAAACAAGCCATCGTTCTATCAAAGCTTTTATCAGGGATAGGACCTTATAAATGTAACTATTCTGTGTTTGTACAAATTTCTGGTAGGGTTTCTTCTCTTCTTTAGTCCCATAGCAGATACTGCTGTAGGGGAGTGAGTGTTGGAGACTTCACCATACTAGGTCTAGCATCGAGAGGTGGGGTGACCAGTTCTCTTCCTCGCTGCCTTTTCCTTCCAAGAGCAGAGTCAGGCACCATATTACAGTTGGGTAGACTGGAGCTTG
Source organism: Oreohelix idahoensis (assembly GCA_024509875.1). NCBI lineage: Eukaryota > Metazoa > Mollusca > Gastropoda > Stylommatophora > Oreohelicidae > Oreohelix > Oreohelix idahoensis. Next base: position 470,546 of record JAMPIV010010765.1, read on the forward strand.
ATTCAAACTTGGCACCTTTGCCACGAGAGACAAACACTCTAACCACTATGTCAATCGGATGCTTATGGCTGGTAGGGTTAACAAAGTTTTAAAGAAAAAAGGATTTAAACTAAATAACAAAACATGAACTTTTCATCTCTCAAGCTATATTTTATCTTATTGGGAAATTTTAATGATTTATTCCTCAAATTTAAGTGTTCAACTTAATTTTTTCAACTGCATTTTACAAAATATATGCAAAAATTCCAAAAATCTACTATGCTCTGTCTTATAACAACTGTTGTGATTTAACTCTAAAACTGCCAAACAGGCTACTGACGTAAAACCAAAATGTTACGTTGGGAAGCAGTGGGTTAACATGATATTTCTTATCAACATGGCCAGTGTTGTTCCTGGGGGTCTCTGAAGAGACAAAGAAAGAATAGGACTACCGTACCCCCACCCATGTCGTACAAGGTGACTAATACGAGGTTGTGCTTGTGGCTGGCAAACTCATTGTGTAAAACAAACTGCAACAGAAAATACAGCTACAAGAGCATACGACTGCTTGGTGCAGGCTTCCGGACACGGGACCACCTACATGGTGGCTTCATACTCTGTAAGGAGCAAAGAGGAAAATAATGATGATGATGATGATGACGTTGTCAATGTGCTTCAATAAAAGGCTGACCTACCCAGCAACGACTGCAGCTTTGCCAGATGCGGTGGTCTCACTGAGCTGATGTTGGTGGTCGCCATAGCAGTCACAACCAGACGGGGACATGACTGAAGCATTGCTCGCAAAGTAGACAAGGCATAGAGAGTGCGGCGGTAGTCATACTGCTGTGAGTACAACAGCATATGCATATGCAGCTCATGGATGTCCGTGTTGGGGTCAAGATCACGTGGGTCTATTGGACGATACGTAGTCTGCTCTGAGTCCTGTAGTGTTAGGCTGTCAGTGCTTCCATTCTTGTTGTTTGAGTTAGTGGTACGGTGGTAACGTAAATTCTCGCTGGTGCTGGACACATTCTTGCTATCTCCATTCTCACTGCCAGACGAGGACTCAGCATCAATCTTCCTCAAATCATCCAAGCTCGGAGAGAAGTAAGACTGCTCCATTTCAAGGCCTGACTGGGTCTTTAGAAAAAAATCAGCTTCATACTCGCTTGGAGTGCCACTTCTGGACGCTTCCATTACTGCTGCAGATATTACACCATTCAAAATCCATCTAGCAACATTCTCAGACGTAGTTACATCATCAGGTGTCAACTCTTCCCTGACTTCTTCTATTCTTTCATCTGTATCTTCTGCCTTTTCTTCTTCAGTTGAGGGGCTAGTGACTGTCACAGTTGTTTTGGCATCTTCTTGAGCAAAGTGATCCTCTACCATTTCTGAACCATCAAAAAATATTCCTTCTCTTTTACAAGTGTCTGAATTCAGTCTTTTCACTCCCTCCAAGTTTGGCATTGATGCTGACTGAGGGAAATCATAGCCATCAAATATCAGCTTGTCCAGGGAACTCTCTGAACCAAATGGATTTATCCTTAACTTGACTTTCTCAGGATTGACCCTCTCGAAGGAAAGATCTGTGACAGAATGTGTACGAACTGGTGCAGTACTGTGACCTCCCTTGTTGTTCATGACTGACATGGCGAAAGATTTCAAATCTTCTGTGGACTTCTGAACCAGCCTCTTGCCTAGCTGTGGATGCTTACCCTGGCTGACATGGTAGATGACATTGCCTCCCTCAGAGCTGATGGCATAGATTTTAGCCTCCATATCCTCCTCTCCTTTTTCTGACACTGCCACTTTCTTGGGCTTGTGAACGCTAACGTGCTGGATGGAGATTCTGCGCAAGCAACAACAAAAAAAAAAAAAACCAATTACATTATGTGACATTATCATTCTTCTTCTCCTGTTTCACTCCTTATGGAGTATGTAGCCACTACTATAGCTAGTCCTATTACAGGAAGCCTGCATTAAAGTATTCATGCTCTATTGTAGCAGTGGTTTCTGTAGCAATTTATTTTACATCATGAGGTTGGACATTATCATTAGTATTATCATAACCCTTCATCTTTCTAAGATGCATAAGCCTTCAACAAGATCTTTCCATGTTTTCTGGTTCTCTTGTCCACGTCTGTCTCTGGTTCTCTTGTCCACGTCTGTCTCTGGTTCTCTTGTCCATGTCCCTCTATGGTTCGCTTGTCCACGTCCGTCTCTGATTCGCTTGTCCACGTCCGTCTCTGGTTCTCTTGTCCACGTCTGTCTCTGGTTCTCTTGTCCACGTCTGTCTCTGGTTCTCTTGTCCACGTCCGTCTCTGGTTCTCTTGTCCACGTCTGTCTCTGGTTCTCTTGTCCACGTCTGTCTCTGGTTCTCTTGTCCACGTCTGTCTCTGGTTCTCTTGTCCACGTCTGTCTCTGGTTCTCTTGTCCACGTCTGTCTCTGGTTCTCTTGTCCACGTCTGTCTCTGGTTCTCTTGTCCAGGTCTGTCTCTGGTTCTCTTGTCCAGGTCTGTCTCTGGTTCTCTTGTCCAGGTCTGTTTCTGGTTCTCTTGTCCACGTCTGTCTCTGGTTCTCTTGTCCACGTCTGTCTCTGGTTCTCTTGTCCACGTCTGTCTCTGGTTCTCTTGTCCACGTCTGTCTCTGGTTCTCTTGTCCATGTCTGTCTCTGGTTCTCTTGTCCACGTCTGTCTCTGGTTCTCTTGTCCACATATGTCTCTGGTTCTCTTGTCCACGTCTGTCTCTGGTTCTCTTGTCCACGTCTGTCTCTGGTTCTCTTGTCCACGTCTGTCTCTGGTTCTCTTGTCCACGTCTGTCTCTGGTTCTCTTGTCCACGTCTGTCTCTGGTTCTCTTGTCCACGTCTGTCTCTGGTTCTCTTGTCCACGTCTGTCTCTGGTTCTCTTGTCCACGTCTGTCTCTGGTTCTCTTGTCCACGTCTGTCTCTGGTTCTCTTGTCCACGTCTGTCTCTGGTTCTCTTGTCCACGTCTGTCTCTGGTTCTCTTGTCCACGTCTGTCTCTGGTTCTCTTGTCCATGTCTGTCTCTGGTTCTCTTGTCCACGTCTGTCTCTGGTTCTCTTGTCCACGTCTGTTTCTGGTTCTCTTGTCCATGTCCGTCTCTGGTTCTCTTGTCCATGTCTGTCTCTGGTTCTCTTGTCCACGTCTGTCTCTGGTTCGCTTGTCCACATCTGTCTCTGGTTCTCTTGTCCACGTCTGTCTCTGGTTCTCTTGTCCACATCTGTCTCTGGTTCTCTTGTCCGCGTCTGTCTCTGGTTCGCTTGTCCATGTCCGTCTCTGGTTCTCTTGTCCACGTCTGTCTCTGGTTCTCTTGTCCATGTCTGTCTCTGGTTCTCTTGTCCACGTCTGTCTCTGGTTCTCTTGTCCACGTCTGTCTCTGGTTCTCTTGTCCACATCTGTCTCTGATTCTCTTGTCCACGTCTGTCTCTGATTCGCTTGTCCACGTCTGTCTCTGGTTCGCTTGTCCACGTCTGTCTCTGATTCGCTTGTCCACGTCTGTCTCTGGTTCTCTTGTCCACGTCCGTCTCTGGTTCGCTTGTCCATGTGTTCTTCAGTTTCCCCTCTAATTCTCTTACCCTGTAGATTCCAGGACAATGATGCACTGTCATGCTGTCAACAGCTTTCCTCAGTGTGTGACCTATCCATAGCCAGTGTCTTCTTCTCATATGACATCATCATCACCTTTTAGCTCCCCAAGGAGCATAGGCCTTCAACAAGGAAAGGTCAAGGATCCCGTTACACGCCCATTGAGGCATATTGGGAATATGGTGTTAGGCCCATATTTTCTCAACCGTCGGCACACAAGGGGTGATGTGGTCAGCATCACGCCGGGTCTTCAACAAACGTCTGCCAAATCTTCCTGTCCTGTGCCGTCTGCCCAAGGTCTTTCCATGTCTTCTTCATTCTCTTAATGTCTGTCTCCAGTTCTCTTCTCCATGTGTTCATTGGTCTCCCTCCACCTCACTTACCCTGGGGATTCCAGACCAAGGACTGCCCTGTAATGCTACCAACTTGCCATTTGAACTGGAAGATTGTGATTGTTTTGCTGGACTTGATTTCTTTCAATCTCCATATATGGGAAAATACAAAAGGAAAAGACAAATCTCCATATATGGGAAAATACAAAAGTAAAAGACAAGGACTATAAGAATAAATGTAGGAAACAAAAACGAGATTGCACTTGAACACCCCAACAAGATGTACAATATTACATATATCTTGGCAGCAATACAGACAAAGTTGATGGGACAGACAGTGATATCAAAGTTGACGGGACAGACAGTGATATCAAAGTTGATGAGACAGACAGTGATATCAAAGTTGACAGGACAGACAGTGATATCAAAGTTGATGGGACAGACAGTGATATCAAAGTTGATGAGACAGACAGTGATATCAAAGTTGACAGGACAGACAGTGATATCAAAGTTGATGAGACAGACAGTGATATCAAAGTTGACGGGACAGACAGTGATATTAAAGTTGATGGGACAGACAGTGATATCAAAGTTGACGGGACAGACAGTGATATCAAAGTTGATGGGACAGACAGTGATATCAAAGTTGACGGGACAGACAATGATATCAAAATAAGAATATCTAAGGCAAGAACTTTCAACTCAAATGTCAAATCAGTCTTATTGTATGGATCTGAAACATGGATAACAATAAAAACAACAACCAAGAAAGACTTTCATAAATGGATGCTTGCATAGAACAGACGGATTGAAATGGTATGATAAGAACACCAATGTGGAACTGATGACAAGAACTAGACAAGTGCCAGTGGAACAAGAGATGAGAAGACGCCAGCGATCGATATGACACACAATGAGGAAACCTGCTGACAGTATTACAAGGCAGTTCATGTTCTGAAATACCCAGGGTAAGAGAGGTAGAGGGCGGTCAAAAAAAAACACATGGAGAAGAGAAATGGAGAAAAAGATGATAGAGATGAGGTAGATATAGAAAAAACCCTTAAGATGATGGCATGGGACAGGACTTGGCATGAGTTTGTTGAAGGCCTATGCTCCTTGAGGAGCTGACAGATACTGTATGAAACACAACTATCAATACCAAGCACTATACATTAAAGAAAAGAAGTGATCCCTGTTGATAATGACCAAAGTATCAACTTCCAGAACATGGAAAATTGTGAACAAATAAACGAAATAAATAATAACAGGATGACAAACAAAAATCAGTCCAAAAACTGCCCAAACCTAAATACAAAACAACCAAACTTTGTACAGAACAATCAGCTATGGGTAGTTTCATAAATGAATACTGGGTTATACAAAATAATATCTTGGTTTCTCAAGCACCACTTTCACCCCGCTTTCAGTTCTCTGGAGTCTTTGAGGAGATATAAATGAAAGAATAGGACTACTACATCCTGAGACATGTCATAAGAGGTGACTAAAGAAAGGGTTTTCCATGGAAACTGGCATTCTCATTATGTACAACAACTTGATACACAAACCACTGCTACAAGACCACATGCATGCTGTCATGCAGGCTTCTTTATTGTTGCCTATTATGTCTGTGTGTCCTGGTATCCACTGGAGAATGACTGTGATGTCATATTTTGTTAGCAGATTGTCGATTATTTCAGCCAGCTGTTTTATTTTTTTATTTTCAGTTTGGAGGTTTTCTTCTAAAGCCTGAAGGGTTGATTTTGAATCACTGAAGATTATGATATCTGAAGCCATATAGATTTCTTGTTTGAATTGGCTGTCTATAGCTGTGAAGATGGTGTTTATTGCTTATATCTCTGCTTGGTAATTAGTACAGAATTCTCCACATGGTTCAAGTATTTCTAGTATGCTGCCATTTGGGTATTTCACACACGCTCCAAGTCCAGCATTTATAGTGGCCTGCATGGGGGCTCACTACAGTAGTGGTTCCATGCTCCATAAGGAGCAAAAAGTGAAAAGGGGGAGAAGAAGAAGAAGAAGCAACCCTTACCTGGCAGTATCAGGGTGTAACAACATCAGAAGCAATGGCTGTAGAACTCTGCTTGTGTCTCCCCTCTGTATAATATGAGTTAACCAAGTCAGGGCTAGGGTCTTCGTTATGCTGGACTCTTCCTTGAGACTGTCCAGGACCACAAACATAGATCTGTAACACACATTCACAATCATCAACACAACTGTACTTCTAATGCTGACCATTCAAATATGAGGAGATTAAGGACCTTACAAATCTGTGTCATTCTGGATGTATCCAGAATTCTGGACGTCAAAGCTCATCATTTCTTTAAAAAAAAAAAACTAAAGCTGCTAATGTTATGCTGAACACTGCACTCTGACATTACACTCCTTTGGGATTCACTTTCAAGGAATATATTCCTCTGGGATTCATTTTCCAAGAATACACTAATCTGGGATTCATTAACAAGTAATACTTTCTTATGGGATTCATTTTTAAGGAATACACAACTCTGGCATCCATTTTCAAGGAATACACTACTCTGGGATTCATTTTTAAGGAATACACTTCTCTGGCAAACCTTTTTCAAGGAAAATGCTATTTCGGGATTCATTTTCAAGGAATAAACTCGTCCGGCATTCATTTTCAAGGAACACACTACTCTGGGATTCATTTTTAAGAATACACTCCTCTAGCATACTTTTTTCAAGGATTACACTACTTTGGGATTTATTTTTCCAAGAACACACTACTCTGAGATTTATTTTTCCAAGAACCCACTCCTCTGGCATTCGCTTTCAAAGAACACTACTATGAGATTTACTTTTTCCCAGAATACACCACTCTGAGATTTATTTTTCCCAGAATAATCTACTCTGAGATTTATTTTTCCAAGAATACACAACCCTGAGATTTATTTTCCCAGAATACACCACTCTGAGATTTATTTTTCCCAGAATAATCTACTCTCAGATTTATTTTTCCCCAGAATACACCACTCTGAGATTTATTTTCCAAGAATACACTACTCTCAGATTTATTTTCCAAGAACACACTACTCTCAGATTTATTTTCCAAGAATACACTACTCTCAGATTTATTTTCCAATAACACACTACTTACAGCCACCACTGTAGCTGATCACCTGGCAGGAAGCCTACATAAAACATTGACATGCTCTTGTAGCAGTGGTTTCAGTAGCAGCTTGTTTTACAAGATGAGGCTGTCAGCGTTTGAATATGTTTAAAGAAAGCAGGGGTCAGTTGGAGGTTAGTGGTATCCCCATAGAGTTTGTCCAGGAATGGTACTGGTGATGGCCATATGTGCTTTCTCAAACACTACCTCATATAAAAGTAAGGATTATAATGTCATATAACAGTAAGAGCTGTAATCTCATATAAAAGTAAGGATTATAATGTCATATAACAGTAAGAGCTGTAATCTCATATAAAAGTAAGGATTATAATGTCATATAACAGTAAGAGCTGTAATCTCATATAAAAGTAAGGATTATAATGTCATATAACAGTAAGAGCTGTAATCTCATATAAAAGTAAGGATTATAATGTCATATAACAGTAAGAGCTGTAATCTCATATAAAAGTAAGGATTATAATGTCATATAACAGTAAGAGCTGTAATCTCATATAAAAGTAAGGATTATAATGTCATATAACAGTAAGAGCTGTAATCTCATATAAATGTAAGGGGTGTAATCTCATTTAAAGGTTAATCAATGTGACCTCATATAAAAATAAGAGTACATAAAGTCCCAACAGTAAAACTGAAATACTGGCCTATCAAATGTTCTGGGACTGCGAGATGGGTTCGGTTCTGTCTTGATGGACCTAGTCAAGTGCCAGAGGACACTGAACTTCTTGAAGGCTGATATCCTCTCAACCTGAAATAAGACAAGGTGTTTCACACAAACATTTCCATGACGACCTATTACGTCCAATGACTGACTGAATCTCAAAAACAAACTTTGGTTCATTAGATCATTTTACACTTGAATAAATAGTCATCACCACTGTTCACCTCTCCGTGGAGCATGGCTCCTCAAGAAAAAACATGTCAAGACCCCCCCCCCCCGGGGCAGAGTGGTTAAAACACTGGCCTCTTGAGCCAAAGGTACCGGATTTGAAACATGTTGACATACTGCTCCAGTCTACCCAGCTGTAAATGGGTACCTGTGTCTGCTCTTGAGTAAGGAAAAGCTAAGGTACCTGGTATAGTGAAGCATCTTAATGCTTCACTTCCCTATGTCAGTAAGCATTATAGGACTAACACTATAGGACCCCGTTATGTGCCATCCATTCAAAGACTTTCCATGTCTGTATCCCCTACATGTATGTTTCTAGATCTCTTTTACATTTTGTTGTTGTCTCTCTAGTTCTTCTGCTCTGCAGCAGCCTTCAAGCAAGCAGGTCAAATGCAGTAACAGCTCCTTGTTCCTTACCTTCTTTACTTTTCTGAAAGAGTTCTTTCTTCCACGCCATTATTGGTTGTTGTTTTTGCTGTTCTCCATGTTTCAACGCCATACAATAAGACTGACTTGACAATGGAGTTGAAGAATCTTATTTTAATGGTGGACTTGATTTCTCTTAATCTCCATATATCTCCAAATGCAGTGAAAGCTTCTCTTGCTTGTTGTATTCTTATTTTGATATCATTGTCTGTCCCTCCAACTTTGTCTATATTGCTGCTAAGATGTATGTATGATTCCACATCTTGTAGTGGTGTTTCTTCAAGTTCAATCTTGTTATCATTTCTTGCATTTATTATCATTATCTTTTCCCTGTGTATTTTCAGACCCACTTGTTATGACCTCTCATAAAGTATTTTCATTTAGTCTTGCATCTGATTACAGAAGAGCCAAGTCATCAGCAAAATCTAGATCATCAAGCTGTTTAATCAGATTAAATTTCTGTTGTGTGTTGATGTTTTCATAACCCAATCTATTACTAGTAAAAGAAGAAATGGAGACAAGAGGCATCCCTAACACACTCCAGTTCTGTGAGTTGTCCTTCATGAAGAACTCTGCATGTCATGTTCATAAGTCAACCAGCTACTGTGATGGCTCCATGCTCCATAGGGAGTGAAAATGATGATGATGACATACAGCTTCTCACATGTTAGGGCCGAAACACTTGTTCGATGGGGGGACTTCTGATGATCAGATTGCCTCCTGTTGTACCGCTCTGTATAGAGTTTCCTATCATCAGCTTTTCACATGTTAAATAAAAACACTTACCTCCGAGTCACTGATGAGGTCGTGCCCAATGACATCCTCACAAATATTGGCATTTGGTGTGACCTGGTGTAGTGTGTGGAAGATTTCTACAGCCCGCTGGTGCTGGGAGTTAAACTTCTCAGATAAGTGAGCCCACAGCTCTGATGCTACAATCTGAGAGCGAACAATTCATAAAATAAGTATTGCCACATGAGCAGGTCTTACAATCTGAAACTGAACAATTCAAAATACACAGCTCTGGTGCCACAATCTGAGAGTGAACAATTCAAAATAAGTATTGCTAGATGAGCAGGTCTAACTATCTGAAAGGGAACAATTAAAAATACACAAATCTGATGCAATATTCAAGGCTGTTTCAATGTCTTTTCTGGAAATTCTAAGCTTTTCAAGGTCACTACAAACCCTATTTAAATAGATTTAATTTCCATCTCTGGAATCTTTTTTCATTCTTTTCAGAAACCATATTCAGTGGCTTCCTATCAGCTCTGGACTGAGAAAACTCTACATAACCGCAGAAGCTGCTATTACAAAATCCAAAATTATATTCTAAAGAGGATACCTGATAAAACCTAGTCTTCCCATTAATGTAGACCAAATGTGTGGGCAGCAAGGCTGGTAGGATGACCACAGAAACCCTGCCTTCACTGAATGACCGTCGGCTGTGGTGACGAGTCTTGTTCTCACTTTCTGTCTGGACAGACTGGGTCAGTATAATCAGGTCAAGGAGAGTGGATATTGATGAGCTCTGAACTTCAAAACAGTCCACAAAGCAGCTACATATTAGAAGATCTTGGAGCCAATATGGCAACTCAGAGCTGTTTTCTGAAAAAAGTGTACAGGAAAAATTTACAACATAATTCTTCTGATTTAATACGAAGGACATATAAACAATTTTGCTACAATTTAACTGCAACTCGGCAGATAATGCACCCATATGGAAGACAGGACCCAATATTGGGGAACAAAGGATTGGATCACTGTGATCTGCCAAGCAATATCCTAAAAGGCAACTTTGGAGGGTTGTGTTTGGGTTTAGCAAACATCATGTAAGACAAATTGTAACAGAAACTACCACTGTATGAAGTGTTTTGGTATATGCTTAATGTAAAGAAGACATCTGTAGTGCTAGTCCATGCTTCTTATAGAACTTTGGCGGGGGAAAGGGGGGGGGGTGTGGACTAAAATACTGTCTAGCCTTAAATGAAGTTAAACAGTTAAGTAAGACATACATACATGAAACACAACGCAATTTAAAATAAAAACACTTTTAAACCAAATGAATAAATAGCGAAGCAGGACAACGTGCAAGACTTCACTTCGTCGAATAAAAATGCACTTTCATAGTGAATGCCTGCGTAGAATAGAAGGATTGAAGTGGAATGACAAGATCTCCAATATGGATCTGAAGACAAGAACCAGTGGAACAAGAGATGAGAAAAGGATACTGGAGGTAGATAGGTCACATATAGAGGAAACTTGTTGATAGAATTACTAGACAGTCCATGTTCTGGAATCTCCAGGGTATGAGAGGTAGAGGAAGACCAAAGAACACACGGAGAAGAGAACTGGAGACATACATGAAGGGGATGAAGAAGACATGTAAAGACCTTGAGCAGACGGCACGGGACAGGAAGACTTGGTATAAGATTGTTGAAGGCCTATGCTTCTTGGGGAGCTAAAATGTGATAATGATGATCTAAACCCTTTAAACTCTGATCTTCCAAGTTACTGGTCCCAAGTTTCCAGAGTGTTTCATGGTAGTGGGCACGAAGTCAGATACAGCTAAAGCTGTGAGTCAGTAAGTTACTCTATTACAACATCACCACTATAATAACTTGGGTTTAAAGGGTTAAGGGAAAAAAAAAGACTCACCTTTGCTACACATCTGCTCAATGACAGCCTCGTAGTCTGTACAGTAAATGGGAAAACTAGCAAAATCCACCAGCAGCCTACAAGCTTGTTTGTAGGCCTGTGTCACCTGCTCCATATGTTCCTCTAACCTGAGCTTCTCTGAAGAATCACTTTCAGATCCCACTTCTTTGGTGCCTGACTGAGATGTTGCAGATACAATGTTCTTCATACACTTGCTGCAAAAATCTTCAGACTTCAGTATTCTCAACTGAGAGAACCGATGGAAAAATTGTTGGAAGCTTTCAACACAGAGCTGCATGAGGCTTAGGTGACCTGACAACAGCCTTGCATTGTTGATAGCAGCAGAAGAGATGCCAGTGTTGCTGCTAGTTGGTCTAGGCACATCTTGTTGGTGTACGGCTTCCTGAGGGTGCTCTTCGGTGCCATTACAGCACTCTGTCTTTTCCGATACAGTGGCAACTGTGGACCCACCTACTCCACTATCAAAAGTGGCTGAAGTTAATGCTGAGGAACTTTCTGAAGACTTTGTAATTTTGTTCACATCTGCACTGGTTATGGATCTGACCACAGTACTATCTGTCTCAAAATTATTTGCATTCATCTTCACTGTTTCTTCACTATCCTCGGAAACATGTTTGCATTCATCACTTGTCTCACTTTCAGGAGGACGTACAGTTCCAGTCATACTGTTGCATAATGAAACATCCACCTGACCACTTGTCCCTTCTAATGTTACTTGATCACTTATGGAGCTAGCCAAGTTTAATTTTGTTTCAGTCTCTGAATTGTTGTCACCACCTTGCTCAAGTTCTGCACCCAAACCTTGGGAATCACCATCATCTGTCATCTTATCACTTGATGAACACTTGGCATTTTCTGTTGAACTTTCTTTATTCTTCAGAAGCTGAACATTGTATTCATGGCTGCGGTCCTTTATCTGTTCTTCATGACTCTCCCCCTTGGACATCTCAACAGCTCCTTTGTGTTTTATCAGCTCTAAATTGTGGGACAAATCAGAGTTGCTGAATATGCTGATATTATCTCCTGTGTCCAGTGAATGTGAACGGTTCAGCCCTTGACCTGCCATCGATGGCTGGACCCGAGATAAAAGCTTGGAGCAGAGTTTTAGTGTCATGGTCACCTCCATCTCTGTGACATCATCACATGCAGTGGTCAAGGCAGAAATGACCTGCCTTAGAAGGTCAGGCAGATGTTCTGTGGTTGTCTCTGGGTACACATCCTGCCAGAAATATTTATTGTAACAAAAGTTATGATTTTATCAAAATAAAGCTAAAAATGAAATAAGAGTGGCTGTCAGAGTGTTAAATATAAGAAAGTTTAAGGTAATTTCTATATATCAAGTCCTACACAAAAATGTGTGCAATGGTAGCTCCATAAGGAACCTTCTAGTTCTTGTTCTCTAAATTTCAGCAGAACAATAGTTCAAACAAAAAACTCAGTGCTAAAATATTATTTTAGAAATTTCTTGTTTATAGTTACTTCCCTTTGGAATGACCGTGCATTACTCTTTGACTCCTCAGATACTCAAGGGAACTAAACAGCGCTTTGCTGTCTATGCCTTTTCATAACAAAATATGTGACCGATCCAGCTCCACTTCCTTTGTCTGATCTCAAGATGATGTGGTTTATTTCAATATATTTTTGTAGCGTACATTTTACTCTACATAACATTCAAATGAGTTCAACTGGCTAAGTGGTTACAGCGCATTCCTCTTGCGGCACAGTTACTGGGCTCCACGATCTAAACCTGGTAGCGTCATGCTCTAGTGTACCCAGCTGTAAATGGGTATTTGACTCTGCCCGTGAGTTAGGGATGGCAAAGGCAGCAAGGAAGGGAACTAGTCACTCCACCTCAGTAATGCTGGATCTAGTATGGTGAAATCTCTAACACTTCACTCCCATACAGCAGTTTCTGCTGTAGGACTACCTTTACCATTTTTTAACATCCTAATATGGTAAATATTTTGCCATAAGGCTGACAGAAACAAGTTTGTCCTTCTATGAAGTCAAACTTACAGACCAACGCTTTGTGATGCAGTGCTGTAATTCTGTTTTTCAAGAGGCCCAGTCTTCTTCTCTTTCTAAATTAATTTTGTGTTTTGGTCTTTTTCTGTAGGTATTTTATTGCGTTTTACGACGGTAGGTTTAGTTTATACTTGCACCAGTTTTCTTTTCTTTAAAGTTAATTTGCGATGACGAGGGTTTTCTTTGTTAAATTAATCGTGATCTCGTTGTCCCAGTTTCTTTGTTAAAGAATTATCGCGGTCAGCGTAACATGACACAATTGGAACGCGCGCTTAAACAGGTCACGACGTGCTTTCAAATCTATTGGTGTAGACCCCGTTATAAATTTTGTAAGCGATTCCATTGGGTTAGTAAGACGCTATAGCTATGACGTAGGCCGAAAGTCCGCAGGGATTTTCTTGTACAAGGTATATAAACCCGAACGATCTTTTAACAGATCCCCTTTGTCTGATGAGATTCACTACTGTGAATCTAGCATTTATCGTTCTGCTGCATGCGGAAGAAAACGCGATAAACTGGTATCTTCATATTTTATTAGAGCCATAATATTAGTGGGTTCTTAAATAGAGTCGTAGTCTGATTTAAGTAAAGTTTTCTTTGGGAAGTTAACTTAAAGTTATAAACATAAGTGCCATCCATTACTATCTTTGTAGCATGATGTAAGGGTTAAGTGTGCCTAATTCTTTCTAGGATAATTGGCAGTGTATAGGAGTGTGTGAAGTTCTGAGATATTCACTGTGTGAGGGTTAGCTATTAATACATGGGCGCTCTGCAGTATGTAGAGTGTTGGATAAACCACCATTAATTTCTGTATATTTACAAGTGTAATTTTATTGGGCATCTAATGGTGCATATGTTATTTTATTGTGCCTCAAATGTTTGGGAATGCAGTAAGAGGAGTAATTTAATTTTTGGGTTAAGCAGGGAAACCTCATGTGAAATGTTAAAAAGGAGACCAAGGAATTTCGGACAGGAAATTTCCCTAGTTTGAATGTTTTGACACGAGGTAGATTCACGAAACAAAAGATTAAGGTCAGACAGTGTCGGGAGTTTGTTTATGTACCAGTAAGATTTTCGTTCAAGCAGGGAAGGGAAGGATTGTGAGATTGAGTGACATGCGGTTAGAAATATTTATGTATCGTTGTGCATAGCGGGTGAAGGGGAGCTGGATTGAGTTGCGGGTAGTGTAGGATTTATGGGAGCTAATAGTTAGAGATTGAGTTATGGTTGAAGTTGTTGTACATTAGATGCATTTCTTTTGTCTACAGCGGTTCACGGTACAGTGGAAGAGTGGAGTTTGTCCTATACAAATTTCCAACGGCAAGGTTGGCATTGCAGGAGCCGAGAGCTCGATATCGCCAGAGGTGACAGAATATAAACCTATGATCTCAGGCAGTGAAGACATTCTTCGTCTGGGATATGGGATTTGTCTTAAAATCCAGAGCACTTAGCTCATTATACCACTCCAACAACGGCAACGTGGCCGGGAGATTGGTCTAGTTTATACAGCCAAGTTAGCGGCGCTTATCGCCTAACGAGTTGGAAGCTGTGTAGACATTCATTTAGGCAGAGTCAGCAGGACAGAGACAGTAGCAAATCATATAGTAGTAGACAATGGAGGCTTAAGCTGAGGCCCCACCAGTTAGAGTGTGGTTACAATCACTAATCATTCTATTTTTCCCCAGCAGGGTGACTGACTGAGTGAATGTGGTTGTGGGTTTTATGTGTCTATCTACTTGATTGGTTCTTTGGTTTTCAGGTCTGTGCAACAGTGCACGATATTTATTTCTTTGCTGTATGATGACATGGCTGGTACCAAACTGTATCGGCTACTGCCGTTCCTTTGGATCTACCGGCTGTGTGGAGAGGGGGAACATGCTGCATGGGCAACAGCTTGATCTCCATATAACTGTGCCCAAGCTCGCGCCCTGGAGAGGACACTCCAGCTTCACCCTATAGGTGTCGGCAAAACACGGGAAGTAGCAGTTACCGGTTATAAGCCTTTTGCCCAATTGGCGTAGGGCATGGCGCCAGGGGCTACTTCCGACAGTGGGAGAGGTTCTAGGATCTCACTGGACAGCTACCGCCCGCTTCAAACTGGGCAGCCCCCAGTCAATAAGGTGTTGTCCCGCCACTGTCTGCTTTCCCCATTGGGTGCATGGGGATTAGGGTCAAACCCGAACTGCGGACAGAAAATTATCGAAAAAATAGAAATAAGCAAACTCTCAGATTGGGATGCTGGAACGTCCGGACTATGTTGACTGGACTATCCGAAAACCTACAGGATGTAAACGATGTAAGGAAGACAGCCATAATTAATGATGAGCTTAAACGACTTCAGGTGGATATAGCTGCACTTCAGGAAACGCGCCTGGCGGGCTTTGGAACGGTGAGCGAGAAGGACTACACATTTTATTGGCAAGGGAAAGATCTTAATAAAGCTAGAGAACACGGAGTAGGTTTTGCGGTCAAAAAATCGCTAACTAACATGGTTGAACCAGGCGAGAATGGATCAGTACGCCTGTTAACGCTCCGCCTGCAAACTAGCACAGGTCCCATCACCCTTGTCAGTGTGTATGCTCCTACTCTGTACTCTGCCTCAGAAGCTAAAGATAAGTTCTACGAGAATCTAGCAGCAGTAATCAAAAGCATACCTAGGCAAGAACAGCTTGTTCTCCTTGGTGACTTTAACGCTAGAGTGGGTGCCGATAATGTTTCATGGCCTTCATGTCTGGGCAGGTTTGGTATTGGCAAGATGAATGAAAATGGACAACGGCTCTTAGAGTTGTGCGTCCACCATGATCTCTGCGTGACCAACACCTACTTTGAGACAAAACCCCAGCATAAGGTGACATGGAGACACCCACGATCCAAGCAATGGCACCAACTTGACCTGATTCTCGTCAGAAGGCCACTCCTCAGGTCTGTGCTCTCCACGCGCTCGTACCATAGTGCAGACTGTGACACAGATCACTCCTTGGTTTGCTGCAAAATCAGAGCACAACCAAGAAAACTCTATCGTGTAAGACATGAAGGGAAACCACGCATTGATACCAGCAAGATGTCAGACCCTTTCATGATCGCTCAATTCACTGCGACCTTCAAGAAAGTGCTCAGTAGCCCTCAGCATGGTGATACTATTACAGAGAACTGGGAGCATCTACGGAACACCATTCAAAGTACTGCACTTGCCACCTTTGGTAAGAAAACAGCAAAGTCAAATGACTGGTTTGACGCTTCATCAGATGTGATGGCACCGGTTATTGAAGCTAAGCGCAGTGCTATGAATGAATACAAAATTTCACCGAGTGCCAGAACCCTACAGATCCTGAGGGCTACGAGAAGCAAAGTTCAACAAACTGCTCGACGCTGTGCAAATGACTATTGGCTCCAGCTCAGTGAGAGCATCCAGATCGCAGCGCAAACAGGCAACATTAGACAAATGTATGACGGTATAAAGAAAGCACTTGGCCCCCATAAAAGTAAGACGGCACCGCTAAAAACCATCAGCGGAGAGAAGCTAACCGATAAGGGTAAGCAGATGGAGAGGTGGGTCGAGCACTACTCTGAGCTTTACGCTAGAGACAATACCGTTACGCCTGCAGCCCTTGATGCTGTCAATAGTCTGCCAACTATGGAGGAGCTGGATGCCGAACCAACATTAGAGGAACTCAGTAAGGCCATTGATAGCTTGGCCTCTGGCAAAGCACCAGGCAGTGATGGGATTCCTCCTGATTTAATCAAATGCTGTAAGAGCACGCTATTACATCCCCTGCATAGGATGCTGTGCCAGTGCTGGGAAGAGACAACTATTCCTCAAGACATGCGAGATGCCAAGATTGTAACACTGTATAAAAAATAAAGGAGACAGAAGTGATTGCAATAACTACAGAGGCATCTCTCTTCTTAATATTGTTGGTAAGGTTTTTGCCAAAGTCATCTTAATGCGACTACACAAGTTAGCTGAGCGCATATATCCAGAGGCACAGTGTGGATTCCGAGCTGGCAGATCAACAACAGACATGATCTTCTCTCTCCGCCAGCTTCAGGAAAAATCAAGAGAGCAGAAAAGACCATTATATATCGCCTTTATAGACCTCACAAAAGCATTCGACCTGGTTAGTAGGGATGGACTCTTTAAAATCCTCCTGAAAATAGGCTGCCCTTCTAAAATGCTGGAAATGATAAAGTCATTCCATGACGACATGAAGGGAACAGTCCAATATGCTGGAAGAACGTCACAGCCCTTTGATATACGAAGTGGCGTTAAACAAGGCTGTGTTCTGGCTCCGACCCTCTTCGGAATCTTCTTTGCCTTACTCTTGAAACATGCATTCAGAGATGCAACTGAAGGAATATGCCTTCACACTAGGTCAGATGGCCGTCTGTTTAATCTTTCAAGGCTGAAGGCAAAAACAAAAATCAGAAGGGTCACTATAAGAGACTTGTTGTTCGCTGATGATGCTGCAGTCGTCACTCAAAGCCAACAGGAGCTTCAGAGCTTGATGAATCGCTTCACTAAAGCATGCAAGGACTTTGGCCTCACAATAAGTCTAAAGAAAACGAATGTGCTGAGTCAGGATGTGGGTGCTGCACCAGTTATCACTATCAATAACTATGAATTGGCAGTGGTGCACCACTTCACATACCTAGGGTCTACCATCAATGACAAACTCTCACTGGATACAGAAATCGACAGCCGCATTGGCAAAGCTGCAGCTACCTTTGCCCGCCTCACATCGCGTGTTTGGGGAAACTCTAAACTCACAATAAAGACCAAAGCTGCGGTATATAATGCCTGCGTCACCAGCACACTCCTATATGGCAGCGAGACCTGGACGACCTATGCTAAGCAAGAAAGAAGGCTCAATACCTTCCATTTGCGGTGTCTACGCCGCATCCTTGGCATCTCGTGGAAAGATAAAGTGACAAATGTCGAGGTGTTGTCACGTGCTGGCCTTCAAAGTATGTAAATGCTGCTTAGACAGCGCAGACTTCGCTGGCTTGGCCATGTTCGCCGCATGGAAGATGGTCGCATCCCAAAAGATATCTTCTACGGACAATTAGCAGATGGCAAGAGAACAGTTGGGCGACCACAGCTGAGGTTCAAAGATGTGTGCAAGAGAGATATGAGGGCACTGGACAT
Source organism: Oreohelix idahoensis (assembly GCA_024509875.1). Classification (NCBI taxonomy): domain Eukaryota; kingdom Metazoa; phylum Mollusca; class Gastropoda; order Stylommatophora; family Oreohelicidae; genus Oreohelix; species Oreohelix idahoensis. Next base: position 488,796 of record JAMPIV010010765.1, read on the forward strand.
GGATCCAGCAACATGGGAGGATGAAGCTGCCGATCGCACAAAGTGGCGATGCTATTTACGGCACCACCTCAGATTGGGCGAAGAGAGGCTCACACAAGAAGCAGAGGTGAGGAGAAAACGTCGAAAGGAGCACCAGGAAAATAAGCAGTTGAGGGCTGTCACCTCAGGGGCGCATTCCCATAGTCAGTTATGACTGAAGGGGCTATTATTATTATTATTATGACATTTAATGTTTTATTGTGTAAATAAAATATCTATATATTGTAGACTGGATCAGCTTCTATACTATACTGTACCTATATGTTTTCTGTATAGTGGTGTCCGTGGTCGTTATTTACACCTTATCTCCTTGTGTTTAAAGGTAATTAGAGGGGGGTGAGGTTATAGCATAATTTTAGTCACAAGTGGCAAGGGAGAGTCAATCCAGGTTCTCACCCTTGAGCCAATAGTCTCATCTGTCCACAGTCACTGTCATTTTCATCTAAATTCTACCTTCTCAAACTTTCTCATACTAGGGTCTTGCCTATACTCAGGCAAACTCTATAAACGTAAATCCACTTTGTGACACGCTTCAGAACATTTTTGTGTGCAATGGACTCTTTTGTTTGTTGGGTTAAGGCTGGGAACTCTTTCTTACATACATACTTACAGGTAGTTCTCTGTTTACGCGAATTTCATTTAAGCAAATGCGAAGCTACACGACCCAATTTTTAGGCATTTTTGTTTTATTTACATGTCATAACTGGAAGTTACGTGACCTGATATATAGACACTTTTTTACTTTGTATCTGTGCGCCAATGTAGAGCAGGAACTAGTTGATGACATCATCCAAGTGACGTTGATTCCTGCATTTTCAGTCTCGTTGTACTGACCTCGAACTAAGTGCTCCATGTTTCGTTATTGTTCATGTATTTTTAAGTGTCACTTAATTTTACTAGTGAAATTAATAAATTAACTATGGCGATGACAAAGGTAATGGTCCTGCTGCTGCAGATACTGAATATTTTATCAATGTTTAATGTACAGGTATATGTACTTAATAAAATGGTATGTGTTAATAATACTGTTTATTATTGCATGTGTTTATTTTTATTATTATGTACAGCATTGGCGGAACACATCCCTCTTACTTTACATGAATCTGAATGAGAAAATCGTGATCCATTTATGTGATGTTCTCAGGAACAATTATATCGCATAAAGAAAGAACTACCTGCAATTTAAATTTGTTACCCTCAAATAATAAACTCGTCTCTTCTTCTCTTCTTTGATCCTTAGCCGCCGACCGTCAAAGCAGTCAGTGGCCATCATGCCTGGTGGCGTCTTGTAGGGCAACAACAAATTGAGTCCACTTTGCTCGGTCAGTGGCCATCCTTTGTACAGTGCCCCAACTCTGGTTCATTCTTTGCATCTCAGCCTCCACAGGTCTCCGCCAAGTTGTTTTTGGTCGACCTCTCTTTCGTTTTCCTTCAGGGGTCCATAGCATAATTGTTCTTGTGATGGCACCGAGGTCTCTTCTGAGGACATGGCCAACCCAGCTCCAGCGTCTGCCAGCTATGATGGTGTGCATGTCCTCTTGCTTGCTCCGAGTACGCAGATCTTGGTTGGTGATGGTATTCGGCCAAAAGATGCGGTGAATTTTTCTTAGGCATGTTGTGTGAAAAGAGGACAATTTCGACATTTCCTTCTCTGTAACTCTCCAGCATTCTGCACCATAGAGAAGCACAGAAAGCACACAGCTCTATAATCTTCATTTTGTGCTTGTTCTGTACTGAGAGGACTTCCAGATGTTGTTTAGACTAAAACAGGTTGTTCTTGCTTTGTTCATTCTGTTGTTGATGTCTTTGCTTGCTCCCTTGTCTGGTGTTACTATGCATCCTAGGTATGTGAAGGTGAATGTCTGTTCCAGTTGCTGATTCCTTACTGATATGGGCTCAGGGTTCCTCACATTGAGCGTCATGACCTCTGTCTTCTTTAGATTGATGTTCAAGCCCATTGCATGCGTTTATTTTTATTATTATGTACAGCATTGGCGGAACACATCTCCCTTACTTTATATGAATCTGAATGAGAAAATCGTGATCCATTTACGTGATTTCTATTTACATGATGTTCTCAGGAACAATTATATCGCATAGAGAAAGAACTACCTGCAATTTAAATTTGTTACCCTCAAATAATAAACTGTATTTAAAAAAATATCATTAAAATTACATAGAGTCATACTGAAATATAAAAAACAATTTTTAAAAAGAATATATTCCTGCAATGCAAAAGTCCACGATAAACTACTGAGTAACAGTTTTAACTTAACTTAACTTAGTCGTTCCCCTTCTATCATGAGGTTTTAGTTAAAATAAAATTCAAATAATTAGGTTTTGTACATGGACCCCCTTGATTCCATTGTCCATAGGCTACAGGTTAAGAAGCCCTGCTATATACCAAGTCAGGGATGAAATGAGGACATTATGAATTGTAATGCACACAATTTTTTAAAAAATATCTAAATACGAACCAGTGCTATCACATCCAAAAGAAACTCCACTAGTTCACAAAGTTCAGATACAGAAACAGCCTCCATCTGTGAACTAGATTTAGAACCACTACTTTCCTTTGATCTCTGGTCACAAGCTGCTTTAAACATACGAGCTATGAAGTCCCAGATAAAATAAGGCTCAAATGAGCTAAACAGCAGATTGGCCGTCTTATGTGTCTCTATGGGAAGACTGCTTTCAGGTGCCACCACTCCGCTGCTCTTTCCTATTTCATTCTGGGCATGCTGATTCCCCTCAAGTTTCAGCCGCCGGAACACAGAGAGTAACACATTTTCTATGATGACAGGCCCAATTTCTGGTTTGTCGAGGAGGCTGATTAAGATGCGGAATGGCTTCAGCACTGAAGGGAGGCCATCTGAGGCTGGCAAAGACAAAGTATCCTCTTCCATAAGCTTCGCTTTCAGGGCCTGAACCAGTAAGTCTCTAGAATAAATCTGAGGAGAGGGGGAAAGGCATGATTAGGCACACAAATTGGTTGAAAATGTATAAATACACGTATAATTGCAATGATTACATAATCAGTACATGCAGCCTCTACATCAGAAAAACTTCAAATAAAAGTTGATGTAAATAACCTCTAATCTAAACGTAGAATGTTTTTAAAGAAGTTTTCTGTCACATTTCTTCATTCAAGTTGATGATAACAATTGTTTAGCAAAATTTTAAAAAATATTTAATATGTATGTTATTATTATCAGTTTTATACATTATTATCTTTGCTAAATAATATTAAAGAGGGTCATTTTCAAAGCTCTCCACATTTTGAGAATGGCTCTTACATCTTTCTTACAGCATAGCCACCTCTTTAATTAAAATGCTACACACTTTCATAAATCAGGGGCTTACTAAGAATAAGACTGCAATAGTTTGACAAGATCACCAATGTGGAACTGATGACAAGAACCAGACAAGTGCCAATGTAACCAGAGATGAGAAGATGCTGGACATGGACATGACACACGCTGAGGAAACCTGTTTATAATGTTACAAGGCAGTCCTAGTTCTGGAATCTCCAGGGTAAGAGAGACCAAAGAACATATGGAGAAGAGAACTGGAGACGGACATGAATGCAATGAAGAAAACATGGAAAAACCCTGAGCTGATGGCACAAGACAGGAAGACTTGACATAAGTTTGTTAAAGGCCTATGTCACGTGACAGGAAGACTGTGGCATATGTTTGTTAAAGGCCTATGCACCTTGTGTTGTTGGAAGGTAGCGCAGACAGCATTATGTCGCTTTTCCCCAGCAGATTTAATTCTGTTAAGAAATCCTATATTTACAGAGGTGCTTTCACAATAAAGATACTTAATAGATGGCAAATGGTTAGCGAGTAGTTTATCATAGGGATGAGCAAAATGTTTGCCACTGTGTGGTGAACTGGCAACAACAATGTGGCGAACTTGATTATTAGACTGATATATCCCGCTTGTCCCAAAAATTAATTCAATTTCATTTAAAGAGATTTTTGAATTTTCACCTCTAATTGAAGTAGTTAGCAACCTGTTTTATTTGATGTAGTGAATAGAATCACGAAATCTACCATACCTGTGACTTGACCAAATATTATAATAGTCACCCGAGGTTTACCATTTCTATTAGTGCTTTAAAGTTTATAATTTATAACTGATAAATATTCAAGGTATAAATAACATTACATAAAGATAATAATTTGCAAATGATAATTGTTCAAGGTATAAAAAACATTAAATAAAGATACTAATAAATAACAAAATATCATGCCTGAAAATAGCAGATGTCCATCTCACTAGATGTAGATGCGCTGTCTGTTCTCTGCCGGCCGAGCTGAGAATCTGTTGTAGCGGTAGTGGTTGTTGTGGATGTACCAAGAAGCCAAGCATAGAGACGCCGATTGAGAGACATGTCTCGGCGGAGAACTACATTGACTCCTGCTTCCACAATCTTAGCCATATCTGCTCTGGTCAGCTGACCATTGTGCATGGGGAAAGCCAGAAGAAGGAAGTCCAGCATACTTCTCTGTACTAACACGCTGGAGTCTTGTAAGCATGCACAGATGCCATTGACCTGGAAGTAAGACAATATGCTTTACAAAGCAAATTTATTGCCATGCACAGATGCCACTGACCTGAGTAAAGCAACAGATATACAAAGCAAGGTAGTTATGGTGGCTGAAGAAACAAGAAGAGACATGGGTTGCGTTGCGTATGAATCCTGCTCTTCGCGAGCGCAGGATCTGAAGCTCCGCCTTTAAAATACAGCGTACCGCAGGATGTGGGTGTCTGGTGGATGGGACTACTATGTCATTTTTACATCAATGGTGTATCAGTGCACGGAAATGTAACGGTCGAACGAAGAATTGTTAGCATAACTATGAAGAAGTGTAATGGCTCAGCCCAGACGCTTATAAACGGAGAATATGAGAAATCTGATACAATAGTGTTTTTGTTTTTTAAATTACTTTTACTTGCCACGCAGTTTTGCAACACTGCATCATATACAACGTGTGCTGTTAGTATTTTTCCTACGCCATGACCTACAACCATAACCTCGTCTTCCATGATAAAGATATCACAAACCCATATATTAAATATCATTGAGCATATTCTCATCAAGAAGTCATGCAGTATTTTTAACATGGCACATTATGTAAAATTGATTCTTGCTATTTGTGGTGAAAAAAAAAAACTACAAAACAACCCATCATCGCATCGGTAACCATGAACTAGCCATTTTTGTTTATGAGCCGTATCACGTCCCTACCATGCCTCGATCTTGTCTCCTTCTGCACCCGTTAACTCGAAAGTGGAGGGAGCTGCGATCACCACTCTTTTGCAACGCAATGCATGGGAGGTGGGGCTTAGCCCCTGTTTAGTGCTAAAAGTGGGAAGAGCGTACTGTTTTTTTGCATACGCAACGCTACCATGGTCCGCAACCAGCCTCAAAACCCAGCCCCTGCAGACCCAAATAGAACAGTCCCAACTACAATGGTTTGGCTTTGTATGCAGAATGGAAGAAGATCGGCTACCACGACAATTATGGCCAGCAGCTAGGGATCCAGACCTACAGGACAACCCAGAATTCACTGGGAGGACAACATTAGACAATCTCTGAAGTACCGAGGACTAGATTGGAACCAGGCCTGGAGGAAGACAGCTGATAGGATAGTATGGTGTTCTCTCTGGCAAACCTCTACACCCCAGGGTAGACGAGGAACAACTAAGTAATTATATACGAGGCGTGTTCAAATGAAACCCGACCGTGCTGCGCCAAGTGGACATTCGTAGGAGGAGCATGATGACGTCACATCTGACGTAATAAGCGCATACAAATGTACAAGTGTGTAAGTGTTCATTCTCCTAATATTCATTGGTTGTGCTGCAGACCGTTAAAATAATGGCCGGTGTGATAAGGAATCCGTCCAAAAAATTCAAGTCAGAGATTTCCGCCGGTAAGGTTACGCTGACCGCATTTTTTGACCATGAAGGCTTCTACTGGTAGACTTTAAAGAGCCTGGCGTGAACATCAATGCCATCCGCTACAAAGACACACTAGACAACCTGCATACAGCCATCAAGAATAAACGACCCGGCATGCTTTCGCGTGGTGTGATTCTGTTGCATGACAATGCTCGTCCACATGTTGCAAACATTGTGCAGGAAGAGTTAGCAAGGAAAAGGTGGGAAGTTCTGCCACACCCAGCCTACAGCCCCGATCTGTCACCATGTGACTTTCACTTGTTCGGACCCTTAAAAAAATCTCTAAAGGGACAACGATTCGACTCCGATGCAGACGTCAGGGCCTCGGTGACCAAATGGTTCAATATGCAACCAAAGTCATTTTTCTCGGACGGCATCCGCCGTCTACCCAAGCAGTGGGATGCGTGTCTGAATGCCTATGGTGACTATTTCTAAAGGACCCTAGTGAGTACTTGCTTCCTAACAATTGCTGTATTTAATTCTACTACTCCTGCTGATGTACCTTACATATATTTGTTATAAAGCCACTGGGACGGGTTTCATTTGAACACACCTCGTACAAAACAACTTTAATGACAGGCACTGAACTTAATACAAATTTGAATTCTTAGGGGAAGAAAAGAGAAGAAAAGGAAGAGATAAAAGACAACCCGTAGTACAGTGACATGCAACTAGGGGTAATTACCCGGGGTAATTCTAAATTTTCTGGGGGATAAGAGCAAATGTAATTGGGCTGTTGCTATACATGATAGGAAACTCTTTACACAGCGATTCAACAGGAAGCAATCTGATCATCAGAAGTCACCCCGTCCGACAAGTGTTTCGGCCCGATTACTCCTTTACACTCTAAGGGGGGCGGGCCCACTTGGGTCATGACTTCCAAGCGTCTCAGCCTCCTGTTGTCTTGTATCGAAAATGAACCCATTTCACTTATGGTAGCAACTTTAAAATCCACAACTCCGCCAGCCGTGGAGGCAATTGTGAAAGTAACAAAGAGAAGACAAATTATTCTGTTCGTTCCGTCGCACATCACAACTAAGAACACATACTGACACACCTGCGCGAAGCCGACGAGTCTAGCCGCTGTGCGATAGCCGAAATTCTGTTCCTGACCCCTCTTATAATATACAACGCCTGTCGCCACTCAGTCACAGCCCGTTCACTAGTACACCACAAAACTCAGCGTATTTTTGGACTTAGAAAAATTCCTGGTGTTTTCTGAACCGCAGCGTTTATTGTCACGATTTCCATTGCCCACTGCGGTCGTTCCACAGCCAGCATGATGCCTTTTCGGCTGTTTCACTAAGCCTCTTCATTGCCCTTGTTCTCGATTGTCCCCTCAGCCCCAACAGTTTCAATAAATCATACACTGATGCAGCCACAAGCCCTCTTGCGCCCACTTCAACAGCCATGACCCTTGCAGTGAACCCATCATGTCTCAGATCTGCGGCCAGATCATTATACTTGGCCGCTTTGAACAAATGTTGCTCGTCTAATCTGGATTCGAATGGCATGGTCAGTTTAATCAGTATGACCTGAAGCGTTGCTGAAGAATGAAGCACTATATCTGGCCGTCTCCGCGATTTTCTGATACTCTCTGGATATGCTCCTTGTCCAGGTAGGTCTACCGCCATCTCCCAGTGGTTTGCACAGTCAAGAAGAGATGGTAAACTGCTACCAGGTTTACTCGGTTTGGGGTGTGCTGACTTTCCTGCCCTCAGAAAGTATGTATTTGCGGTGCTTGGCCTGGGTTTGCTATTCGCCTTCATCCTTGCCAGATCTATTGTCGCAGCAAGCTCATTTAGCACTTTGTTATGGCGCCAAGTGTATCGCCCTTGCCCTAATGACACCTTACACGCTGAGAGCATGTGTTCAAGTGTCTGCCTCCCCTGGCACAGGGGACACTGCTCATCCTCCGACTTTCCCCATTTCACAAGGTTGGTGGCCGACGGCAGCAGGTCATACATTGATCTAACAACGAAGCTGAGCCTAAGAGGTGCCATATGCCATATATCATTCCATGTCAAGGACCTCTGCAGGGCTCCTTCCCATGTAGTCCATTGGCCTTGTTGGACCTGCTGCACTGCTTTTTGCAACCTCTTATCATTCTCAGCTCCTCGTATCTCCTGAACTACCATGTCTCTGCGCTCCCTGCTTGATGCCTTGGACCACCAGCGGATGTCTCCATGACCAAATCCCCGTCTATTTGTTTGAGTGTATCCGATTACCTCCCTCAGTTTGAGTGACATGACATAAAGATGGAAGAACTGAAGGCAGCACTGGAGAAAATCAAGATGGGCAAAGCAGCAGGGAATGATGGTATAACACCAAAAATGGTTAAGTTCATGGGAGCATCAGGCGAGCTATTACTCTTACGGGTTTTACAGGCAGCGTGGTACAACAAGACCATACCAAAGGATTGGGAGATTGCCATCATAACACCAATCTTCAAAAAGGGTGACAATCGACAGTGTGGAAACCATAGAGGCATATCCCTTCTCAGTGTCCCTGGTAAAATCTACTCTAGAATCCTAGAGCAGAGACTCTGACGCCTCGCTAAGCCACAATTGGATGAGGTCCAGTGCAGATTCCGAGCAAACCGAAGTACTCAAGACCTAATCTTCACACTCAGAATGTTGAGTGGAAAGGCCCTTGAGTATAAGAGTGAGATGCATCTTTGTTTCATAGATCTGGAAAAGGCGTTTGACAGGGTCCCCTGGAGCAAACTTTGGGACTGTTTGGCAAGGAAGAATATTCCAGCACCATGATTCATGCTATACAGAGCTTCTACAAGTCTTGCAGAAATTATGTGAGGATAGCAAACCATAAGTCAGAAGAGTTCAGGACCACCACTGGTGTAAGACAAGGTGATATCCTATCACCTTACCTCTTCATACTCCTTATGGACGATGTCATCAAGGCATGTAAGGAGAGAACAAGAAAGTATTCAGCGGGGTACAGGAAGATGAGACAGGTCTATATTTCGGAGCTGGCATTTGCTGATGATGTTGCCCTGATTTCTAAATCAAAGGCCCATCTCCAATCCAACCTGCAAGTCTGGAAGGAAGAGCTGGAGAAGAGAGGGATGGTCATAAGCAGCTCTAAAACAAAATCCATGGTGATATCACGAGAAGAAAGAAGACATCAGATTAAGCTGGGAGAACAGGTCCTGGAGCAGGTCGACCACTTTAAATACCTCAGAGCTATTATAGACCGAAAAGGAGGCATCAAAGAAGAGTTGGCCACTCGAAAAGCAGCAGCTGGGAGACTTTTTCAGGCCATAAATCGAGGATTCCTCAGCAACAGAGAGGTTGGTAAGAAAACGAAGATGGCTGTATACCGCTCCACCTATGTCCCAGTCTTGACATATGGATGCGAGTCATGGGCAATGACTACAACCCATAAAAGCCAGATCCAAACCTCAGAAATGAGGTATCTGAGGAAGGTGGTTGAAGTAACAAGAAGAGACATGGTACGCAACCAGACGATATGTCAAGGCCCTAAATCCTACCCCCTGCAGACCCAAGTAGAACAGTCCCAATTAAGATGGTTTGGCCATGTCTGCAGAATGGGAGAAGATCGGATGCCACGACAAGCATGGGAAACAAAGAGCCAAGGATCCAGACCCCGAGGACGACCCAGAGTCCGCTGGGAGGACAACATTAGACAATCTCTGAAGGACCGAGGACTAGAATGGAACCAGGCCAGGAGGAAGACAGCTGATAGGAAGTCTGGCGCTCTCTCTTCCAAACCTCTACACCTCACGGTAGAAGGGGAACGACTAAGTAAGTAAGTAAGTTTGAGTGACTCTTGGGCAGCATCAACAGCTTCTTCCACTCTCCACTTCCTTCCCGTTTTCAGTGTGGGCTGAATGGACTTAACCACGTCATCAGCTGACTCGCGTAGCATCATTGCAAGCCTTGCCTTTCCAACTTTGTACTCTTCAACAACCGACTTGAAAGGAAGCAGAAGTTTTGACTTTTTGCAGTACAGTGCTACATCTGACAGACCTGGTGGTACCCCTAGCCATTTTCTCATGAACTTGTTGACCTTCTGCTCTATAGCTTCCACTGTACTTGTGCTTATTTCATATATAAGCAGTGGCCACAGCAACTTCGGTATCAACATGAACTGGAGGCACCACAGTTTGAACTTTCCCAGGAGTCTGCTTTGGTCTATAATCTGTAGCCCTCTGTCTGCCATTTCTATCGTCTGTTGCACTGCCTTCGAGTCTTTTAATGAGGCATCGTAAGCCCTGCCAAGACTTTTAACAGGTTCCTCAATGACAGTAGGGATTCTTTGGTTGGAAACCATGAATATCACCTCTGCTATCTTCCCTTTCCTGACTGATAGGCTTCTCGACTTCTTGGGTTTGAAGCTCATTCTGCACCAGCTGACTAGTTCATCCAGGTGTACTAACATCCTCCGGGCCTGATGTTCATCTGATGTCAGAATTGTTGTGTCATCCATGCATGCTTTGAGCGGTGGCATGTGACAAATTCCACCGAGCTTTGGACCTATAGCCATTCCTTCAGCCGCATTGAGGATTACCTGCATAGCCATCACGAATAGTATCGGAGAGATGGTACATCCCATCGCAATTCCAACTTCAAGGCCAATCCACTTCGTTGTGTACTCTCTGGCTGAAAATCTGACAGCAAACCCTGCGAAATACAGCTTCAGCATTGCTGCAATCTCTTGTGGAACATGATACATTTCTAGGGCCTGCCACAACATCTGGTGTGGAACGGATCCATAAGCATTCGCTAGATCCAACCAGATTACATGGAGGTTTGTTCTGTCAGACTTTGCCTTTTGGATTGCTTCCCAGATCATTGTGGCATGCTCTAGACATCCTGGTGTACCTGGGATACCTCTTTTCTGAATGGTAGTGTCAATATACCCATTTGCCAGGAGGTATGTAGTGAGTCTTTTCGCCATCACTGAGAAGAATATCTTCCCTTCCACAATGAGTAGTGAGATTGGCCTGAACTGACTGATGTCTGTGGAATTTTGCTCCTTCGGGATGTAAACTCCGTTCGCCTTTCTCCATTCCTTGCTTACAAGCTGGGTTTTCCACGCATTCTTCAGTAAATGGAGCAGTCGTTTGAGCACCTCAGGGCATCTCTTATACACCACATATGGAACACCATTAGAACCTGGAGCTGACTTGCACCGAGCTTTCTGGACAATGCTTTCTACCTCTTGCACCGTTGGGGGCTTAGTGTTAAACTCAGCTCCTGGCTTACTCGGCCATTTAAGGCCTGCCATGCTGCTGAGCAAACAACATCTGGAAGTCCTCCCAATACAGCACAAGCACAAAATTAAGATTATATCAGAGCTGTGTGCTTTCTGTGTTTCTCTATGGTGCGGAATGCTGGAGAGTTACAGAGAAGGAAATGTCGAAATTGTCCTCTTTTCACACAACATGCCTAAGAAAAATTTACCGAATCTTTTGGCCAAATACCATCACTAACCAAGATCTGCTTACTCGTAGCAAGCAAGAGGACATGCACACCATCATAGCTGGCAGACTCTGGAGCTGGGTTAGTCATGTCCTCAGAAGAGACCCTGATGCCATCACAAGAACAGCTATGCTTTGGACCCCTGAAGGAAAACGAAAGAGAGGCCGACCAAAAACAACCTGGCGGAGGACTGTGGAGGCTGAGATGCAAAGAATGAACCAGAGTTGGGGCACTGTACGAAGGATGGCCACCGACCGAGCAAAGTGGAATCAATTTGTTGTTGCCCTACAAGACGCCACTAGGCATGATGGCCACTGACTGCTTTGTAGATCGGCGGCTAAGGATCAAAGAAGAAGGGCTCCCTGAAGAATCTTTCCCTATCCCTTCTAGTCTTCCTTCTCTTCCTGCACAACCTTTCTGCTCTACAAAGGGCATTATGTTGGCCTTTCAGGTGCTCCCAAACCTGTCGTAACCCTTCCTTCTCTGTGGCAACTGCGTTCTTGAACAGTTTTCGGGCATGCTTCTTCTGTTTCCCGATTTCTTCTATTTTAATTTGTCTTCTACTTTTCCGCGGTGGGTTACTTTCCCTTGCCTCCCTCACTCCGAACGCTTTGCGACAGTGCAGATATATTATGTCGCCAAAGATTTCCAGCTTCTTCTCCAAAGTTATCTGCTTGAGGTTGTTATCCAACTCTTTTGCCAAGGCTTCGTCCAGCTGTTCCCAAAGCCCTTTTGCACTGGCAGGTGGAAACTTGATTGCATCTCTCTTCCCGTCCAAGAAGTGTGTGAGATCATCATCTGGCAGATCAACTTGAATGTACTCAGCACTGTGGATTGACTCCTGGCTGCGTTCTTCTAACGTCTTATCCATCGAGACAGTAAATAGTAATACGTGTTATCTGACTAGCTACGATTAGAATTAGATTCTGTAGTTTTAGCCAGATCACCTAGTATATAAATAGAACAGCTGGTTTTTTTCAATAGTTTTTTCCCCATCAATATAACAAGTAGTACCTGTAAGCAGGGGCAATGGCGATTCACTAAGTTTTTTTCACAGAGTGGTGGTCTGATTACTGCTGAATAAGAATGGTAGAAGAGAAAGCCAAAGTAAGTGAACCTCATAAACAGATCTAAGAAAGAAAGCCCAAAACAGAAAACATGTTGAGCAACAACCCAAATACCCCATGTAGTTTCCCAATGGTCTCTGATGAAACATTTATCTATTTTGTAAAGGTAGAAATTAAAATCTGAGTCTCTTGCTTACTAACACAAATAATTTATTGTCATTATACTTTATAAACCAGGTGACAGCATCACAAGGCTGTCCATGTTTTGGAGTCCAGATGGTGAGAGAAACAGAGGGTGACCAAATAGCACATGGAGAAAAGAACTGGAGACAAACATGAGAGGGATAAAGGTGATATGAAAAGAACATGAATGGATGGCACAGGATATGAAGGTTTGGTGCATTTTTGCTGAAGAGATGTCATCCATGGGGAGCTAAAAGATATTGATTGACTGTTTGATTCTAACGTACCGCCCAGCGTAACTCCTAGGGGTTCTCTGAGGAGACAAAGAAAGAAAAAGACTACTGCTCCGCAGCGACTACTAATATGAGGTTTCACATGAGGCTGGCAACCTCATCACATAAAGCAGATTTCTACAGAAAGCACAGCTGCAAGAGCACATGAATGCTTTGGTGCAGACTTCCTGCTAGGGTACCTACTGAACTAGAGACTTATGCTCTATTGGCAGCAAAAAGGACAATGATGAACAACTGTAATCTATGTTTCAGGACAACACATGATGACAATGAAGAAAAGTCCCATGACAATTAAGAAAAGTCCCATGACAATTAAGAAAAGTCCCATGACAATGAAGAAAAGTCCCATGACAATGAAGAAAAGTCCCATGACAATGAAGAAAAGTCCCACGACAATGAAGAAAAGTCCCATGACAATGAAGAAAAGTCCCATGACAATGAAGAAAAGTCCCATGACAATGAAGAAAAGTCGAATGACAATGAAGAAAAGGCCCATGACAATGAAGAAAAGGCCCATGACAATGAAGAAAAGGCCCATGACAATGAAGAATAGGCTCATGACAATGAAGAAAAGGCCCATGACAATGAAGAAAAGTCCCATGACAATGAAGAAAAGGCCCATGACAATGACTAATAAAAATGTGCACTCACCATCAGGTCTATGTCTAAACCAATCATGTGCAGCTGGTCTTCCATACTCTGGCGTTTATTCAGGTGGTTCAGAAGAAACGTTGCCCCACAGAGGCGAACACTTGGGCACGACAACATGCATTCCCAGATACCCGTATAGAAGAATGGTGGCCCAACGGCATTGCAGAAGTCCTCAAGCAACATGTTTGTCCTGACAACACGTGATACAAATGTCATTTTATATACTGTATATATGACATTGTTTGTTGAATACTGCTAACATTTCTGGCCAGGAAAATTGTTACGAAGGAAAAATATTCTACACAAATAAAAACACCATAAGTTTTAAGTATGAGCAAAGTCTAACATAACACCTGATATCTGACAGATACTTAAAACAAAAAAGGTCTAAGTATGCAATCAATGAGTGTTTGACAGACCTGGTAAACAGGCAACTGGTTTGTTAATGCTCTAAAATGAATGAAGCCTCCTCTTTCACTTAAACAGCAAAACTGGAGGGACAAACAAACACTACTGTAAAATACACTGATGTTAGGAAGCTATACAGAACGTTACAACAGCAAGCAATCTGATCCTCAGAAGTGGTCTCACCTCAGACCAGCGTTTTGGGCCTTTTATCTCCTTTACACTCTAAGGCAGGTGGCCCAACTGGGTTGTCTCCCAGACTCCTGTTGGCATTTCCACCTGCGCAGGGGAATTCAATCCACGCTACTTTGGTTCATTTATTACGATTGAGCTACCCATGGAGCACAGGTCCTCAACAAAGTCCATGCCATAAGCTCAATGTTCTGTCCATGTCTTGCTCACCATTTTGATTTCTGTCTTTTTCGTGTATTTTTTTGTTCACCTCTGCTTCTCTTACCCCGGGGAACAAGGACTGCCTAGTAATGCTATCAACAGTTGTCCTCAATGTGTGTCCCAATTATCTCCAGCACCCTCATCTCGTTTCACTGGCTCTTGTCATCAGTTACAGTGATGATAGGAAACACTCTGTATAGAGTGTTACTACAGTGATTCAGCCCTTTGATCTCTTTTTCACTCTAAGAGGGTGGGATCACTTGAGCCATGACTCGCAAGTGTCAGTCACTTATTGTATTTTTCACCCATGCTGGGGACTGAATCCACACCATCTTGGCTGCAACTTCCAAATTCACTCCTCATTTTATCCATTCTGCCAGCATGAGGCAGTTGTAAAAGCAACAATTTTGTTTTATATCAACATCATCATCATGTAACACGTCCTTTGCAGAACGTCGCTCTCATCACAGCCCGCCTGACAGATTCTCGATCTCTAGCCAGCCCTCCTGCCTCCTCCAATGTCATGTTCAAGGTGTCTTCAATGTCCTGTGTCCACTGTCGTCTAGGTAGGCCCCTGCCTCGCCTTCCAGGTACCATACCCTCCATCACTGCTCTCTCTAAGCCACTATGGCGTTTAATGTGGCCAAAATATTTCAGTTTCCGGGACATGATATTGTTTATGAGCCAGTTTTCCTCAATGTTCAGGTTGTGTAGGATGTCTATATTTTTCTTCTTCTTGGTCCACGATATTCTGAGAATTTTTCTGTAACACTTTGCTTCGAAAGATTCGATTTTTTTCTTTAATGTTTGAGTAATGGTCCATGATTCACATCCGTATGTTGCTACCGGAGAGATGCACGTTCTCAGAAGTTTTACTTTTATTAATTTGCTTGTGTTATGCCATAGGTTCTTCATTTTATTTAACCTCTGCATTGCTATGGCCAGTCTCCTTCTGACCTCTTTTGAGCAGTCTCCATTGTTGTTAATTATGGAGCCAAGATATTCAAAATTTGTGACATTTTCAATTTCCTCATCATTGATGGTAATGTTTGGTTGGCATCTTGTTTTGTCTGTGGACATTATCTTTGTTTTTTTTTGTGTTCAGAAAAAGGTTCTGATCCTCACTGTGTCTTTTGACAGACAGGATTAACTGTTCTAGTCCCTTGGCACTGTTTGAAAGAATAACTATGTCATCTGTGTCCCTGAGTTCTGGGATCACATTTCCACCAATTGTGAACGGATCGCACTTTATATCAACACAACTCAAATTTTGTTTCATATAAAAAACAACTCACCTTTCAAAATACTCAGCACCCTCTTCAAGCCCTGGCAACAAACCAAGCAGGAGACCATTTAGACCTGGCTTTATATGCCGTCCAAGAGCAACAAAATGCTTCTCATATATGGACAGCAATACTGGTTTAACACTCATAGCTGCGTGCCCTAGCAGCGGAAAAAGGCCAGCGCTGTAGATAAACAGGTCGTGGGCTAATCGCTGAGTTCCGATGCATTTGAATATTATGTCATATAGACAACGGACATGGAACTAGACTAGACACACTCTAACAGAGTAAGTACCTGAAGAGATCAGCAGACAATGTTTCATTATTATCATTTTCACCATTGCTCCCTATGGAGAATGTAGCCACAACTACAGCTGATCCCTGAGCAGGAATCCTGCATCAAAGAATTTGCAGCAGTAGTTTCTACAGCAATTTCTTTTACGTGATGAAAATGCCAGCCCCACGTACAACCACACGTTGGTCACTTCTTACCACATGGTTGAAGGAGCAGTAGTCCTCCTCAGAGACACCAGGAAACAAGGTGGGGCAGACAGTGCTTGACATTGTAATAATCTGTCCTAGCCCAGACCTGGATGCATAAAGCAGAGATCCCCTCCCCCCATCACTCATGCCCCTTTTTTTTAAACTCCATCAATGTTCTGGGCTTTTGTCTCATTTTGTTTTTGTTTTCCCTCACTGATAGTGTCATGTCAAAGGTGGGACATTCACCTGGGTCTACACCTCTTTATGTGACCTACAGAATCCAGTCCTTTTGCTTTCCTTGGCTGTCTCTTTTTTATGTGTGGTACATAAACGATCCACCTTCATCACCTGTGTCTGAAATTGAGCATGGAACCAACAGACCTGAGTCAGAAAAATACAGGATAACATGTAAGCAAAATCTGGTAATTAATACAAAGACAATGGGAAAGAAAAACTCAGCATAGCAATTAAAATACAAGCCTGTGCCATAGCCGCAGCTGCTGTGGATTTTTGTTTGTTTGTAGCAATTTGTTCTACTCGATGAAGCTGATAGCTCCATGGAAAATCTAACCTGAATCACCTCTTAATGACATGCCTGGTAGGAACTGCAGTGCTATTCTTGTCAAGAAACTCCAGTGATACATCTAAAGATTAAATATCATTCATTCATTACCCTTCCTTGTGAAGCACAGGTCTTCATCAAGTTCATGCTAAACCTTCCCATTCGTTCAAGATCATGTCCTGGAACCTGCCAGAAACACACACAGAAGGCTATCAGAGACAGGCTCTAAAGCAGTAGTTCCTGAACTTTTTTCTCTGGGCCGCACTTACTTACTTAGTCGTTCCCCTTCTACCTTCAGGTGTAGAGGTTTGGAAGAGACAGCGCCAGACTATCCTATCGGCTGTCTTCCTCCTGGCCTGGTTCCATTCTAGTCCTTGGTCCTTCAAAGATTGTCTAATGTTGTCCTCCCAGCGAACTCTGGGTCGTCCTGGAGGTCTGGATCCCTGGCTCTTTGTTTCCCATGCTTGTCGTGGTAGCCAATCTTCTCCCATTCTGCAGACATAACCAAACCATCTTAGTTGGGACTGTTCTACTTGGGTCTGCAGGGGGTGGGATTTTAGGCCTTGACGTATCGTCTGGTTGTGGACCATGTCTCTTCTTGTTACTTCAACCACCTTCCTCAGATACCTCATTTCTGAGGTTTGGATCTGGCTTTTGTGGGTTGTAGTCATTGCCCAGGACTCGCATCCATATGTCAAGACTGGGACATAGGTGGAGTGGTATACAGCCATCTTCGTTTTCTTACCAACCTCTCTCTTGCTGAGGAATCCTCAATTTATGGCCTGAAAAAGTCTCGCAGCTGCTGCTTTTCGAATGGCCAACTTTTCTTTGATGCCTCCCTTTCGGTCAAATTTTTTATGATAGGATAAACCTTCAAAAACAAAAAAAATCAACTCATGGCAGTGTTTTATTAAATAAATTACCTTGCCTTTAACATTTTTTAAATTATTATTAAAATCTATTTGAAATAAAAATAAATTATATTACTGAATAAAATCTGGAAACTTCTGGAAAATTATACAGGTTTCTACACATATATTTCCCATTTTATATCATAGGTAACAAAATAAATAAGAAAATGACCTTCATATTCATTTTTTGGCATACAATTTTGTTGAAAATGTCTCTAAATCCTTGATTGTCTTTGAATCTACCTGCCACACCTGCCATTCTCTCATGCCACACTGTTTGGGAACCACTGCCAGTAGAACGAGAGGTGAGAAGAAGATGCAGACGGATAGGACACACTGAGGAAACCTGTTGATTGCATGACTAGGCAGTCCTTGTTCTGGAATACCCAGGGTCAGAGAGGTAGAGGAAGACTAAAGAACACAGAGAAGAGAACTGGAGACAGACATGAAAAGGTTGCTGAAGGCCTATGCTCCTTGGGGAGCTGAAAGGTGATGAATGAATGAACTTTTGTTTATAAAGCTTACCACCTGTCAAAACAAAACAATGAATGAATGAACTTTTGTTTATAAAGCTTACCACCTGTCAAAACAAAACAAAACAAATGTCAGCACCTTATTCAATTTTCCCAATGCAGAGATGAGGTCTGCCCATTCGCTAGTGTACTCAAAGCTCCTCAAGGCTTTCTCTACTTGTGTGATGTAGGAGCGATACTTGGAGTCCGTGAGGAGCTCACACTCCTCAACTGTAAGCATGCTCATCTTGGATAACTGCTGTTGAAAGAAAACATAAATGATTGGTACATCAGGATGAATGAAATCAGAAATCAACAACTAATGAGGTCGAGGATACATTAAGGATGAAGAGAGAATCAAAATCATACAAGCTGATGTGTTCTGAACATCAGACAATTCACGTGCTTTCTCCATATTGAGAGTAAGCTGTGATAAATCTCCAGCATTTTAATGTTCTAGTTCTTGCATGGTTCACAAGTTAACAAAATAAAACAAAACTGGTGGAATCACAGAATAATAGATAGATGCTGTCATGTTGATTTAACTGCTTATCTATATGTCAGCCGCATCACTTCCACTTTTTAATATGTTGTTGCTACTGCTCACCTTTGTTACGGGCTTCTCGGGATCCCAGTATGTTCTGGGTGCTTCGATGACTTCTAGTATTTGAGGATGACCAAGTTATTATATTCGTATTCAGTTTATAGAGTCAAAGTCCCTCGGGTTCTTATCACTTTTGTAGGATTCCGTAATACTGTCCGTTGGTATCGATAATGTCTGCTTTAACCCTTGTGATTCATTATGTGCTGAATGTGTTTCATATTAAATTCGACCCTTGACTGACCTGTATTAGTCTCTTGTCTTATTAATTATATTGGCAGTGTGAGATGCAGCGTGTTAAGACATTAATCATCACTGGTCATGATCAGTTGAGGATGAATAGCATTTAACTCAACTCCGAATACGATAGTTGATAACACTGTGATTTTGACGACTCAAAATATTTAATTAGTTATTTCATACCATGAGCAGACACCAACTACATGGGAACAAAAGTCACATCACATTCATGTACGATCTGTAAGAGTTCTCATTATTTCATAAGCACATGTTCACAATCTCTATCTAGAGTCCTGGTTAGAGGTCAGTTCCTTTTTAACGGCCAATGTCCTTTGGCATAAATTCAGAGGCTAACTAGACTTAACTATCCTGCTAGTCAGCAATACACTTATTATGCTAGGCTTACGTCTACTGCTAGTCGTTTAATATCCGTTACACTAGGCTTACGCTTGCCGCTAGCTGTACAATATCCATCTATACTAGTCTTACGCTATTGCTAGTAACATAATGTTCCTTTGGCATACCACGCCAGGCTAATCTGCCATAATTATGCAAACTGCGTTATTCCTACTACGACTTACGTTTGGTTCAAGAAATACACTGCTCAAATGGCTTCCCAGCCACACAATTAAAAAGTGGACTACGCCACACACTTTCCAGTGGTTATACCACACAATATAAGTGGCAATGGCCACACTTCTAAAACACACTGCCGTCGGGTCAAAACCCACAAGTCGAATGTCCTTACAAAGACACACGCGTCATGCATAGAGATATGCATACTACGTCGTTAATATATATTCAATTGCGATGTTCCATGGTGCAGCAATCCGAGTTGGCCAAACTCAAATGCTTGCACACATGCAACAATCATCGACATCGGTCGATGAGATATATCTCTATTCGTTTGAGGTGTTCCATGATACAGCCATTCGGATCGAGCACAAATCCAAATGTCTGTAAGCATGAAACAATCATCGACATCAGTCGCGGAGATATAATCATTTGAGGAATGCGCCATGCTGCAGACATGAAGCAATCCTCAACATCATCCCCCTCACTTCCAAACGTGACACTTGTGGCACGGATGATAGTGATGGAGAAGACGCCCGTCTCCCAAACATATCAATATTAGTACTACCTACTTATAAGTATGATAATCATTAAGTAGACACATTAAATTTTATGACATTAATAATAGCACTTGTCAACATGGTGACTAAAGAGTTAATTCAATTTCTTCTCAAAAAGACGTTGCGCGATAAAAGATCTGCCAAGTTATTGTCTGAGCCAGCAATAGGCAGAATTGTAAATGAAAATTCTTGAATTAACAAATACCATCGGTGTATTCTAGCGTTACGCATTGTTCTAGCTGTTATGTAAGTAAGAGAGGACTATGGTCTGTCATAATGTAAAAGTGCGTGCCGATGAGATATCTTGACAGCTTCTCCAGGCACCAGACCATAGACAGGAGCTCACGTTCACCTGTCGCATACTTCTGTTCAGCTGGAGTCAGTTTCCTCGACACATAGAAACATGGATGGAGTGTTTCCTTGTAACATTGCAGCAAACAACCACCCATGGAGTAGCTCGAGACATCTGATTGGAGTATGAATGGAATACGTATATTCGGTAATAACAAAATAGGTGCATTGCTAAATAATTTCTTAATTGTTACCAAAGCGCTTTCGCAATCTTTGTCCCAACGTACCTTATTAGGACTACCTTTGGTCAACAGTGCGGACAAAGGTGTAGATAGTTGTGCGAAATGCGGGATGAACTTATGGTAATAGTTTATTAGGCCTAAAAGGCTTCTAACTTGTTTCTTAGTAGAAGGGGTAGAAATCTCAAGAATTCTTTTGACTGTATTGTCGTCAGGATACAGTTTGTGGTTACCTATTCGGTGACCAAGAAAAGAAATTTCCTGACAACCTATTTGGACCTTTGAAGGTCGCACAGTCAAACCATGCATACGTAACGTATGTAGAAGGGAAGTTAAACCATCAATATGGTCTTCCCACGAGTCATGAAATAGGCAGATGTCATCGATGTACGTGATGACATCTTTACGATCGCCAAGAAGGCGGCGCATCATGCGCACAAACGTCGCTGGCGCATTTACCAACCCAAAACACATATAATTCCATTGGTAGAGCCCAAAAGGAGTTGTGAAAGCTGTGTAAGGTTTGGCATTTTCGGCAAGAGGAATTTGCCAGTAGCCTTTAGAGAGATCTAGTTTGCTAAAGAAGGTAGCATTAGATAATTCTGACAAAGATCATCTAAAAGTGGCATAGGCTCACCGTCTGTGATTGTAATTTTGTTCAATCGCCTAAAATCAATACAAATGCGTAAAGAATCATCCTTCTTTTTAACAATCACCATTGGGAATGCATATGGTGATTCCGAAGGAGATATCACACCTAAACGTATCATCTCCTTTAACTCTTTCTCTACCCTATCTTTGTGGTGTAAAGATATAGGATAGGGTCTGAGTTTGATAGGTTTATAATCAGTAAGAGTAATATCATGGGATATAAGCGATGTCTGACCTGGAAGGTCGGTGAGAACATCATTGAAAGAAATGAGAATATCCCGAACTTGATCTTGTTGAGAAGAAGACAGTGAAGAAGAAATAGTCACGTCTTTCCAAGATTCCGATGATTGCAAAGAAGGTAGTTGAAATTGTAAAGGGATAGACGAAGTAGTATCTTCTTCATGAACAACTGCAAAAGAAGCAGTATGATGTGAAGAATCATCAATAGAGTTAATGACAGGAATTAATTCCTGTGGTCTTTCAACTGCTAATTTTAGCATGTTGACGTGGAAGGTTTTGATTTTACCTCTAACGTTCACTGAGTAGTCAACATCTGTGACTTGTTTGATAACATCAAATGGACCTTGCCATGATATCAGTAATTTGTTATCGTTATGAGGTAGCAACAACCAAACTTTTTCCCCTGGTTTAAATGATCTTAATATTCTCTTTTGATTATGTAATAATCGTGATCGTTGAGTGGCTGATTTAATACTCTGGGATGCATAAGTGCACGCATCGATGATTCGTTGTCGGAGATCAATCACTAACTCGTAGCTGTTTCGAGTGGCTGTATCAATTGATGCTCCAATCAACAAATCTTTGAGTATCATCATTGGTCCGCGCGGATTCGAACCATAAACCAATTCGAACGGAGACCACCCCGTGCTCTCGTGGGGCACTTCACGAAAAGCGAAGAGGGCCGCCGGCAGAAGCCGATCCCATTCACGAGGGCATTCTTCAGTTATCTTAGATAACATCTGTTTTAGAGTGCTATTGTAGCGCTCGCACACACCGTTTGATTGAGGCCTATACGCACTACAAAACGAGTGGTGAACAGATAGCATGGATTCTAAATCCCTCATAATGTTGGAAGTAAATTGTGATCCTTGATCTGACAAAATCTCTTCCGGAAAACCGATTCGACAAAATATCGAAAATAATGCATCAGACACAGATGCAGTTGTGATGGTTTTCAACGGTATGGCCTCTGGCCAACGCGTGCAAAGATCTACGCAAGTTAAAATATAACGAAATCCATTATTTGAAACAATTGATAACGGACCCACTATATCTACTGCTATCTTTTTGAAAGGTCTCTCAGGCACGTCCGTAATCTGTAAGGGTGCCGTATGGAACCTGCCCTTACGTGCTATACCTTGGCATGTTGTACATGATTTGCAGTATAACTTTGTATCCTTATTAACCCCAGGCCAATAAAATTGTGACGTAACACGAAACAATGTTCTTTTGATCCCCATATGCCCTGCCATAGGGGAGTCATGACCTGTTTGTAGGACCAATGGTCTGTATTCTTTAGGTACTATCACTTGATGTATAATTGTTTTGCCATCATCATAATATCTAGTGAGTATTGATTTCTTTATCTTGAACCATTGTTTAGCCCCTCTTGTGTATTTAATAGTTTTTTGTTCTGCTCGGCTAAACAATCCTTGTAAAGTTGGGTCACTCTTCTGTTTTTCTGCAAAAACAGAAGGTGAAACAGTGCCAACTTGAGACATAATTGTATCTATTATAGGAAGAGGTGGTGTAGCCATATCCGTAGCTAACTGTTGTGCTCTCGTTACAACAGCATTTGCCACCTGTGGGTGAGATTCAACCCACATTGCAATCTCCTCAGGAGTGCAATCTTTAACTCCTGGTATGTTTCCTATTATAATTTCAGTTATGGGTGCTCTCAAGCCGCAGGCATAGACAGTGCCTGTGTAAAAAGGAGTATCAATGTATACTCGTGCCACAGGGAAAGTTTCTATATTCCCACCAAATGTGACACACTTAACTGATTTGCCTGTAAAAGCAGAGGGCTCGATAAGCGAGTGCTTAATGCCTATCGTTGAAGACCCTGTGTCCCGTAAAACTCTCACTACCTTACCATCCAATATTCCGGGATGAAATGTAAGATAACCGACATTTACACATGCCGACATTGTTGGCATACAATGACCACAATCAAGTGTAATTGTAGATTTTAATCTGTTTTTCGACTGACACTCATAACATGTATCATTCATTACCATACATGCGTTCGCATGATCATTATCATCATTACCTTTTTCCTTTTTAACACTGCAACTATTTGCATGTCTGTGTTTATTTTTGTCTCTAGACGGAGATCTGGCATTACCTTTGTTATTATTGACTGACTTTTTATTGCTATAATAAAAATCAGTAGAGTCATCCTTCCTGGCATCTCTACCATAAGATGATCTCTGCTTATAGTATCCTTTTTGATGTGAACCATCATAATCCCTGCCTCTGTGATACCCACGATCATGAGGTGAATATCCTCTATAACCTCGTCGATATGAATTCGAAGGAGAGCGATGACGACGGAAGTTATAAAAACCTCTGTCGGATTGATAATAATCTGAACGACAACGTCCATCAAAGCTCTTCGATCGAGGTCTGTGATCATGTTGTACCGCGCATACAGGCATAGGATCTCGAATAGTCGATCTATGAAGATCTTTATTCTGATGTGCGGTTTGATACTGTCTTCCGAGTTTTTCATACTCATCAATAGAATTAGGATGTCTTTCCTGTAAAAATGCTTCTAATTCAGTGCTGCATGCGGATAAAACTTTATCTCGCAGCATGAGATCTATAACACCTTCATATGTTTTATTTATACCTGATAAATCAATCCATCTGCTAAGGAAATGTTTAATAGATGCAATGAATTCACCAAAATCTGCATCCTTGCTTGGTTTAGCAGCATGAAAGCGATCTCTGAATCCAGACTCAGTTAACTGGAAACGTCTTAGTAATACCTCTTTTACGACATCGAAATCGCTTCTGCTCTTCTCATCAAGACTCATGAAACATTTAAGTGAGTCACCAGTCAAAAAATCAAGTAAAAGACTGCTCCATCTTTCTTTGGGTATGTTCAGAGCTGTGACCTTGATGATGAATCTAGATAGGAAAGAGTCAACACAATCGCGAGTCTGGTCAAAATGTGGCATTTTTAACTTAGGATAAAAAATATTTGTAGCAGCCGCAGTCTTAGTCTGTTCAGACTGCACTTTAGCTAATTCTAAAGCTTTTTTCTTTTTTCTGCATGAAGTTTTAATGTTTCCATTTCCATGGCATTTTTATGGGCTTGATCCAGTTGCATAAGTTCCATTCTCCTTAATTCCATTTCTTTCTCTCGTTGTGCCATTCTTTCCTTCTCAAATTCTTCTCTTGTTGAGCTAATTCTTTATCTCGGTGTGCCATTCTTTCCTTCGCAAATTCTCTGTCTTTTTCTTGTTGAGCTAATTCTTTATCTTTCTGCTCTCTGTCTTTTTCTTGTTGAGCTATAGTCAGTCGTTCTAATTCCAATTTCATGGATATTTCTTTTTCCTTCAATTCCCTTTCTTGGGTTAATTCAAACCTCCTAAGCTCATCAGCTCGTTTAGTCATTTCGCGCTGTTCCATTCTTTCCAGACGCGATAAATATTCATCATATTTTGTATCTGCAAAACTTTGTAGTTCCGCCCCTGATTTTCCATAACTTTTTCCAATATCAATGAATTCCTGTAGTGTAGACATGATAATAGGTTTCTGAGTACCTTCAATAGTCTATAATATACACTAGGATTATAGAACTCGATATAATATGTACATGAATATTAATCAATAACAAACAAGTTACAAGAACATGTGACAAAGACAGTGAAAACAATCAAATGAGTGACAATGAAATGATTTTTTCAGTTATACAACAACACTTTACACTTATAAAGTAAATAAAGAAGACTTATAAACAGTAATGAGTAAAAGAAAGAAAAGAATTTACATTACAAAAATATAACAAGACAAGTCGTCTTAGACAAACGTGTAGACAAAGAAGTTTTAGATCACACACGACAACGATTGTCAACAGTACTGAAAGTAGGTTATGTAAATAAAGAGGACGTAATTCAATTGACGAAACTGCTAATCACACAAAATATGGTTATAATACTAACTGAAGAAACATTTATTCCCTGACTCAAAAGAAAAAATATAATCAGTCAGATCCTCAGTTAGTAAAATAAGCATGCAAATCTAATAGAAGTTAACATTCACTGAAGCTTTCCTGGGAAAATTCCAGTCAATATTAAACAATACGAATATACGAATATACGAAAAACATGAATGGGGAAACACAGATGATAGTAAAAAAGTAAGTCAAGTGATGATGAACTGTAGACCAAAGATAATACAAGGACAATATGATAATGTTCAAGCGCTCTAGTAAAATCAAGAACTTATCTGTTTAGTTGTCCCTCTGAGAAATACATGAATGCATGTAATTCTAATCCTAGTTCCGCAACTTGTCTTCAACAGCTGAGGTCCATTGATGGTAGACCTTGACCTTCGCAGCAGGGAACCGTTTGAAAGTCTTGCTTCGGTCTTCGAACGTAGTTTCTTCAAACGATCTGCGTCGCAGCTTCAGATGACTTTGATGAAGAGATACATTCTCCACTGGTTCAGGTTCTTGAGTGGAAGATTACCGTTCTATCTGCGTGAATCAGTCTCTTTGATGGAAGAAAAATTTCAGATTCTCAAGCAATGTTGTCTGCTAGAGTTGACGGCATCGATGTAGTGACGTCACTTTCTGTCCTGCGCATTTCAGTTGCCGGTTAGGCTTGAAAGAATGATTTTGCCTTCATAACGTTCATCATCAGTTTGACTTTATTCGATACTTGAAGGGGGGATCCAGTATTCACGAAATCCAGACACTTTCTGACACCAGAATGTTACGGGCTTCTCGGGATCCCAGTATGTTCTGGGTGCTTCGATGACTTCTAGTATTTGAGGATGACCAAGTTATTATATTCGTATTCAGTTTATAGAGTCAAAGTCCCTCGGGTTCTTATCACTTTTGTAGGATTCCGTAATACTGTCCGTTGGTATCGATAATGTCTGCTTTAACCCTTGTGATTCATTATGTGCTGAATGTGTTTCATATTAAATTCGACCCTTGACTGACCTGTATTAGTCTCTTGTCTTATTAATTATATTGGCAGTGTGAGATGCAGCGTGTTAAGACATTAATCATCACTGGTCATGATCAGTTGAGGATGAATAGCATTTAACTCAACTCCGAATACGATAGTTGATAACACTGTGATTTTGACGACTCAAAATATTTAATTAGTTATTTCATACCATGAGCAGACACCAACTACATGGGAACAAAAGTCACATCACATTCATGTACGATCTGTAAGAGTTCTCATTATTTCATAAGCACATGTTCACAATCTCTAACTAGAGTCCTGAGTAGAGGTCAGTTCCTTTTTAACGGCCAATGTCCTTTGGCATAAATTCAGAGGCTAACTAGACTTAACTATCCTGCTAGTCAGCAATACACTTATTATGCTAGGCTTACGTCTACTGCTAGTCGTTTAATATCCGTTACACTAGGCTTACGCTTGCCGCTAGCTGTACAATATCCATCTATACTAGTCTTACGCTATTGCTAGTAACATAATGTTCCTTTGGCATACCACGCCAGGCTAATCTGCCATAATTATGCAAACTGCGTTATTCCTACTACGACTTACGTTTGGTTCAAGAAATACACTGCTCAAATGGCTTCCCAGCCACACAATTAAAAGTGGACTACGCCACACACTTTCCAGTGGTTATACCACACAATATAAGTGGCAATGGCCACACTTCTAAAACACACTGCCGTTCGGGTCAAAACCCACAAGTCGAATGTCCTTACAAAGACACACGCGTCATGCATAGAGATATGCATACTACGTCGTTAATATATATTCAATTGCGATGTTCCATGGTGCAGTAATTCGAGTCGGCCAAAACTCAAATGCCTGCACACATGCAACAATCATCGACATCGGTCGATGAGATATATCTCTATTCGTTTGAGGTGTTCCATGATACAGCCATTCGGATCGAGCTCAAATCCAAATGTCTGTAAGCATGAAACAATCATCGACATCAGTCGCGGAGATATAATCATTTGAGGAATGCGCCATGCTGCAGACATGAAGCAATCCTCAACAACCTTAACCCTAACCCTGTATTGAACATTTTCTATCAATCACTGAGGCTGCACACACAACAACAACAAAAATAAATACAATTTTATCGCCCACAAACTCTGCTAATCCATATAAATCTGTCACTGATGTGGTTGCATGCAACCACACTCATCTCTCTCTTACACCATCAACATTTATAATGACCCATAATGAAACCCTGGTTGATATTTTAATCATTCCGACACATCTATAGACATTAGAGAGACATTACCAAATAGGTAAATAGGTCTAAAATACCAAACAGGTCTATTATTCTATGATTCAGACACAAAACCTAAACTAAAATAGGGGGGGGTGGGGGGGGGAGGGGTGGGGGATTTGAGAGAGAAACAAAAGCCAAGAAATTCTCACAGCAACTGTAGATTTTGATGACC
Organism: Oreohelix idahoensis; assembly: GCA_024509875.1. Taxonomy (NCBI): domain Eukaryota; kingdom Metazoa; phylum Mollusca; class Gastropoda; order Stylommatophora; family Oreohelicidae; genus Oreohelix; species Oreohelix idahoensis. The sequence continues at coordinate 516,826 of JAMPIV010010765.1, forward strand.
AAAATAATTCATAACTGGGATGAACATAGAGTCTGTCTGTAAAACATGCAAAAAATCAGTGAAGTAGGCCTATACAGCTGACATAAATAACAGTAGGACAAGTTCTTCAAACCCATTCAAAGAAATTGACCACATAATTACGGTTAGGATTAAAGTTAGGGTTTTGGATTCCTCACCTCAGTGTTTGTCAGGCGTTATTAATTTTGATGAAGCTTGAGATAGGGTTGGTGTTAGGTTACGGTTAGTTGTTTGACAAAGCTTGAAACAGGTTTGGGGTAAAGTTAAGGCTCGATGTAATTTAAATATTGATAGATCGCCATGATGGTCGAATAAGTGGTGATTCGCATCAAGTTATGATGTTTTTAAACACCTCTGTGTTTGTCGGGCTTTATTAAATTTGACAAAGCCTGAAATAGGGTTGGTATTAGGTTATGGTTAGTTGTTTGACAAAAAGTGAAACAGGTTTGGGGTAAAGTTAATGCTGGATGTAACGTAAATATCGATAGCCAGTCTGGCAACATGGTGGACCTTGTCTACTGCACTCGTAATCTAACCTGAATTTTTATCTAAGGCAGTGTCGAACGCAAGTCCCGCTATTTTTCCTTTCAACCCTCCTTCCCTAAGACAGTTGAATAATTTTGAGCATACTATTAGCAATGTCTGCAGTCACGGCTAGCTACTTCATTTTTACAATCTACGCAAAGTACACTTACTGTTATGTATCAACGCACGCTGAGTTACTAATATGAAGCATAATTGTGCCTCATTGTACAGACAGATCACATTTTAATGACTTTCCTGGCTCTTTGTTCCTCTGGGGGTCTGGATCCCTGGCTCTTTGTTCCTCATGCTTGTCGTGGTAGCCGATCTTCTCTCATTCTGCAGTAAATTAATATGAGACAAACGTAAAGGTATGTTATCAGGCACTCGTAGGAAATAAAGAAGTAGAACACTAGACAACAGAAAAACAACAGACATGAGTGGCTTACCCAGGATTCGAACCCTGGTCCTTCCGTGCGACAACCCCGCCTAGCTATGCAAGCGAATCACACTATCCTCCCTGCCATCTACGCATCACCAAAAAATGATGCTTCGATGACAGGTCATTAGTGCGAACCGCAAGACATAACACCGGAAGTTTACCATGGGCAGTTCAGCCTATTAATGACGCAATCACTTCTGTTGTTCCCCTATTATGCAGTATAGGCCAGTCCATACAAGACAAAGACCTTAATACTGTGTCCAGTAAATGATAGTGTTTCCCTTCCTTATGCGTTATAAATGTCGCATTCTGCAGACATGGCCAAACCATCTTAGTTGGGACTGTTCTACTTGGGTCTGCAGGGGGTGGGATTTTAGGCCTTAACGTATAGTCTGGTTGCGGACCATGTCTATTCTTGTTACTTCAACCACCTTCCTCAGATACCTCATATCTGAGGTTTGGATCTGGCTTTTGTGTTTGTAGTCGTTGTAGTTCCTGTATCTGATTCTGATAAAACTCTTTGCCTCTTCGAAATTTATCTTCAGACTCCGCACGGGCCATAGAAGATTGCGTTACCATCTATTCAACAATCTAAAGATATGAACTACTGCTGGGTGTAACATTGATACCGATAAAATGACTGCTGAAAATCTGCTTCGAAGTTGCCCAACATATGAGGAACAGAGAAAGCGCATACGGCCGTCACCAGTATCATTCCTGGAAAGAAACAAAACTCTATTGAGTTACAATAGCCTGAAGCTGACCACTGCTTTCTGTGAAAATATCCAAGCAGACGTCTGACAGTGTACGAAGAAGAAGAAGTTGTTCTGCTCACTTGAAAATTGTTCTTCAGTTAAAACAAAACCTGGTTAGAGTTCTAACATTTTCTGGAATCTAGATCCCAGTCGCCATGAAGAAGAAAAAGTGTATCATCTGCTGAGAGTTATAGATCGTGTGTATTTTGTTATAATTACCACAACCAGCAACCTTCAGCTCCCATAGGAGTATAGGTGTTTGACAATTTATACAAAGCTTTCCTTCCAGTTCTCTGCACGGCCTTACCGTGTCGTTTTTGTTTTTTACTACCTGTCTATCTCCAGCTCTCTTCTCCGTGTGTTTTTCTGATGTCCTCTACCTTTCTTATCATGGGGATTCTATAACAAAGACTACCTTGTAATGCTTTCAACAGGTTTCCTCAGTGTGTCATATCAATATCCTCTTCTCATCTTTTCTTCCATTGGCAACTTGTCTGGTTCTTGTCACCATTCCCACATTGATGACCTTGTCATACAATTACAACCCTTCTATTCGATGCAAGCACCCATTTATGAAAGTATGTATTTTCATTCGAGGCGGACACCATACCTCTTAGCCACTTTGCCCCCCATCGTCAGGTTGTTCTGTCCCAGTACAAGTTAACGCTTCTCATCTTCATTCAACTTACCGCTCAAATGACAGCTGATTTTTTTCTTTTGCCATAAGGTACATACTTCCTTCCAACCATGCTTTTCTCACACATCGGATTTCAGAAGGAACGATTTTTCTTTGTTGATCATTGGCTAACATCTACATATGGCAGAGATTGCATACATTTATAAATAATCAATTTCCATGATCATTATCACATAATTTTTATGTCCCCTAACGAACACGTGACCACCATAGTAGTTGAAACCCTTGCAAAAAGCCTGCCCCAAAGCGTTCACATGCTCTTGCAAATGTGATTTCTGTATCTATTTATTTTATATGATGGTCTTGGGTGAGGGGAGGGGGGGGGGCGCACCATAATCTATCTTAAGACATGGGTTCTTAAGGAGTACTTACTTACTTACTTACTTAGTCGTTCCCCTTCTACCGTGAGGTGTAGAGGTTTCTTAAGGAGTAGTGTCAATATTCTCTTCTTGTTTCCTCTATTATTTTTCCTCCCTAACCAGCGGTACTTGGGCTTTCAGCCCTTCGGCCCAATGACATGAATCAAATTTCATGGCATTGCGAGGCTGGGGAGCCTATGGACTTTCCTTCCAACCCGGTCAGGAGCTTTGCTCCTTCCCATCCACAGAGGATTTGTGCTCAGAAGCCGATCGGGTTATTCCAGTCCCCTGGTCGAAGGCACTCCTTCAAATGTCTTAGCCAGGACTCGAATTAATCCAGTCCAAGTCCCGGTCGAAGACACTCTTCAAATGTCCTCGTCAGGGCGCGAACCTGGATCACCCGATCGCCAGCGCAGTGTGGTAACCACTAGGACAGCGCGGCTCTCTATTTCCTCTCCTTAAGACCCCCTTTAGCCACGGTTGGGGCGGAGGGGGGAGGGAGTTACTATTACTGTTAAATATTTAAAATCTTGACCCACTTCAACTCAAACAATGGACCCCCATACAAACTACAAACGCTCCAGGTTCAGTAAAGCGCGTTTTCATTTTTTTTTTAAAAATAATAAAAAGCTTTGTGACCTCTGCTACAAGATGCCATATTTCACACAATAAGTGTTTTCTGATTAAATACAAAAGCGTTGTGACCTCTGCTCCAAACTGCCAAGCAGGGCACGATAAGTGTCTTCTGCGCGACACTTACCCACCACTCGTGGTTTCCTGCATACAGAAACACACAAAAATAAGACGCTTGTCCCAGGTATTCACGCCTCACTGATGTGCGACGCTACTGTTGGCAGAATCATGCTGGGGTAGCTAGGTGTTGCTTTTACGTAGCTTTGTCAGAAAGTAGGTATTCACACTCCCTCCTCCAGAACAGACAGTGAAGAAAACGATGAAATAAAATGAATAAAGAAAAAACTGTGTGGAGGAAAAAAAATGTAAGCATGTAGCAAAATTGACAGTGGCGTATTTACGATTCTTTTGGAGTGGGGTTTTGGGGTAGGTACCCTGTACTTAGCAGGGGATCGCTAAGAAAACAAATTTAAAAAAGGACTATTATTCCCTCTAGCATCTCGTAACAGCGACTGAAATTAAATTGTGCATGCACCTGGCAACACCACCATTACAAGAAGTTGCTACAGACACCACCGGAGTTTGAGCTTTCACGAAGATTGTCTGCAAGGTCATCTGCAAATGTGGTTCCAAAAAGAACGAAAAAGAAGATGGTATTGATGACGTTGGGAATGGGTTATTTACATAACAGGAAGATCTGGAAGGTACTTGTTGATGCCCCATGCTCCAGGGGTAGCTGGAATGTAACGATAATGGTATTTTCTTTCTTTCTTTCTTTCTTTCGAGAACCAATCATTTATTCACATTCTTTATTTCGTTATCATTATCATTGAACCTGTTTTGCTCCCCTTGCAGCATGAAGCAACCACTGAAGCCGACCTATTTGCAAGATGCCTGCATCAAATCATCCATGAGATTTTATAGTCGCCTGTTTCTGTAGCGATTTGTTTTATATGTTGAGGCCGCTAAGCGATAGGCACAACCTCAAATTAGTCGTCTGTTACCACATTCCTGATGAAGCAGTAGTCATATTCGTTCTGTGTCTTCTCCGATACCCCCCCCCCCCCCCATAAACTATATGGGGTATCCTATATATAAAATCCTACCTTTTTCTGTCAGTGCGTAACGCTAAGGGATGCAACTTTGGTTGAAAGTTAGACATTATTTGTATTGTTTCCCTTATATGTACTCTCCCGAAAATATTAACACTTAACAAAGAAGAATGCGCAGATGACGGTGTGCACAAAAATATTTATAGAATGTGTGATCCCGTATACACACATTGGGATTCTCGCTGCTGCTACGTAGTTCGTGTACTGTGGTGATGCTCAGTGGTTTTTAAAAATACTTTTCAATAAGTAAAATTGCCGTTAGGTATTGGTGCATTTTGAATTTAATTCCGTCTTATGACGGGCATTTACACTAGTTTCTTTATAATACGTTCTAAATATTTATATTGTTTATACAGTAGAACTCCATTTATCCGAACCCCAATTATCCGAACATCCAATTATCCGAACACTTTTTCCAGAAAAAAAAAAAATCAGTCTCCACCAGTCACGTTAGACTACAGTTCTGAATCTTTTGATGCGGCAAGCTTCAAATGTGTGCGAACAATTTGTAGACAATGAGATGGGCTAATGGACGGTCGCTTACGTACATGAAGTCAGTTAGATCATAAAGTCCGTTAATATCTGGTTTACCAATCCAGTGTACGTGTGAGTTCTAGGCAGAACACTGGCTAAACAGACAGTTCAACTTAAAATAATTGTGTCTGCTACTACAGCAGAATAATTTTGGTGTACACGTATTTCTCTGTGCGACCTGGCATCTTCCAGTAGGCCTAAAGCATATAAAAGGAACCGCAATGTTTTGTCAATTGAAACGAAAACAGAAATTATCAAGAGACTAGGAAAAGGTGAAACTGTGTGTTCATTTGCGAGGATTTTCAATGTTGAGAAAGCTACCGTCTCTGACATCAAAAGTAACAAGGATAAAATTATGAGTTTTGCATCGAAATTGGATAGTGAAAATGGGTCGAAGAAACATAAAACCATGAGAAATGCGAAAGATTTGAAATTGGAAGAGGCTTTGTATATATGGTTTGTGCAAAGAAGAAGCAAAGGGGAACTTATCTCTGGCTCTCTATTGTGTGAAAAGGCACTTCAGTTCAACAGTCAACTTGACGGTCCTCCTGACTTTAAGGCTAGCCAGGGATGGTTAAGAAACTTTAAATCTCGTCATGGCATACGAGAATTGGAGATTCAAGGGGAATCTTCATCTAGCGATGCAACTGCCGCTGAAAATTTTAAAGAAACATTCTTGGCTTTTTTGGAAGAAGGTTATTTACTCGATGATGTGTATAATGCCGATGAGACTGGCTTATACTGGAAATCATTGCCTCAAAAATCACTTGCATCTCAGCGCGAAGCAGCTGCCCCTGGGTTTAAAAAGTGCAAAGAGAGAGTAACAATTTTGGTAGCCGCGAATGCCAGTGGAAGTCATCGTTTACCGGTGCTAATGATCGGCAAAGCCAAAAAAACACGTTGTTTAAAGAATGTGACATGTCTCCCATTGTGCTACAAAGCACAGAAGAGTGCTTGGATGAATAGTGAAATATTTCTTGATTGGTATACAAATCAGTTCATCCCAAATGTGAAGAGGTTGAAAGAACAAGAAAAGAAAACTGGAAAAGTAATTCTTCTACTGGACAATGCACCATCTCATCCAGAGACGGATACATTGAATGCAGTTGATGCAAATTTTAAAGTAATTTTTCTGCTTCCCAATGTAACAGCACTGATTCAACCAATGGATCAGGGTGTTATAGCAAAGCTTAAAAAGATGTACAAGAAGGAAGTCCTGCGTCGTTTATTGTTGGCTGAAGATGAAGAAAGTGTGGTGGCGTTTTCAAAAAAAAAGCTTAATCTCAAAGACTGCTGCTATATGTAAGCTGATGCTTGGACCACCCTGTCACAAGATAATCTCAACAAGGGTTGGAATAGATTGCTTGGGAAAAAAGGAGGAAATGAAACTACTGCAGTGGACACAAATGATGATTGTATAAATGAAGTTGTGGAACTGTTTCAAGCAATGCCCGGATTTTCGGACTGTGACAAAGATGATGCACACATGTGGCTAGAAGATGATAATGATTCTGGTTTTCAGTTTTTGAATGACGAAGAAATTTTGTCTTTTGTGCAAGAAGAAAACCAAATACATGTAGTGACCGATGATGAAGACTCCTCAGAAGTACATGATGTACTTGTAGATTATGAAGAAAACCCAAAACGTCGACCAAGTCCTGAAGAGGCCTTTATAGCACTAGAAACAGCGATGGCTTGGTACGAGCAAGAAGATGACAGCTGTCCTACACAGCTTCTGCTGTTGAAGAGAATGCGGGACTTAGCAGCCAAAAGCAGACTATCCAGTTTGGCGCAAAAGAGGATTCCTCATTATTTTAAATAGTGGGCTACATCTGTGCAAGTACATGTATACGTAAGTTGCGCCTGGTTTTGAATTGTTTGTAATGTTATTTTGAAAACATTTCTCTTTCTTAACAAAAATAATTAATACAAGTAGTACATGCACTGCAGTGTAATGAAAGATTTTGGTGATACAGTGATCTAATACAGTGTGGGTATTATTATTACAGTACAAGTAAATATGTTTTATAGTGTATTTTCCTTGTGATTGTTAATTATTTTTAGAAATATGTGTACATGTACTCGACACATCATGTAATCCAATTATCCGAACATTTGATTATCCGAACGATGCTCGGTCCCATGGGGTTCGGATAAATGGAGTTCTACTGTACTTGGAATAAACATATTTCAAAGCAAGCATGTAATAATACTAGGTAACTTCAAAAAGTTCTAGGAATAGTCGACTCATGTTTGAATGAGTGATTATGTCATGGAGATTATAGTTTTATAAGTTGGTAGTGACCTTGAGGAAACGACATGGCTGTTTGTCACGGAGTGGTTTGAGGGTGTTTTGCATGTATGAATGTTCCCATGCTCCAGCGGGAGTTTAATTAGTCATTTGAGTTGTTGTGAGTTTTGTATGCTTGCCTTGTAATATGTTATTTACAAGCAATGTTGTGAGCAGAGATTAAGACAAGCTGCTAGCTATAGTTATGCGTGAATGATGCTCAGTGGAGTGTAGAAGGTTTTCACGTGTTTGGTGAATACGAATGAAAGGGGTCAGTCAGAGAGAGATGTGTGTTGGGTCAGTAGAGAGTGGAGTCAGTAGAGAGTAGACATTAGACATGAGACAGCGAAGAGCGTAGAGAAGAGAAGGGTGGATGTCTATAGTGGTGCGTGAGTAAAGGGCCAGAGTTGTGCAGTGGATTTATGAAGTAGCCTATTTTGTGGCTGTAGTTATTCCGAGGATCAGAGTGATAGTAGAATACTCGGGATTTGTTATGTCTCCAATATTTGTAATGGCCCTGCGCCCATTGTGACTTATTTGTGATAAATTTATTTATGGAGATTGACATGGTTGTTGGAGTCGAGCGGTGTATGAGTGTTGTCATCTTCTAAATTCACCCACATACATCCTACTCGTCACATGTAACCTTCACATATACTCTCGAACAGAAGTTACAGAAGTTTGTTTGTGTGGTGTGCATGTAGCATCGTTGGAGTTGAAAATGTCCGTGATTGAACAACGTACAAATGTCAAATTTTGTGTTTTGCTTGAGAAGTCACCCTCAGAGACTGTGATCTTGCTTAATAAAGCATATGGTGATACCGCAATGAAGAAATCGCAAGTTTTTTAGGGGCACAAGCGTTTCCGTGAAGGTCGTGTTAGTGTCGATGATGATCCACGTAGCAGACGACCGCCTACCTCGATAAACAATGAAAACATTGAGCGTGTTCGGAACGTTGTTCGTGTTGACAGAAGAGTTAGTGTAGAGAAAATAGCCTCAGAAGTTGGAATATCAGTTGGAAGTTGCCACAGTATTCTCCACAATGAACTGCCCATGCACCGTGTTTGTCAACACTTGGTTCCCAAAATGTTATCTCCTGAACAGAAAGACACGAGATTGACACTGGCAGGAGACCTAATCACTGTGCCTGATCAAGATAGCAATTTTCCCAACAACATAATCACAGGAGACGAGACGTGGTGTTTTTTGTGCGATCCTTAGACAAAACGTCAGATCTCTGAATGGAAATCACCCTCATCTCCCCGGACACAGAAATTTCGTTTGGGCAAGAGCACAGGAAAAGTTATGTTGAAACTTTTTTTTTTTATTCCCAGGGTATTGGCTACCATGAATTCATTCCTGAAGGCCGAACGGTTAACAAAGAAATGTACGTTGATATCCTCCGTCGTCTAAGAGATGCAATCAGAAGGAAACGCCCAGAAAAAATGGAGAACAAACAGTTGGGTTCTGCTGCATGACAATGCGCCAGCACAGCGACCCCTACTGGTGAAGCAGTACCTCGCAACGCACAATGTGACTGACCTGGAACATCCTCCATATTCTCCCGACCTGACACCGCCTGATTTTTTCTTGTTCCCTCGCCTAAAGTCGGCACTGAAAGGGCAGAGATTAAAGGATGCTGAGGACGTTATCACCAATGCAACAAAGCAGCTGAGAGAGGTGTCAAAGAATAGGTTCCAGGAATGTTTCCAACAGCTGTATGGACGTTGGGAAAAGTGTGTAGTTGCCGAAGGGAACTATTTTGAAGGAAATGTAGTGTAAATAATTGTATTGTTACTTATTTCTATACAATATACAAATTCCGGGAACTTTTTGAAGCTACCTCGTATATGTATAACCCCATCTCAACAACAGTTCTAAACCACCCACATATACTAAGGAAAAATTCAGCGGAAGAACGGGCGAAGCTAAAGCCAGGAAGCCCCCCCCCCCCCCCCCATGTCTCTCTCTGTCTGTCTCTCTCTTTCTAGCCCTCTGTGTATATGCATGTGTGTGTACGTGTTCTGTTACCGAATGCAATGTTAATATTTAATTATTGTTAATTATTAAAGAAGTTAGCAATGTATTAATTTGGACAATCTTTGAGAATTGTATTATTGCAAGGCAGAAATGTAAACAGGCAATATTGCATATTTCTCTACTCTCATGAAATAAACATTTCGTTATTTCGTTCGTTCATGCGACTGTTTATTCGGAATATCCCACATTTAATTGACATTAATATGTACTTAGAAAGTACGTCGCCCCTGCCAGTGTCGGATTTCCTAACAGGCACAGCAGTGTCTACACCTACGAAATTGTTAGGGCCTACAAATGAAGGGAAACAATTATTTGAAACTAAACTCCTTTTTTATCGCACATTTCGGAATAAAAGCGTCTAGGTCTACGAATACCTTAATTCAGCCCCGGGCCCCTGCCACTCCCCTCGTCCCAGAGCTATACAGTAGGGACACTCCGACATTTGAGTCTGGTAGGGTTCAATGATCTTATCCTTTAATTACAACATTAGCCACTGTAAGACAAGCAGGCATATGGAAGCATTAAAACTATTAATGCAGCAAGCAGATTTTTAATTCGGCGAAACGTGCCACTGCCATAATTCTCTTACATACCATTCGTCGTGCAACGGAACAAATACTGTATCTGAAATTTAGCGTGCATAATCTTTAAAGTACAAGAAAGCGGGGGGACATCAGTACTATTAAAGTGAGATGACTAGTATAAAAACAGCTAATAAATACGAAAAGACCTAATGGGAAACGATCATCGTTTGAATGGCATCTGTGAAGAAATGTATTGTGAAAACAAGGAATACATTGGATAGGACACTTGTGAGAATGAATATTAGACACCCTGCAGTGCAGGCATGTACCATGAAAATGGGAGAGGTTAGGAATAGATGGAACTGGAGAGATGGACCCAGTACGATTAGCCTGCGGGGCAAGAATACACTTTTTAGGAAAACAACAAACACGAATAAGAAGAATAAAAATGAAATAACATGACAGCCAACGACTGGGCCAACAATGGTTTCCTTGTGGGTGAAGAGAGATCCAGCGAACTGTGCGAATAAGATATGTATGAAATCAAACAAAATACAAACAAGTATCACTGCATTAATAAAAGAAAAACAGTAATGCAGGGGAGAGACAACGAAATACGAACACAAATATAGCCCACATTACGACCACGAAGGACAATACTTACGGTACCAGTACATAATATAACATGTTAAGTTAGTTGCTTATCCTTTTACAGGACGAGAGGATGCATCCAGCGTGCATACAACCAACGCGCTACAGGAATAACTAGTATTCATAACCTTCGACATTTGCTGAGGGAGACTGAGCACCTATGAGTTTGCCTGGAGTGCAGTGACGTCGATTCTGATCAACAACAACATTCTTCATTCTGTGGGGTGGGAAAGAGCCGGATAATGTCAACGACCTGTAGTTTTTCTGCTGGCACTGGGAATTGAATCCAATCCACCTAATTACTAAACTGGCTCTTGTCTTGTTTAATCTATTCTACCAACTGGACAGTCGTGAAAGTAAAGATTTTATTGCTTATAAACTTATTGTCCTGAATTTCATAGTCCGCTGCAGTAGTTTCAAAGTCAACATGAGGTATTTTCGGCAGTTTCGCCAAGTCTTTTGAATGTTTTAATCCTTGACTGTCTCGTCAGGACACTAATCTGACTGCTTACAATAAGAGCGTAAAAAAAATAATAAATATATATATATATATACATTTATGAATTGTCATGGCGATTCCCAAATGTGTGTTTAAAAAAAAAATCCCAACAAAAACAGTCGTCATTTAACCAAGTCGATTAGGCACAGACAGTCATCGTAGTCAATGCCCTTTAGATATGTCATAAGAACAAATAACTTGGAGAATCCGGTAACAACTGGTAAATTCAAGTCAATGAGAAAAGATGCAGTCAGCGAGAACAATAAGAAGGTTGTACGTGAAGAAACACCACTACAAGATGTAGAATCATACATGTATCTTAGCAGCAACATAGACAAAGTCTGAGAGATAGTCAAGTATATCAAAATAAGGATACGAAATGCTGGAGCTGTCTTTTTTTTTTTTTTTAATACCCCTTCTGAGGCTCAAAGTGAGGTCTATTGACTTTATTTATTAGAATGTGTGAATTGTGTGTGATCCCGGCCCTAGCTAAGACACTTTGATCTTAGCCAAAAGGCCGAGAACAGATCACTAATTATGTTAAAATTTTTATTTTTTTATTTTTTATAAATTTCCTCGCACGAGGTTGCATTTTTTTTCCTCGCATGAGGTTGCATTGGCCCCTGCCCATACCCGGCTCTGGTCAAGACCACATGTCCCAACACACGAAGACCCAATGACACCATGTGTCATTGTAGTGATCTTCTATGTTCTTACACTAAGGACCTCATGACATAAATGTCACTACTGGTCCCTGTGTCTAGACTTTTTTTTTTTTTTTTTTTTTCCTCGCTTGAGGTCGCATATTTTTCCTCGCATGAGGTCGCATTGTCCCCGCCCCACACCCGGCTCTGGTCAAGACCACATGTCCCAACACAAGAAGACCCAATGACAAAATGTGTCACCTAGTGATCCTCTGTGTTCTCACACAAGGGACCTAATGACACATGAATGTCACTGTACCGGTCCCTGTGTCTAGACACATGATCCTAGCCAAAGGCCAGATATTAGGCCGTGGGGTTTTTACAGCATTATTCGTGCTGGAGTTCAATTATGTTAAAATGATAATTCCGAGAAAACCATTTCTTTTTTTTTTTTTTCCTCGCTTGAGGTCGCATATTTTTTCCTCGCATGAGGTCGCATTGTCCCCGCCCCAAACCCGGCTCTGGTCAAGACCACATGTCCCAACACAAGAAGACCCAATGACAAAATGTGTCACCTAGTGATCCTCTGTGTTCTCACACAAGGGACCTAATGACACATGAATGTCACTGTACCGGTCCCTGTGTCTAGACACATGATCCTAGCCAAAGGCCAGATATTAGGCCGTGGGGTTTTTACAGCATTATTCATGCTGGAGTTCAATTATGTTAAAATGATAATTCCTTTTTTTTTTTTTTCCTCGCTTGAGGTCGCATATTTTTTCCTCGCATGAGGTCGCATTTGTACCCGCCCAAACCCGGCCCTGGTCAAGACCACATGTCCCAACACTAGAAGACCCAATGACAACATGTGTCACCTAGTGATCCTCTGTGTTCTCACACAAGGGACCTAATGACACATGAATGTCACTGTACCGGTCCCTGTGTCTAGACACATGATCCTAGCCAAAGGCCAGATATTAGGCCGTGGGGTTTTTACAGCATTATTCGTGCTGGAGTTCAATTATGTTAAAATGATAATTCCTTTTTTTTTTTTTTTTTCCCCTCGCTTGAGGTCGCATTTTTTTTCCTCGCATGAGGTCGCATTGTCCCCGCCCCAAACCCGGCCCTGGTCAAGACCACATGTCCCAACACTAGAAGACCCAGTGACAAAATGTGTCACCTAGTGATCCTCTGTGTTCTCACACAAGGGACCTAATGACACATGAATGTCACTGTACCGGTCCCTGTGTCTAGACACATGATCCTAGCCAAAGGCCAGATATTAGGCCGTGGGGTTTTTACAGCATTATTCATCTTCTTCTTCTTCTGTCCTTAGCCACAGACCGTCAAAGCAGTCAGTGGCCATTACGCCTAGTGGCGTCTTAGGGCAACAGCAGATAGGTTTTCTTTGCCATTGTTTCCCATCACGCCTAGTGGCGTCTTTAGGGCAACGGCAAATCAACCTATTTGCTGTTGTTTCCGTAATCGAAGTGACTGGCAACGGGTGATCAGCCCGTTGTGAAGCATTATTCATGCTGGAGTTCAATTATGTTAAAATGATAATTCCGTTTTTTTTTTTTTTTCCCTCGCTTGAGGTCGCATATTTTTTCCTCGCATGAGGTCGCATTAGTACCCGCCCAAACCCGGCCCTGGTCAAGACCACATGTCCCAACACAAGAAGACCCAATGACAACATGTGTCACCGTAGTGATCTTCGTGCTGGAGTTCAATTATGTTAAAATGATTTTTTTTTTTTTTTTTTTCCTCGCCTGAGGTCGCATATTTTTTTCCTCGCATGAGGTCGCATTGTCCCCGCCCAAACCCGGCTCTGGTCAAGACCACATGTCCCAACACACGAAGACCCAATGACACCATGTGTCATTGTAGTGGTCTTCTATGTTCTTACACAAAGGACCTCATGACATAAATGTCACTACTGGTCCCTGCGTCTAGACACATGATCCTAGCCAAAGGCCAGATATTAGGCCGTGGGGTTTTTACAGCATTATTCGTGCTGGAGTTCAATTATGTTAAAATGATAATTCCGTTTTTTTTTTTTTTTCCTCGCTTGAGGTCGCATATTTTTTTCCTCGCATGAGGTCGCATTGTCCCCGCCCAAACCCGGCTCTGGTCAAGACCACATGTCCCAACACACGAAGACCCAATGACACCATGTGTCATTGTAGTGGTCTTCTATGTTCTTACACAAAGGACCTCATGACATAAATGTCACTACTGGTCCCTGCGTCTAGACACATGATCCTAGCCAAAGGCCAGATATTAGGCCGTGGGGTTTTTACAGCATTATTCGTGCTGGAGTTCAATTATGTTAAAATGATAATTCCGAGAAATTTTTTTTTTTTTTTCTCGCTTGAGGTCGCATATTTTTTTCCTCGCATGATGTCGCATTGTCCCCGCCCAAACCCGGCTCTGGTCAAGACCACATGTCCCAACACAAGAAGACCCAATGACAAAATGTGTCACTGTAGTGATCTTCTGTGTTCTCACACAAAGGACCTAATGACACATGAATGTCACTGTACCGGTCCCTGTGTCTAGACACATGATCCTAGCCAAAGGCCAGATAATAGGCCGTGGGGTTTTCACAGCATTATTCATGCTGGAGTTCAATTATGTTAAAATGATAATTCCGAGAAAACTATTTCTTTTTTTTTTTTTCCTCGCTTGAGGTCGCATATTTTTTCCTCGCATGAGGTCGCATTGTCCCCGCCCCAAACCCGGCTCTGGTCAAGACCACATGTCCCAACACTAGAAGACCCAGTGACAAAATGTGTCACCTAGTGATCCTCTGTGTTCTCACACAAGGGACCTAATGACACATGAATGTCACTGTACCGGTCCCTGTGTCTAGACACATGATCCTAGCCAAAGGCCAGATATTAGGCCGTGGGGTTTTTACAGCATTATTCATGCTGGAGTTCAATTATGTTAAAATGATAATTCCGAGAAAACTATTTCTTTTTTTTTTTCCCTTGCTTGAGGTCGCATATTTTTTCCTCGCATGAGGTCGCATTGTCCCCGCCCCAAACCCGGCCCTGGTCAAGACCACATGTCCCAACACTAGAAGACCCAATGACAAAATGTGTCACCTAGTGATCCTCTGTGTTCTCACACAAGGGACCTAATGACACATGAATGTCACTGTACCGGTCCCTGTGTCTAGACACATGATCCTAGCCAAAGGCCAGATATTAGGCCGTGGGGTTTTTACAGCATTATTCATGCTGGAGTTCAATTATGTTAAAATGATAATTCCTTTTTTTTTTTTTTTCCTCGCTTGAGGTCGCATATTTTTTCCTCGCATGAGGTCGCATTTGTACCCGCCCAAACCCGGCCCTGGTCAAGACCACATGTCCCAACACTAGAAGACCCAATGACAAAATGTGTCACCTAGTGATCCTCTGTGTTCTCACACAAGGGACCTAATGACACATGAATGTCACTGTACCGGTCCCTGTGTCTAGACACATGATCCTAGCCAAAGGCCAGATATTAGGCCGTGGGGTTTTTACAGCATTATTCATGCTGGAGTTCAATTATGTTAAAATGATAATTCCGTTTTTTTTTTTTTTTTTCTCGCTTGAGGTCGCATATTTTTTTCTCGCATGAGGTCACATTAGTACCCGCCCAAACCCGGCCCTGGTCAAGACCACATGTCCCAACACAAGAAGACCCAATGACAACATGTGTCACCGTAGTGATCTTCTGTGTTCTCACACAAGAGACCTAATGACACATGAATGTCACTGTACCGGTCCCTGTGTCTAGACACATGATCCTAGCCAAAGGCCAGATATTAGGCCGTGGGGTTTTTACAGCATTATTCGTGCTGGAGTTCAATTATGTTAAAATGATAATTCCGAGAAATTTTTTTTTTTTTTTTTTTAAATTTCCTCGCTCGAAGTTGCATATTTTTTCCTCGCATGAGGTTGC